>JAECWI010000924.1:0-472330 GCA_018150345.1 Drosophila equinoxialis | reverse complement strand
GTTCTATATTATAATTGTCTGTAATATTTATCTTATTTTATATAATCTAAACACCAGCAACTACTACTTTACAGATGAAAGTATAGGAGGTTTAGAGATGGCAGCCAGATTAATAGCCAAAAGGAGATCAAGTAGGCGAAGGCACCTATTGAGTAGAAGAGCAGTAGGCAGATGCAACGATGTCAGAAATGGCCTTGTCCTCAGCAACGAGTCTATGAGAAACGCGACCTCTAGTAATGAAGCGCTAATGTTAGCCAGGAAAAATTTAAGAAAAAAAAGTCATCAGCTCCAGATATATTTCGACATTTATTGATCAAAGATTTAAGTACGATAGACAATGGAACAGGCGAAATTTATATTAAAAGTAAAATTCTTACATTCAAGAATGTACAGATGCGCCAAACTTATACAGAGTGAACTTACACATAATGGAAACGCTTAAGGAGTCATCGAAGAAATTAGAATTCGTTCTTTAACAGAATACCTTGGCCATACATTAGAGAGAAAATACTCTTCAAATGATCATAAGAATTTGGCGGTGAGGAGAAAAGGTGAGAATGTGCAAAGTAGAGAGGCGAAACTACCCGGTGTTGCCAAAATTGCAAGTACCCACATTTTCCCAGAGGAGCAAGAGAATGAGACTTGTTTATGTGCAGGTATTCGCGGAACTGATTGAAAAAGAGAGATCTAAGTCTTACGCTTAGAATTTCAACTATTATTTAGAAATCCGTGTTAAAGTACGAAATGATGGCATGGTAGTCCATCTATTATCAGGTTCAGCTGACAATTATGAGTACCACTCAAGTTTCAGCAATCAGCATCTTAAAATGATGGAGCAGAGTCACATTAGAACATTAAAAAATAAAAGATAATTTTTGTTAAATTCTCCACCTTATAAAAAGGACTGAAATCAACACAGTAATACACATCAGGAGTAGTAGATATCCCAAAACAGAAATCATTGAGTAGTATGCCAAATATTTAAAAACAAGTAAGCCAACTCAATAATACATGCGGCAGGAGTGGTAAGAATAGGAAGTCAGTTACCATCGGTAAAGGAACATCAGATTCTGTGACTAATTAATAAAATATAACATAAGATATAAGATATATAAGATTGTACATAAATACATGTGAGAATAGGTCGAAAGGCGAGAAGCGGTAGATTATATTGCACTAGTTCAGAGGGGTATAAATCAAAAGTCATCAATGATATCGATGCCAAACAATCGAGGTTGAGAGTGGTTCGTTCCATGCGTTGAACACTTCTGACCAAAATTAATATACGCATTTTGCAAGGGTATAAAAAATTTCAAACCGATAGCTCTTAAGATGGCTTAGTAAAACGCGTACGCACAGACGAACGGCAGACGGACAGACGGCATGGCTTTATCGACTTAGCTTCTCATGCTGATCAAGAATATATATATCTCTATAGGGTCGGAAACGTCTCCTTCTGTGCGTTACAAACATCTGACCAATTTTATAATACAATCCTCTGCAAGAATATAAGACAATTCAGCATAAAATTAAAACATTTTTGTTATTATTTCCTCGTTTATTTAATTCAATATTATACGGATGTGCTTCCGTGGTTAGTCTTATTATTAACAATGTTTCATTGTGTTAAGAATACATAAGTATATTTATTTATTATAATAATGGCCTCAGTGATGAATTTGGGTGCGCCATGTGATCGAGGCGAGAGTACGATTGCCAGTGCTTTTTTGAATCAACCCTTCTGCTTTATTTGCTAATGAGTGAGTCGACCAGATAGGTACGGCAGCTGCGTGTAGTTCTGTCTCGCTCACTAGCTACTTCACGATTGCTATGATTATTATGCCCGCCTGACACTTCATTTCCTACATATATTAGATTCGTTTGAAATATAATGTGGGGTTTTATTTAACGATATAATTATAGTCTAGGAGGTTTACATGAAAATACGACTTTATAGAGATTACACTATGCGAAATGACAATCGACGTTTGGCTCGGCTCGACTTTGGCGTCCCTCTATGACGCTTCGACTTTTCGCGCCCGACTTTGACACACGACTTATAGCACCCGTCTCTGGTACTCGACTTGACCTTGCATCCGACTATGACGCAAGACCTCAAAACACCTTAAACCATCTCTTCTCGTCGTCATCTCTCATTCGTTTGTCATCCCTCTTGATCGTCTTTTCTTACACGCTCACGTTCTCTCTTGATCGTCATCTCGGCTCTCGTGTACAGTGGGATTGATACACTTCGCAAATGCACATCCCACATTCAGCCATTCTGATTACGCATTCGACCCGAATGCTGGGTCATCCTCTTCATCGTCTCGGTTTGGGCTCCAGTGCTTCATGTACTCTGCACATGTGGACGTCACTTTAGGCCCTTCCCACTTGCCTACTTTTTCGACATCGTATGCGTTGTTGTGCTTCACCTTCTTAACTTGGTAGGGTCCAAAATATTTTGGTTTTAGTTTGAGACCACTGCCAAATTGCGTCCTCTTAATTGCGAAATGATGAATCATGTCATCCGCGTAGTGCATGAAAAACTTGGCCATATGGCCACGGAGAAGTGTTGTACACAAATCAAGAAGTACTATTGGTTCCCGTGTATGAAATCTTACGTTAACAATTACATTAAAAATTGCCTCAAATGTATCTATTACTCCGCTTCCGCTCCTGACAGTCGTGTCACGCTACACAGTATTCCGAAAGTGCCCCTTCCGTTCGATACCATTCACATTGATCATCTAGGTCCCCTCCGTCCATTCGCTCTAAGAAGAAGTATCTTCTGGTGGTCATTGACGCTTTCACTAAATTTGGGAAGCTGTATCCTGCCGCCACCACTAATTCGCGTGAACTATGTCAGACGTTAAAGACTTAGTACTTTGCAAATTACAGTAGACCCCTACGAATTATCAGCGACCGAGGTACCTGTTTTACTTTCTCCGAATTTGGAGAATTTCTGATGTCCAATAATATAATTCATGTGCAAAATGCCACTGCCTCACCCCGGGCCAACGGCCAAGTCGAGCGGGTTAACCGGGTCTTGGGCCCTATGTTGGGTAAACTGACGGAACCGGTGGACCACGCGGATTGGGTCCAACAACTGCCGAACATAGAGTTTGCATTAAATAACTCCGTCCACTCCACTGCCGCTTCCGTACTCCTATTCGGAGTTGAACAACGAGGCGTGATAGTGGATGAACTAATCAAACGATTGGATGAGAGGACGGAGGAGGTCGATGCCTCAGAGGTAGACGTCCGGAGATTAGCAACTTCCGAATGACCGATATGTTATCCGGGATGTAGAGGGCTCCCAGATCACCCAACTGCCGTTTGATGGGGTCTAGAAGCCTCCAAATTAAAGCTATGGGCAGCCCGTGATCAAGATTGCACTTCTGATATCCAAACAAGGGCGACACTAGCCACTTAATGTTATTATGTACCTCCTTTTTGTTAGCAATTAGAATCGAGGTCGATTCCTTGTCAGGACGGCCGAGTTGTAAGTTGTCAATTATTTTGGAAGTCTGTTAAATGTTCTGTACTTATATCTAAGCCCGTATTTTAAGTATCGATTGTTAGTAGTAAGTCAGTATTATAAGTATCGATTTTTAGTAGTAAGTCAGTATCTTAAGTATCGATTGTTAGTATTAAGTTGCCCAGGGAAAATATCGATATGCGGCCTAAGGCCACACTGGAGTGGGCCTCCTTCTTCTTCCGGCAACAAGACAATTAGACAGACGCACTATCGCGCAGCTAAAAATAAATCTATTGCCTATCTATCTATTTTCAGAAAATAAATACCTATTACAAAGCCTACATGCAAAATTTCAGCTCTTTAGCTCTAACGGTTTAGGAGAAGTTCGCGTTGATCCAGACGGACGGACGGACGGACGTGGATATATGAACTTGTCTCGTCGTGCTGATCCAGAATATATATACTTTATATGGAGAGAAGGAGATACTTCCATTCGTCATTCCCCATCCCATTAGTCCGATGGAAGCTATATGTATAGTCACACTATCTTTATCAAATTGGGCACAGTCATTAACAGATTACAGAAATAACATTAGCAGAATCGCGTCAAAAGTAAGCAAGTTATTGACAAAAGGCACTATATGACTATATCATATAGCTCCCATAGGAACGATCGGTGGAAAACAGTGACTTTGATTAATAACTTCGTTATTTCCTACCCTAAGATTGTAGGCCGTTCTTTCGCAAACATTAAACTTTTTAGATAAAACGTTTTTACACTTTGATGGCTATAGGTAAGCAAAGAGTTAGCAAAAAAGTTGTAAGGGTATACAAACTTAGCCGGGGCCTTTTTTACATTTTGCCAAACGCTTGTTGTCAATGATTTTTGCCTGTTGGCCATAATTAATCATGTTGTATAACAACCATTGTCAATCTATATGTATGAATGTGAGTGGAAAAGGGACAAGCGGGAGCTCCATTTACCCGTCTGTCGATTTAATGACAATTTATTTTGTTTCATTTTTAGTGGGATGCAGACTTTTACGTTTTGGTTGCGTTTGTTCTGTGGTCGCCACGTTGCACAGTGTTTAATTTATTTAACATATTTTCGTACCCTACGCTTAAAAAGGTGTTTAGAGGGAATACTTGATATAAAGAAAGTTCATTGCCCCAATTTTCACATGATGTGACAAGAATAAGGGTTAACACCTACATATGTGAGAATATGCCGAGCGATTAGCTAAATACATTTAGTAAATATGTAAGTCTGAATAATAATAAAATCTATGCTAAAAAATAAACCCATTAATCAATGGGAAAAAATTTTACTCTCAGGGGACACCCGGAGTTGAACCGGGGACCTCTCGATCTGCAGTCGAATACTCTACCTCTGAGCTATATCCCCAACCGTGTAAATCAAAGGTACTTATTCTCAAAGTAAGAAGAATTGTTGGATTACTTTCTCAACCCCTGCGCAAATATTTTAAATCTATTTTCTACTAACTGTTGTTATTTAAATAAGCCTACTTTAAAATATTTGAATCGTCGTCGATTTACGGTAAATGTAGATGAAGATCGAACGAACTCTTCAAAATAAGATGCACCATTTTGTCTATTTTAAGTATTTACAACTTAGATTACGTTAAGAAAGTTAAAACTGAATTTAGCCACTTGAACTACTTTAGAGTCTTCATCGCTCTGTGGCATTTAAATTAACCCCGAAATATCAACCAAGCGCAAGCAAACGTAAAAGCCTCAGGCCGATGGCAAACCAATAACAAAATAACAAATCAAACCTTTGGCGCCTTTGCCAAAACTTCTAACCAGCTGTGGTGGAAGACCAACAAAAAGGTAGAGACAAGTTAGTTTGCGTATCTGTGTGCTCATGTGTGCGTGTGTGCCAAGTTTTTGGCGTTGCACCAAGTCAAACAATCTAACACATCTACACACATCTTCAGCCCCAGCTTCAGGTTCATTTTCAGCTCCGGCTCAAGTTGGACGTCAACCTCAGTCAGGTCCCAATGCAGACAAAAGTTGGCGACCTCAAAAATAAAGGCAAGCCTGCCAGCAGCAAATAATATTGAATAAAATTGAATCCACTCTGGGTTGTAAAATTATGAAAATATGATTCTATCTAAGCCAAGCGAGAGTTTTTGGCAATTGCGTTTTGCGGCTTGTCGAGAATTTCTCTGCGCTAAACCTTATTCAATTAAATTTCGAAAGTAGTGATTTCATTGTTGTAACACTGCGACCGGAAGTTGGTAAAATTGTAATACTTTTGCAATTATCTAGTATAATTTTTGTTGCTTAAAGAGCTTAAAGCGTTATCCAAATGTGGTTGGAGAAACGAAACGAGTGAACAAAGAATTTTAAAAATTTCTCTTCCAAATGTTTCTAAAGAATTTGACACTCATTTGAGATAGAAATTTATAAGACGTAGAGTTTTGAATTATGCAAGGCTATATTCATTTTTTTTTTTTAAACATTGAATTTGGTCAAGTACTGGATTTGGATAATTGGGTAGATTTCTAAAATTCTAACTTAGTTCTTTTCAAACTTTTATATATGAGATAAAAAAATTGACATTTTTTAGGGA
The DNA here is from genome assembly GCA_018150345.1 of Drosophila equinoxialis. Taxonomy (NCBI): domain Eukaryota; kingdom Metazoa; phylum Arthropoda; class Insecta; order Diptera; family Drosophilidae; genus Drosophila; species Drosophila equinoxialis. The sequence continues at coordinate 466,256 of JAECWI010000924.1, read as the reverse complement.
TAAAAATATGTACACAGGGAAACACAGAAATCGAAATCTGAAACATTTATGCCCATAAAAGGGACTAAGAATACAATACTTTTTGACGATATCAGAATCTTCTCAGATCAAAAGCTCCCATGAATCACCCAATTTTCTTTTGCAAAGCATTCCTTTTTTTCTGTCTTTCTTTTTTTTAAACTCAACCAACTGCTCAACCCAAGGCGAGATCAAAGTAAATATCCAACTGTAAATCCTCAAATCAAATGCAATCAATTCAAATTTCACACTTATATTCATTAAAAATTTATTTTGCATTTTACAATTGCAACCGCTTGAGGCACAGACCAATGCAGACCTTACCACAGCCACTGCTTGGCAGGCACTCAGCAGGACGTCGATGTCTATGACGATGAATCAGAAGCAAAGCGAACGACGAACAATAAAAAATGGCACTTCGCAAGTCCCAACATAAAACCTTAAAAACTATATAAAGTCGTTTATTCGTTAATTACATTGTATTCGTCGTTACATCATCTTGGACAGTCATCATTGGACTTTTCAGCTTACATCATCATCTTGGAAATTCATCATTGGACTTCTTGATTATTAAATAATCATCTTGGATAGTCGTCATCGGACTTCTTCATCATTGGCCTTTGCGAGATATATCATAGTGGGACATTTACATTGGAGCCCTATAATAACCTAAGTCAACTTGAGTGTGCAAATTTACATTATCAATTTCCACTCAAATTTTGACTCAATTGCCACTCATTAGCGATCGTACACTCACATGTAAAACACTCTTAAGCTTTAACACGTGCTAAGTATAAAGCACAGCGGAGTAAGTACTCCAACTGTCATATGTATATATGTCATATGTCATATGTATGTAACAGGCAGAAGGAAGCTTTTCCGACCCCATAAAGTATATATATTCTTGATCAGTATCAATAGCCGAGTCGATTTAGCCATGTCCGTCTGTCCGTCCGTCTGTCCGTCCGTATGAACGCCTAGTTCTCGGAGACTAGAGAGAGAGATAGAGCCACCAAATTTGGAATGTAGGCTCGTGTAGTATGTAGAGTGATCAAGTTTGTTTCAAATTTTTTGCCACGCCCCTTTCCGCCCCCGCAATTCAAAAAAACGTTTATCTCAAAATGTACCAAATTTGGTATGTATATTTGGATAGTAAATGCGCACATTTTGTATGTATAAGGTTTTGGCCACGCCCCCTTTCCGCCCCCGAAATTTGAAAAAACTCGATTATCTCCCGTAATTTTTTACTTGTGCAATCAAATTTGGCACACTTAAATTTGATACTAATACCCAGCAAAATAATTGGATTAAAATCGGACAAAAAATAGCGTTTTTGCATAAGGCCGGAGATGGCCGTTGGCGGTTGGGGGCGCTAGGGTGCTATGCATAAGTGCGCGAGATATTAAGATATGCTTGTAAAAAGCATGTTTTAAAATTGGCAAATGCATTAGTTATTACAAATTTAAAATATTTGTTTTACTGGTGTATGGTATACTTAAGTCAGCGAGACGACTTACTTCATTTAAAACTAGAACTCGTTTAGCTTACGTTTAATTAATTTCTAACCTGCTGCAATTCTTTCGTTAAGGGCCCAAAATGTCTCCACAAGTTCAAACGCAGCTTGCACCTCTTAGACAACAACGGAATCAACTACAATCTAATATTCAAAGTATAAGAGCTAGAATCGATCTTGAAAATGACCCTATTATATTAGATTGTCAGTCTCAAATTGTTGAGTCGTATTTTAAACGGGCGTTACAAGTTCTAACTAATATTGAGAAGCTAGATCTAGCAGACGCGAATCGGGCAGAGATAGAAAATCTTTTTATAGAAACAAAGGCGATCATATTACGGCGCATCGGCGCAAGTTAGAAGAAAAACCAGAAGAACTTAGTTTCTTTAATTCATCGACTTTTCATGGTGGACATCATAATCGGTTTCTATCCCTTAAAAATTTATTACTTCATTTACAAATATGGTACATGAAGACAACTCATTGTCCAATGTGGACAAATTTAACTATTTAATTAGTTGTCTATCTGGCCAAGCTCTAATCGTAGTCTCGCCATTTCAAGTATCAGACGAAAATTATCCCAAGGCCCTAGATCGCCTCAACGAGCGATATGACAAGAAAGTTCTTATTTTCGTAGAACATATTTCTAGTTTATTTAACATTGCTAGCATGAAAAAAGCTAACAGCGTCTGCCTACGTACAATTTTGGATACGGTTTCAGCTCTCCGCGGATCATTTTTGTCTCTTGGTTCTGAAGCTGATGTCAAAATTTGACCTTGACCTTCAGCAAAATTATCTGCCAATTGTTTTTTTCGCTGATGGCTCGTCGACATTCTGCTTCTGATAAATTGTGAGCGGAAATTGTGGAAAACCAAGCAAGAAATGTTAAAATTGCCGACAGCTGTGAGTTTGCTGCTACCACTGATGATGTTGCTTCAGTTTCAGCTACAATTACAGTTTTGTATTTCCCAGTTGCAGATGCAGCTAGCTCCGCTTTAACAGATCTGGTATATTTATGGATAATTTATAACAATTAAACCTGACTTAGCCTGAGACCTGCTCATGTGGCGTAAACGCGCAATGAAAAACTATTCACTAGCTGCAAATTGTCAGGCCAAAGGTATGTGTAGACTCATAAACATACACACATAACTTAATAATGCAGAAGTGTAAACGTTACCAGCACACACACATGCATAATGGGCGATGGGGAGAGATTACCCGTTGTTGGCAAGTTTGTCTGTGTGGTAGACAATGCGACGCTTGAAGTCTTTTCATAAGCTCAAAGTTCATAATAGTATTTAGTTAGTGTAACTTGTTTTTGTTTCTAGTGTTGTTTTTGTGTTTTGTGTTTTTGCTAGTGTTTACCCGCTTTTCCAGGTCTTTAATGTTTAAATAAAGTCGCAGTAATAGTAAACAGTTTTAAATATAGAAGGTATATGTCTTCTGTTGGAGGAGACGTCATCGTCAACTTAGATTTGTACATCTTAAAATTTCTTATATTATTTGTTTAAGATTATTGGAATTTCTACCACTGTATTTACATTAACATGTTCTTAAAGCTTCTGTTACATGGCTTATGAAGAGCTTCTAACTCTTGAGACCGAAATATAAAAATTCGAAAAGGAGCTGATGTCAAAATTTGACCTTGAATCCAAACAAGCATACGATCGGCTTCAAGAATACGATAAATTGCCAGACTGGGCCGACTGTTATCAAAGTATTTGTTGCAGCCCAAAGTAGTTACCAAATTGCTCTCCAAGGCAGGCTTAGAATTGACAATGTGGAAGTTTAGTGGGGCACCCAACAGATTATGAATATAATCTCAATATTGACAATAGTGATGTCACCAAGGCTCTTGGCATGTCGTGGCTGCCCACTGAAGATCTTATATTATTTCGATTTGATCTTCCATTAACTGCAATACCAACAAAGCGAAAAAAGTATCGATAATGGCCAGGCTCTATGATCTGATAGGATTACTAGCTCCAGTCGTAGTACGCTACAAAATTTTGATCCAAGACTTGTGGATCGAGCGCTTGGACTGGGACGACCCGTTTCCAGAGATCCTAAGGACTAGATGGCAACAACTTGAAGATGATTTATCTAATCTTGACATGGTCCGCGTAAATAGATTTGTCAACACATCACCAAAAAATAAGTGTGAAATTCATGGATTTTCGGATGCCTCAAATCGAGCGTATGGATGCTGCATTTACGCAAGGGTATTGGACAACGGAAAATATGTAACTTCATATTTAATCATTTCGAGATCGAGAGTTGCGCCCACTCAATCAAAGCATCAACTCTAAAATGCTTTATTGCCAATCGCGTATCAACCAAACAAACTCAATCGCAGAATATTATTTGGACTCACGTGCCTGGAAAGGATAATCCAGCCGACATTGTTTCAGTTGGCTGTGCAGAGCGCGATTTGATGCAGACAATTTGGTTTCATAGACTAAAGTTCTTAACTCTTGATGCATTACATCCCAATCGCTTGATTTATCTACCGCGCCCAACGGCGTGCATCAAATATGACATTTGTAGCTGGAGCTGGAGTCTGGAGGTCTCGGCCGGTCAACCAATAAATCTAATCGGCGTAGCTGGATTGAAGAGATTTTACTATTTCGCATAATTTTAGAATTTTTAATTAAGAATTTTGTCACATCGCTAGTTTATTCATTCACCAAATGTTTTCTTAAATTGTGAAAATCAGAAGTGATTCAGGCATCAAGTTGTTTCGGCCCCTCAAGTCCACAGATTGCATTGCAATCGATATCTCAGATAGCCTGGTGTATTCCAGCTTAAAGCGTTTTTCCAGATCAATTGTTTCGGACACTAAGGCATTAAAATCTGTGAAAAGGGCCTTTGTCATATTAACCAATGAAACATAAGGCCCTCGATTGTTTGCCAACAATTTGACGAGTAAGTTAGCAATAAGAGCGGCTATGGCGTAAGGTGTATAATTTGAACACCCCCTTTTTTAAAAAACTCATATTCCTTGAAAAACAATTTTTCTTCCTTTAGGTTCGCCTAACCGAAGCTCTACCGAAACAATTTTTGAATATTCCGTTGATGAAATCGGAAATTGGCAGCAGGAATACTAGAGTTCAAGATCATTATTACCCAAACGATAATATACCAGAGAAGCATCTATTTTAGTTCCAAACGTGGATAATGTGCGAACAGCATTTCTTATTCACATAATATGCAAAGCAAATTAAACAAGTATTACTGATTGGTGAACAGGGGACTGCTAAGACAGTTATGATCAAAGCGTATATGGCAAATTATGACCCAGAAGTTCATTTATATAAATCATTAAATTTTTCCTCGGCAACCACTCTAAATATGTTTCAAGTAAGTAAACTCAAATTTTACATGTATTGTCAATTTTTTCGGAGTAGGTTTATAACATTCATGTTCACCAAGTGAAGAAAAAGAAATTTCAACTAAAAGTCTGGAAACTCCTTGGAGAAATCAGATTATTTTTCTTAAACAATGTTTACGTTATATTCGAGAAAAATTACTTGATTAAAAAATTTGTGCATATCTCGTAAATCGAATTCTTGCCAGCCACCGAGATGAGTTATATTGACTTTCACAATGACAAAGCATTGGTGTGAAAGAAGTATCTTATTGAGTTTTATGATATAATTACTCTTTACATTTCTATGTTTATCAAAATATATCCTTGTCCGCCCGTCCTTCTCACCGTCTGTCCTTCCGTTTGTCCGTCTATTAGTATTGCACACATATGGTGGAATGGTATATGGAAGTCGCCCAAATTAATGTAAGAGGCAGAAGGAAGTTATTCCGACCCCATAAAGTATATATATTTTTGATTAGGATTAACAACCAAGACTCTCTAGTCCAACAACAAAATTTAGAATCACATTAATATATTTAAACTGATCCTTGTTTATATTAGTTAATATCAAAAAAAATTATTTTGACTCTGCTTTTGACAATCCCGTTTTACATGAACTGACACCATCCCAAGAAATTTAACTTGCAACACCGCAAGTACTGTAAAATGTATACCCTGTATTTCCTGCCTGAGCAGAGGATATTTTTCGTGTTGGGGAAGTAATATACCCTGTATTTCCTGCCTGAGCAGAGGATATTTTTCGTGTTGGGGAAGTAATATAACATATCCGCTTCTCCATCCACCCACACCGCTAATTTCCGACTCCATTCACCCACATAACTTCACCCCCGTTTAGTCTACAAAACTAATGTTTACTGCAACCGAGACTAAACAAATACTTTATAAACAAATCAGTCACCAAAAAAATCTACAAAGCGTGAGAACCCTTATAAGCGAAATCAATAACAAAAAGTTTGAGTTGAATTTATTACAATTTCTTTATATTAATATATGATTTTGTTGTTACGCTTAGTTAGTTTAGTTTTCGATTTCTTTCTATTTTTTGCTCCCACCCGCGCTCTCAATTTACAGTTCATAGTTTGTTTTTGTTTGTGTGGAATTGGTGGGCTCTATTCTTTTGTTTTCTCTTTTGATCGCGGTCGCTGCCGTTAACTTCGCGCTTGTGACAAGTTTTTGTTTTTGTGTCTTTTTTCTTTTTGTTGACTCTTTTTATACTCCTTCAGAGGGTATTATAAAATTGGTCAGAAGTATGTAACGCACAGAATGGGGGACGTTTCCCATAAAATATATATATTCTTGATCAGCATGAAAAGCTGAGTCGATAAATCTGATACCTATATTTACGTCTGAGCCCTAATACCTTCTCTGAAAAAGTCCGGGGCAAAGTTCAAGCACAAAACATTGCTGTGGAAAAGTTTCTGTTCACGCCACCGGGTGAACAGCAGTGAGCGGCGAAGAGCAGTGAGGAGTGATGAGGGTTTTTTGATCCTCGGCGTCTACGGTCACACCAGGAGGACTTGATTTTCTGATGGGCGCCGCCATTTCACTACCGTACGAGATTTTCACCCGAACACCCGTTCCTCTGTCTTCAATTTCTTTTGCGATTAAAGTCTTCTTTAAACCGAACCATCTACGTGTGTGGACCGGTATTCCTACAGTGAATAAATCCATTTTAATTTAAACGGAGTTATCGGGCGTTTTTAATTTCACCCCAAACTCATCAGACCCAGAAGAAATTGGCATCCGCCAACCCCTCAAATTTGATTGGGATCCTTCCGCCCCTCTACGAACATTGGTCCTTCGAGCCGGATATCCTTCAGCTCCTTCAGCTTGCATTAGCGGAATTCCTGATAAGTACAAAATTTCATTATTCATTTCATTTGCCCCTACATACTAATAAAAGTGTGAGGTTTTCCCGCTCTTCCATAGCGACCTACACACTTTTATATATATTGTATGTACATACCTGACCTATTCCAAGGTTGCATGATACTTCCCAATCCTTAACGTGTTTGTCCAACGTTCGTTTTCCATTCCACGACTACAGGGTTTACCTATGTTTTTTTCCCTTGTCGTACTTGTCCATTTTTTACATACGTACATACATATGTAAAACACGTTGCACTTACATGTACATGTTTTTTCCACAGCTGTTCGCCAAGTCCGCGTAAAGGTTAAAAAGACAAAGAAATTATTAAAGTGTTATAAAAAAAAAAGAAAAAAGAAATATTAATCAAAGTGTTCACCGCGATTTCTTATTTGTTCGGATTATCCCCATTGCCCAATTAATTTCCTCACGCGCGTATTCGCCCACCGGCGTATCTACCTACATACACGTGGGGTTTTATTTAACGATATATTTATAGTCTAGGGGGTTTACATGAAAATACGACTTTATAGAGATTACACTATGTGAAATGACAATCGACGTTTGGCTCGGCTCGACTTTTGGCGTCCGTCTATGACGCTTCGACTTTTCGCGCCCGACTTTGGCGCTCGACTTTAAGTGTCCGACTTTGACACACGACTTATAGCATCCGTCTCTGGTACTCGACTTGACCTTGCATCCGACTATGACGCAAGACCTCAAAACACGTCCGTCTTGTTTGACGCGCAAAAACCATCTCTTCCGTCGTCATCTCTCATTCGTTTGTCATCCCTCTTGATCGTCTTTTCTCACACGCTCAAGCTTTCTCTTGATCGTGGTCTCGTCTCTCGTGTACAGTGGGATTGATACACTTCGCAAATGCAATCCCACATACATACATTGTCATCTGTTGATGTACGCGCATATGTATATATCCATGTACATATAATTCCTTCGCATATTTACCACAAGACAAAACAAATTTGAAATAGCAATTAACGTATGCACCGCGATTTCATGTGTGTTTGAATTGGTTTAATTGCAAATTATTTTTCTCATGCGCGTCTCCGCAAACCGGTGCACTTGTTTACATACATACATCGTCATCTGTTGATGTACGCGCATATGTATAAATCTATGTACATATAATTCCTTCGCATATTTACCACAAAACAAAACCAATTTCAAATAGCAATTAACGTATGCACCGCGATTTCATGTGTGTTGGAATTGGTTTAATTGCAAATTAATTTTCTCACGCGCGTCTTCGCAAACCGGTGCACTTGCTTACATATGTACATACATCGTCATATATTGATGCCGCACATATGTACATATCCACAACACATAATCCATTTCGGTGACGCACATTGATTTAACAAAAAAAGAGGGGAAAGGAACCCAACGAAATCACAAATTACTTACGCTTTTTTTGTGAACGACGCGCGTGCATACATCCATACATACCTACCTGTGTACTTACGCATGTACGTACATACATACATCAAAGCATCCGTCCATATACACTGATCGTTTACTTTGTTTTTTCTTTTCGCGCACAACACTCGCGGTGTTCCTTTTTATATTTCTTTTACTCTTCGCACAACCACAAAAAAATAAAAAATAATTAAAAACAATTAATACGACAAAAGCAAAAACCAAATTTATAAACAGCGACCGATAGCTGTTTTCGGAGTAGTGGTGACACGTGAGTCGAGTCGTGATATCGATAGGCGGCTCAAGCGCGCCAAATTCAAACCACATTATTTCCGATTCCCGTTTTTCGCCTATTTATATATCCATCCATATTTATAAATTATATATATAATTTGTTTCGGCCAGTATTTTGTGCACATCTATATCTGCTATATACAATATATATATATTCGGAGAATTTAGAGCGCCTAAGAGGTGGCTAATATTTAGTTAATGTTTGATATATGAATTGACAGGTATGTCACCTGTAACTATGGTATGTCCAACACTGCCCTTTGCAGGTTGACAATTGGTATGTTAAGATTGACAATTGGTATGTTAAGATTGAAGGATGACTCGACAGATTTGAGATGCCTGACAGCGTGACAACATTGGAAATGTTGTCGAGTGAGGTTTGGTGTTAAGTCATTGGAGTCGGCATAAGTAGTCTAAAAGTCAGACGTGCCGAAACAACCTAAACTCGCTGCGCTAATAGTTGAAATTAATATAAACTGAGAGTGAATAGTATAAAGTATCCAAAGTAAAGAAAATGGAAAAGGCTAAGAACAACAATGGACATTCGACATCAGAAGTGGGATCTAACTCAAGACCAACAATAAATAAGGAGCAGTTTCGCATTTTATTAGAACAACAAAATCGAAACTTCTGGGAACTAGCAAAAACTTTTCGCCTAGTGAGTCTCGACAAGATGGTGAAAGTGTGCTACCGAAATTTAACTCCGACGCTGCTGGAGTCAACGCCACGCAATGGTGTGCTACGGTAAACATCGTTCTAAAAAAAAACCATTGCAAGGTAGTTCGTTAATTTTGGCCATTGGAAGGAAGCTCTTCGCAGTGGTTATCGCAGATTTGCTACCCAGGCATCATATGGGATCAATTTAGACAGCTTTTCGAGCAAATATACGAAAACTCCGAGAGACCGGCCGCAACTATTTTGAATTTTCTGAACAGTCTTCCAAATTCTGGCGAGTCTCTTGCCGTGTGTGCGAGTCGACTAATGACGTCACTTTTAACAAAATGACGCGGCATGGACCATGAGCAAATTGCTGCGTCGGTTGTTCTTGGTCATTTAGCAAACTGTGACCGCAGACTACAACGAATTGCGTTCACAGGGACTATGCGCAGCAGACGAGACTTACAGTCCGAGTTACAAGTCTTTTCGTTTGACAATAAGCGGTCCAGCTCTTCAGACGATTATTCAATTGCAAAGCGTGCTAAAACATTGCCAATCAAATGTTCTCATGTGGGAAGCTTGGACACAGGAAGTCGGAATGCAGAGCGCAGAAACCTACATCAGCACGCTTCGTCATTGCGTGCTCAAAGTCGTGACATGCTATCGATGTCAAGAGCCGGGACACGTCTCTACTCAATGCCCCAAGAATTCGGATGGTGACGCAGGATCACGTGTGCATAAGAGGGTTGACCTATGTGTCAGTGATGAACCAAAAGCAATTATGTTGCACCGAGGTGAGAATTTTCCGATTACATTTGATTCAGGCGCAGAATGCTCGTTAGTCAAATAGAGCATAGCACACAAACTGTCTGGGGAAAAGAACAAATAATATCATTAAGGGGAATTGGTAATGTTAGTGAAGTTTCGTCAATTCAAATCACAAGTAATGTGATGATAAATGGAAATTGTATCGAAGTAGTATTTCATGTAGTCCAAGATAATAATATGAAAAATAATATTGTAATTGGCCGCGAAATTTTAGCACAAGAATATTCTGCTATAGTATCAACAGAAGGTGTGGAAATGATTAAAGACAAAACAGTTAACGTTTGTTCTGTAAAAAGTTACGAAAATGATTTTAATAATTTAACAACTGAAGCACAGGGAGAATCAGAATAAAAATCAATTGTTAAGATTGTTAAGAAAGCATTCAAACTACTGGTGTAATGTCAATTCGATTAGTAGAACCCACCAAGAACTGAATGACGAATGAACATGAGAAGGTTCGCAAACAGATTATTGATATAAGCAAACCAGTCTTGGTAATATTTGATCCTAAAATACTCCATAGAACTGCATACAGATGCAAGTTCCATTTGCTATGGAGCCATACTTTTGTGATCGAATTGACAATAAACTGTATGTGGTTGAATATTTCGGTAAAACTACTAGTGTGTGTGAATCGAAATACACGTCTTATGAGTTAAAGAACCACTCGCGGTAGTTAATGCAGTAAAACACTTTAGACATTATCTACATGGGCCATTCGTTTGCCTTCAAGCAAGAAGATTACGATTATAGTCTGATCTATGTTGAGAATGGAATCTTGATTGTTCCATTTTATGTTATGAAACTTCAAAATGGGTCTTCTGAAATTGCATAAATTTGCTCTGTCCATTAACGAGCTTGTGTGAATGGCAGAGTGGTTGTCCGTTTGGGGACCGATGTTTTGTTCTCCGTTCTAGGAAAGACGAGCTTTGACTTTTATCCGACTTAAAGAGGGACGATGATTGGTTCGTCAAAAGATTATTATACGCTGTAGTTTGGTTATCCTCTGATCGTAAGATTTTAGTAGTGTCCTATGGAGGTTTGGATGGTCATTATCTTTCTAAGAAATGACGATATTTGGTTATCCGTCTTCAGGAAAAATATGGTTAGTCCGTCTAGGGAAAAGACGATGTTTTGTTATCCGTCTAGAAGGATTCATTATCGTTACTCCGTCTGGAGTAAGACGATGATTACCGTCTAGACGTGTTGGTTTATTCTAAAACTTTTAATTATGAGCCAAAATGTTTCCGTGTTATCGGTCATTAGATAGGATGTGTTTGGCATTATCCGACTAAGAGACGATGATCTAGTTCCGTTTGAGATAAGTTTGAAGTTGAAAATTAAAATATTTTAGACACGAGGTCGTGTAAGAGGTCAAAAGGGACCGTACAGGGTTGTACTATAATTAGATTACATTTAATGTTAATAAAATAAGAACTTTGTATGTTACTGCAAATATGAGTTGGTGGTTTGTTAATGGATGGAAGTTGACTGATTGAGCCAGATACGGGTAGTTGAGTCAGGATAAGAGACCGTGTGGCCAACTAGAGTAAATAGTACATTGGTATGTTGGAGCGAAATAGTTTGTCGTTGCCCTTGCTGGGATAATACAAGTAAAACATGAAGATTATAATGGTTTGCCAATATGGTATGGTATCTGGTTTATTCAATGTAGAATAATGAACGGAAACGATCTTCATATTCTTTTATACGACGTGTAATGTGTCAAATGGCCGTGACGAAATTTGAGCGCGTTAAGATTGAAGCTGATATTTTTTTAATGTCTCGACTAGATTTGAGATGCCTGACAGGTACTGTCACCTGTAACTATTGGAAAATATGGTCATTGGAGTCGGCAGTGAAGTATTGTCTATTAAGTCATTGCACGTCGGCATAAGTAGTCAAATAAAAAGTCGATATTAATATAAAGTGAGAGTAAATAGTATAAAGTATCCAAAGTAAAGAAAATGGAAAAGGCTAAGAACAACAATGGACATTCGACATATTCATATTTAGCAGCAATGCACAGGCGTAACATGACTTGCCAGGAACCAGCTGTAACGCTGAAATACACTTTGATTGCATGTGCCCCAATCATATTTGTTGTATGTACTTGATACATCCTGTCCATTTTTTTAAATAATCTATATGCTTTAGTGCCAGCACAAGTATGTCTACAGTAACAATAGGTGAAGTCAAAGTTAATATCATTAGAATAAATATTTTAAAATCGAATTTTCGTCCAGCAAACTGTAACAGACGCTTTTATATTCTCCCAAACTTGTCAATCATATAGTGATTTACCCGGTATTTATTACCAAGTATATCCGCCCATATTTATAAATAAATATATACAATTATTTTCCGGCCACTATTTTGCCCACATATATATATCCGCCCATATTTATAAATAAATACATATATATTTTTCCAGCACTATTTTGCCCATATATATATATCCGTCCATATTTATAAATAAATATATTCATAATTAATTGGGTTTTTTGCCGCCACGTATTTTTTCCAGCCATTATTGTGCCAATATATATATATCCGCCCATATTTATAAATAATATATATATTATTTTCCGGCCATTATTTGCGGCACATATATATATATATCAGATCCAGATTTATATAAAAACGTATATTTTTTCTTTTTTATTTATATATTTTATATACTTCATCCGCGTTTTTTGTCTTATACGTACTCCCATCGTTACTTAGAATCCAGCTAAACTTATTTGTAATCACTCGCTTAAACTACGTGTATTTTTCGATCTGCATTCGTGCGTTTCGTATATTGTTCCGCATATATCTCCTTTAAAAGGGCTCCGTTTCCGAGCCACGCGTGAGAGAATTCTCCCGCAATCCTGCGGTTCACATTGAGAAAATTCTTGCGCCCTCATACAGTCCACTTCTCTTTCCTTTTGTTCGTTATCCTTCCAAAAAAAAAAGGCCCAACCGCGGTCTTCGTCGGTAAGGTCGTCCCCTGAGTATGTCCACGGAGCCGTCCAATACTGTGCCGAAGTCTAACAGTCTTTCGTCTCCCTCTGCAACTCCGGAGAAGGTTCGGCCTCCGAGTCTCGTGATCGAAGCTACGGACATCCCCGAAGCCACGTCTGCTCGCAGCCTCAGCGAAACCCCAAGGTCCCGTCCGTCTTCGTCCAGCCTACCTAAAGGGCGCATAGTTCTCGGCTAAAGACGCCAGCGAACACAAAGGGCGTTCCAAGCTTTTAATCCAGGCTCACATCCCGCACGTTTCTGACGTTCCGTCACCCGATCCGTATCCCAACAGCGTAGAGAACAATCCAGAATGTCCCACTCCGATTTCGTTCTGTCGACGCTCTTGTTCGAAGCTCGTGAAAGTAAAGCTCTAACTTCTGAAGTGCTATTATTTTCCATTAAAATGCACTTAGAGCAGCTCAAATGCCTTTGGTCAAGCGTCGAGACGGAATACTCCCGGTGTCACAAGGCGTTGACGACCCAATTAGACGAGGAAAGCCAAGCCAACATAAGCCTACATCAAGTCAAAGCACGAATCCGCTTAGGCGGTATATGTGCGACGCGGGACGTTGTTCGGAGAGCGCATCGAACAGCTCTCGGCACAGATGGCGAGTCTTAGGCGTTAGCCCACCGCTCCGTCGGGGCCTCCGGGCCATAGAGTTCCTCCGTGTGAGGTGAAAATATTTGATGGCGACAGCCTAGCATGGCCCACATTCCGCGATTTGTTCGCTGCCATTTATATCGCCAATCCGTATTTGTCACAAGTGGAGAAGCTCTCTTGAACGCCAAGACCGAGGAGAAGCGAAAACCATCGTGGCGAAGTACCCCCTGACGGTTTCCAAGCCGCGTGGGAGAACCTCACCGCACGGTACGAAAATAACCGCTTGCTTGTCAGATTTCCGCGGTGGCAGAAGAATCGGGCAAAGCCTTGCGAGAACTGCAGACTGCGTTCCAAGGGGGTCTAACTGCTCTTGAGCGTTCAGGTGTTAGTACTGAGAATTGGGATGTCTTATTCATTGCCAAATGTACTAGCAAACTTCGGCCACCATCCTCATGTGTGAACAATCAGTGCCAAACAAGACTGTCGTCTCCACTTGTTACGATTTGAACCAATTTCTCACCGATTGATATCGTGTACTGGATGCCACCGAAGAACATAAGTTGGGCCCAAGAGTGCAGGCCATCCCCAGTGGCCCCCGCAAATCTTCCGCGACGATGAAGGTGCAAGCGTTTTCCGCGAAAGCTCAGCTCAAACCAGGCGTCTTGCAAGCTTTGCCATCAGGAAATTAAGGGTCTGCCCTAGTTCGCATAATTGTTCAGACATGCAAGTCACTTCATCATACCTTGTTGCATCCCCGTAGTGATGTGTCCAGTGTCCTCATCGCCTCTTGCGCAAGTCCCACAATCCAGCGCCACAGAGCGTCCGTTCACGAGCAATCAGCTCATAAATGCTCAAAGTTATTTTGCATATACCCCAGGCAGAGGGCTCTTAGGCACTGCGATTGTCACTCTGCACCATCGTGGTGTCGGAGCACCATATTCGTGCGTTGATCGACTCGGGGGCCGATTCAACCTTTCTATCCGAACGTGTCTTCAACATGGTCCAGCCCCCCTTGTACCCAGTAGACGCCGTAGTTACTGGCATGGGCCAGAGTGATGGAGGATGCGCCGACAAGGTGTGTCTGCTGATGCTGTCTCCTCCGTGTGATAGGCTGAACAAGATTGAGGTCTCCGCCCTGGTCGTATCCAAACTATCGGGGGCCATTCCGACGGCTCCATTTCTTAACACGGTTCCGACGCAGTCCCTCGATCGTCCCCTGGCTGACCCATACTACAACAAGCCCGCGCCTATTGACATGATTATCGGTGTAAACCTGTTTCCACACATCCTCGGAGAGCGGTTCAAAAGGAGGATATGGGTGATTTCGTCGGACTGAAACCATCTGAGGTTCTGTGGGATCATGCCGACCCCGGTGACTCGATTAGTTTCGCGCACGGATGCGAGTCAATCAGAAGCAAAACTGTGTACTTCTCACCAATTTTGGGGGGGAAGACCTTCCAGCCGGAAGGAGGATGTTGAGCGGAATTTTCAGGAACCACCAAGAGGAAGGATGGCCGATATATTGTGTCCCTTCCGTTCAAATGTCCAAATAGCGTCGACTTGGGTCATTCAAGACCGATCGCGCTGGCCCAATTCCTGCGGAATGAAGCACGACTTCTCAAGGATCCCGTCCTAAAAACGCAGTACGATGCCATTATTCAAGAATACGAGGAATTGGGCCATGAGTCGGGTGACGCCGCCTCAAGATGGGAAAAACTTCTATCTCCCCACGCGGTGTTTAAGCCCGATAGCACCACCACCAAGGTACTCGTGGTATTTAACGCTCAAGCCCTCAGGCGTCGATGTCTTGCACACCGGGCCTACGCTTCAGGCCGATCTCACGCTTCAGGTACTAAAATGGCGTTTCTGTCAATTCGTTTTTAATGCCGACATAACACGAGGATGTATCGACAAATCCGAGTCGACCCCAGGCATACCCCCTTTCAGCGGATCCTCTACCGAGATCGCTGGCGGCAATATTCAAGACTATGAGCTACAAACCGTCACGTTTGGGGTTAACTGCGCGCCATTCTTGGGCCGGGGTCCTTACAACTAGCACCAGACGCGAAACGAGCAAACCCTCTTCCGGCGGAAAAACTACAACCTACGTACGTATGTGTATGTTGTGTTTGTCGCCGCGCTCACACTGAAGACGACGCCCTTGCCGAGCGCGCCTTGATTCGGATCTCCCAGCGTCGAGAATACGTCACGGAGATACGGACTCTGGGTGAAGATCGACCCCGTAGGGGCCTCAAAGGCGCTCGAAAAAGATTTGCTGAACGCCGCCATACTTGGTATAATGAAGGCATTTCCCAGCACATTTTATCCTGGCAGGTCATTCCGCCGACCCCCCCCCATGGGAGGGGGGGGGGGAAGCGGGGTCAAAAGTTTTAAGCTTCTTTTTTTACCCCTCCTCCTTTTTTTCTTTTAATCTTTTTTAGAAACCCCCCCCCCCCTTTGTTTGGGTCGAAGGGGGCCCAAAACCCAGCCCAATTTCCCCCCACCGGGGGCACCCCCCAGCTTTTGGGCAGGAAACCCCTGGGGTTTTCCGGGTGGGGGGCGCCCCCCCGTATCCATCGCGGAACCGGAGATCCTGGTCGAGCCTATGTCGATGATCAATCGCTGGCAGCGACTGAAGGCAATCCAGCAGACTTTCTGCCGCCGCTGGAAGAGTGAAAACCTCAAGGAGCTCCACAAGCGTAATAAGTGGAAATCACCGGCTCGCAGTCTCCAAACCGGCGACCTCGTGATCGTGTCCAAAGATAATCTTCCCTCCAACGAGTGGCGCTTAGGGCGAATTGAGCGCCCTCTGCCCTGGGCAGACGGCCTCGTCCGGGTGGCTGATGTCACAACAGCGCGTGGGTCTATCCGAAGACCCGTAGCGAAGCTCATCTTGTTGCAAGACAACAGGAGTCCTGAGCATAAAAACCTATCGTGATGTCTAATCCCTCTATGCTCCGTCCGAATGTCCTCGTCTCCGTGCATGTTGTCCGTTCCTAATTCGTTCGACTAATCCACTCTTCCCCTATGTAATCTCTTTCGTTACAGCTCATTCAACTCGCACCTCCATAGCAACATGGCCCCAAGCGTCTGCCGCACCACCGCAGCAAACGTTCGGTTCGTCGCGGGACGAACGCATACCGATGCCGGGTCTGCCGGGGGTTCATGCACTCCGGCAGTGTCAGCGCTTCTTGAACCTACGAGGGAAAAAGCGGCTCCGGGCAGTGCTTATCAATAAGTATTGCCCCAATTGCCTGGCACACGAACATTCCACCGATGCGTGCCGGACTCGCCACGGTTGCCGACGATGTGGGCAAAGGCACCATACTCTGCTCCATATGGCCGACCAACCGCCGAGACAACGCTCTGGAGGAGCTCGCAGCCAGTCCCCCTCCTCCGGACGTGCTGCTCCATCATCGCCATCCCGTTCCTCTTCCTCTCTTCCTCTCCTCTCTGCTCCAAGCCAGGACGACGCACCATGCCAACAGCAGTCCTCCGGTTGGGCAATGTCGCGAAATCCTGCGAGACCCGCGTCCTCCTCGATGCATGCGCGGCTGGGAGCCGCATAAATCTGTCCTTTGCCTGGTCCCTGGGGTTGGCTGTGACCAAGGTCGGGGTCGACAAAGCCTGCACGGCCGTCCTCGAGTCAAGGTCCGACCGGACGTTCCGGCGGAATGTCATCTTCCGGGTCGAAGAGGACCTGGACATCCGCACTCCCATCCGGGAAGTGTCGGCACCGGTTCGGGAGAAATTCGTCACTCTGATCCTGGCCGACCCCAACTTCTATCGGCCCGCGTCGGTATCCGTAGTGCTCGGGGCAGACCTCTATCCTGAGGTCATCCAACCAGGCTGTGTGCCCGGTCATAGCGGTATTCCCGCAGCCCAGAGCACCGTGTTCGGTTGGGTCATCTCCGTCTCCTGCGGCATCTCGGCGCTCCAGGACGCTGCCGTCTCCCATTCTACATATGTCCATGGTGGCAATTGCAACATGTTGCAAGGGGGGCGGTATGTTCACGACACCGGGTGAACAGCAGTGAGGAGTGAGGAGGGTTTTTGATCCTCGGCGTCTACGGTCACACCAGGAGGGGTGACTTGATTTTCTGATGGGCGCCGCCATTTCACTACCGTACGAGATTTTCACCCGAACACCCGTTCCTCTGTCTTCAATTTCTTTTGCGATTAAAGTCTTCTTTAAACCGAACCATCTACGTGTGTGTACCGGTATTCCTACAGTGAATAAATCCATTTTAATTTAAACGAAGTTATCGCGCGTTTTTAATTTCACCAGACCCAGAAGAAATTGGCACCCGCCAACCCCTGAAATTTGATTGGGATCCTTCCGCCCCCTCCACGAACAGTTTCGTTTATCACATAATCGGGCATTTCGTCCTTTAAAATAAGTGTCTTCCCAGGTCGTTTTCGCCAAATATATTATAAAGAAAATTTAACCAGAAAACCTTGTAAGAGAGTATACAATAAAAAAAAAAAAAAGAATCGGCCTCCTATTATTAGCCTATCAGAACGAACGGGAACTAAAGTCTCAACTCTCTAGACTCTATGTAGACAGATTAGCTTTTGATTTTCATATTCTTGCCTTTTACTGAGACTTGGCTGAAGCCTGATATTGCCGATGCTTTAATTTTCCCCTCAAAATATTTAATATATAGACATTACCGGACTATCCGTAATGGTCGTGGTCTTCCAATCAGGAGATTGAATTTGTTTGTGTTAAAATTTCTTTTAATTCTTTTTCTGCGTATATTACTATATTCCACCGCAGTCCGACTTGGCAGTATTCACTCACCATTTTGGAAGCTATTCAACTTGTTTTCTCGTATCTCTCTGACAAAGAATTGCTCGTTGTTCTGGAAGATTTTAATTTACCTGAGATTGCATGGACCCTCTCATATGATATTGTAGCATTGAGTATTTAAAAGACGAAATTGAGATTTGGCTAGACAATAATTTGCATAGTCAAGTCGCGAACCAGTTTTTAAATCTTTTAAAATATCTCGATTTTATGTTACGTATGTAGATTAGAAAGCCTACGTGTGAACCAGACTGGCGCACTGCAGACGGTAGAGACATTCACATAAGGAACGCATTTATCAATTAGAGAATTAAGAGCAGAGTAGAAAAATTCACTGCATAATCTATATCACAGCACTCAAATAGAAATGACCAATCAAAAGAGAAAATAAGGCTGTTAAGAAGATTTAAATTTGTTTTGCGAATACATCTACGACCAGAATTTAAGATGTTATTAAATGACTTCAATGGTAGGGTGATAAGTATCTTCAGGCTTCACTAGGGGCTGTGTTTGTGATACAGCACTAACAGCGGGATCCGAGACAAAAACAAGATCGAGGATTCTTTTTAGAAGGGTTAAGAAAAGAATTCAACTGATATAGCGGACATTCAAGTGGGCTATCAAGAAAAACATGTTGAGATGAAGGAATTACAAAAGATAGATTGTCATCAACAAGCCAAGAAACATTAGGCAAGTTAAAATCGCCCGAAACTATAAGAAAATCACGATCTTTAAGACGACTAAAAGTATATCGCAAAACATCGCAAAAACATCAATCATGATATCAGAAGCTGGAGGAATAAATGAACAAGAGATATTTAAGCTAAAGTTAGAACATGTAACTTCGACGCACATAAACTCAACACCCCCCAATGACAGGGACAGCAATGAGTACTCCACCGCCACGACCATCAACACGACCAAGCCTATAACAAATAAAGTTATTAGAAAGAATTTCATTATCCAAAACAGAAGAGTTAAGCCAAGTTTCAGAGAAAGCTAATATGTCAGCCGAAAAGGTTTGGCTATCACAGAATACTCGAAATTATTCTGTGATAGCCAAACCTTTGGTAAGACCTTGGTAAGAAGTCCTCTTACATTTTGATAATGAATGCAAAGACTAGACGTTATTAGTTTTTTGAAGCAGAAGATACATTAGGAAGGTGGACAGGCAAAGGGCGGGAGCGCTTATTGGGCACAAATTCGTGCAGAACTAGGCCCTCCGGCCAAAAGTTAGGGTCAACCATAGCTGAGAAATACTCATTTGGTACTGTAATTTTTAAAGAGAAGATTTCTCGAGGCCTAAAAAACTTACTGCCACAGACGACTCAGAAGTATCTGGAGCAAGCCTAGAGATAAATAATTGTTTGCGATGAGGCACTACAGTTAGTGGAGGGGGAGGACCATTGGGCTCCGCAAGTGATTGAGAGCCAGCATGATCCTGTAATTGATCAGAGTTCCCGTGAGGGATAGATTGAGGTACACGAGGGCTTGTAATGGGTACTTCAATCTAAAAAGAGGAGCATAAAGAGGGACAAGAAGATGGTGTAGGCGAAAGTAAAATGGGAGAAGATGTAATAGAGAGTGCTGAATGATATACTCATGGTTGGTCCTACTATTCAACAAGATCTGATCCTAACATTACTCTCGCTTTGTTTGACAATCGCCATGCCATCACAGCTGAAATAACAGAAATGTGCAGACAATTTCTCGTCGCACCTGAGGATAGAAGTTTCCACAAATCTTGTGGAGAAAGTCACCATATGAACCTATTCAATTATTTCAATTGAATACTGTTACCTATGGGATGTCGTGCGCTCCATTTCTCGCAATCAGGTTCTTAAAGTTATTTACCAGAGCCATATAAGGAGTTATTTACAATGTATTAGCTGACTAACTCAATGGTAAGACGAATGAAGTTATTAAATTGCTCTCAAAGACAGGCTTAGAATTGACAATGTGGAATTTTAGTGGGGCACCAACAATTAAGAATATAAACTCAATATTGACAAATGTGATGTCACCAAGGCACTTGGCAATTCGTGGCTGCCAACTGAAGATCTACAAGGATTATTAGCTCCAGTCGTAGAACGCTACAAAAATCCTGATCCAAGACTTGTGGATCGAGCGACCCGTTTCCAGAGATCTTACGGACTATATGGCAATAACTTGAAGCTGATTTATCTAATCTTGACATAGTTCGCGTAAATCGATTTGTCAACACATCGCCAAACAATAAGTGTGAAATCCATGGATTTTCGGATGCCTCAAATCGATCGTATGGATGTTGCATATACGCATGTAACTTCATTGATCATTTCGAGATCGAGAGTTGCGCCCACCCAATCACAAAGTATACCCGTTTATGAGCTTTGTGCTTCAATTCTATTCTGCCAAACATGGACTAAAATCAAACACAAATCAAATTGCCTAGTTAGCCAAACATATTTTTGGACAGATTCAACTGTCGTTCTTCATTGGATTACAATGCACCCATCAACTTTAAAATGCTTTATTGCCAATCGCGTATCAACCATACAAACTTTTCACGTGGACCATGTCGGGCCGATGGAGTTGACTAAGAAACGATATAACCCTTGTATTGAAATGTAGCATTAGTGTAGGATCGCGGTATGGTAACTTTTCACGTGGACCATGTCGGGCCGATGGAGTTGACTAAGAACCGATGTAACCACATATTGGTAGTAGTCGATGCTTTTTCGAAATACGTATGGTTATATCCGACGAAAAGTACAGGTTCAGAAGAGGTTATTGAGAGATTGCAGAAACAGTCTGAGTTATTCGGAAATCCAAAGAGGGTCATTAGTGATCGAGGTAGCGCTTTTACGTCTTACATTTTTAAAGAGTACTGCGAGTCGCCGAAAATACAACACTTAGTGATTGCGACAGGAGTTCCGAGAGGAAACGTGCAAGTAGAGCGAGTTAATCAGATTGTTATGGCATTATTGACGAAACTGTGTGCCAATGATCCCGGAGCATGCTATAAACACGTAGGTAGGGTGCAACAGTTTATAAACTCGTCATTACCTAGAAGCACGAAGATACCATTTAAGATATTAACTGGGTCTGAGATGAGGACTAGCTACGATTTAGAACTAAAGGGTATGTTGAAAAAAGAGTTATTAATCGAGTTACAAAACAATAAGTCCGAAATACGTGACACAGCGAAAAGGAACATAAGTAATAGGCAAGAAGAAAAACCGTAAAACGTTTAATAAATGTCGAAAATCTGCAAGTGAATATGAGGTTGACGAGCTGGTGGCTGTCAAACGGACGCAGTTTGGTTCTGGCCTTAAGCTTAAGGGAAAACATTTGGGACCTTTTCGGGTTGTTCGGCATGGTCGCTATGCGGTTGAGAAAGTAGGGAGATGGAGAAGGTCCGAATTATACTACCACTGTGGCAGAATATATGAAAAAAGGGTGTCCATCATTCGGGGCGAATGTGGAGGTCGGATGGCCGAATGTAGGATCGCAGTATGGTAGAGATGACTACGAGTGAGAATCGGTATCGATAGAATATTGATAAGGAACGATATACGATGCATGAGGAGTAGAGAGTCAGCAAGGCAGTCGAGAAGAGAGAGAAGAGAAGAGAGTGGAATAGAGTGAACCGATAATGTTGTGTCTCGAAGTGAAAGATAAAGAGAAATAATGTGAAGTAATTAATAATTTTATCAATAAGCTAATAAACTAACAAAATACAATAAAGCTGATAAAATTAATCGTGCAAATCGAATCTCTTCATCTCGGGGACTCGGTAAGGAAATTTCATCCAGGAAAAAGTTGAAAGTCCACACTACTTGTAAAGAAAAGAGCATAGTTGAGCAGATCATTAGTAGACTATCATTCTTTCGTATGATTGTGAGAGTCTTAGCATACGTTTTATGAGTTTTCAACCAGAGTTTAAACCGAATTTAAATTGGCTTTTAATCATATAATCTTCCATTCAGAGTGAAATGATTGCGAAAGAACTATAGCAGGACCAAGTCTGAAGCCGTAGCTTCAAAAATTAAATCCATTCAACTCAATTGAACAGATAGGTACTCAAAATATTCGGCTTATCCGTGTTGGAGGCCGTCTTGCAATGGCTGACATACCATTGGACGCTATAATGCCGTTATTGCTTCCAAAGACTCATCATTTTACTTATAAATATTTTGAAGATCTTCACTTACGAAACCTTCACGCGGGGGCTAAGGTACTGATAGCGATTCTGCGCCTAACAGTATGGATTGTAAATGCTCGCGAATTGGTCCGAAAGGTTGTTCGAAGTTGCACACATTGCTATCATTACAAACCAGTATTAATGCGACAAATCATGGGTAACCTCCCAGCTGACCGTCTCCTTACCGAACGGCCGTTTTTGATATGGGGGAGTGGAACATATTTGACCATATTTGTTTGTTTTTTTTTTTTAAAACTATTCGTACAGAACTAGTCTCAGACCTATCTGCTAATAATTTTATTCTCTGTATGAAGCGATTTATAGGGCGACGTAGTATACCCAAAAGGATTTATTGTGACAATGCCACCAACTTTGTCGGAGCATGTTCGCAACTTGAAGGCTTCAAACGGCGTTTCGGTTCAGAACTCAATGCAAAAATCATTCCACCGCGTGCTCCCCGTTTTGGAGGGTTATGGGAAGTCGCAGTAAAGTCAATAAAGACTCTGCTCATCAAAAATTTGACCTCTTCTCATTTAACGTACGAAGGAGCTTCAATCGATTGTAATTGAAGTTGAGTCGAATATCCATTCACAGAGATGAACCCAATGACGGGGAGGATGTTCACTGCAAGCGATCCCTGAACCGGTATCTCCATCCCGTATGATGGAGAACCAATTGATGAGCAGATTGGTCTCAATGGCGTACCTTCTTTATGAATTTTGGGTAACTCAATGCAAATTCTTGGTGGAATTTAAGTGTTTGTTAGAAGCTTATTTCGTTCGGTCCGTGAAATAATGTAATGACCGGGTTCCAAAGAAGACGCAGCTGATCGTGCAATACTTGACACAGTGGAACAAACAAGGAAATTTCTTAGACAGAATGATGACATTCTAATTTTAACTTCAGATAAAGGGAACAAGACAGTTGCAATGGATAAGACTGAGTATGACAAAAAAATGGATAGTATACTTAACGACTTAAATACATATAGAACTTTAAGGAAGGACCCAACCACTAGACTACAGACCAAAAACAACGAATTGGTGGAAAAATTATACGAACATGAACTTATTGTAGTATATCCATACCAAAAATCATTTAACACAAAGAGCTCAACTTGTAACACTTTGTTGCAAGTATAAACAATCAAATATGTACGCAATAATACATAAGTCTCCACTTGAGTATGTTTATGTATATACATTAATATATTCACATAAACATACTCACATCAATATACAGCTAAACATGTTCATATATGTATGCACATACATATATTCATATGAGCAGCAATGCACAGGCGTAACATGAGCTAGGGCCAAGCCAGCGTGTGAACGCTGTCCATGCACTTTGATGCAAGTGCCCCAATTAATATGTATGGATGTACCGACACTTTCTCTCTCTTTTTGTAGCTGTTGCCTAATATATATCTATATATATATCTATGTAACAATAGGTTAAGTCAAAGAATATTGTTAGAATAAAAATCAATCTGAATATTTCCACCAAACTGAACAGACGCGTTTATTTCTCCCAAACAATCAACCAAGTGGAACCTGTCATTACATGGCGACCGTGACAATAGGTCAAAAATAGACCTAAGGACAAAGGACAAAAGGAAAAAATTGTTTGTGTATGTATGTGTGTGTGTGAAAAAAAATATATAAAATTGGCATGAAAATGAGAAATGGCTACACTGGATAACTACTTTCAAAGAGTTATCAGACGAAGCCCGAGCAAAGCCACTCCCGTCAAAGCCCGCTAACTCTAGTGCTAATAAGAGCCGCATATTCCGATCTAGCTGGAGAAGAATTCCCAGTAAGAGGAGGCTCAGGAGTACAGATGTGCTTCCTGATAGAGGTACCCAATGTATGCTGCTACACAAATACAGCAGGTACATTCCATTTTTATCTGATGAACTAAAAAAAAAACACACACACACACAAAAATAAATAAATAAATAATAAAACCAAAACCGCGGATGAACAACAGTGAAGATATTCCCTTTGCGGAATCTGCTCCTGTCGAGCAAAGGGATGCACCAACTCTAGAGGAAGTGTTAGATCTGTATCCCAACGATGGACCGCGCCCACTCACAATAGCTGAGTACCGGGCCCGCAACGCAAAACCAACAAGGCCAGAGAAGACCAAAAGAGGAGGCCAAGTACGTAAGCTACTCCAGCAGAAGAGGCTGAAAGTAGACTTACTGGCCACTCTGAAGACGGAGGAAGACCGGCAACGCTGCATAGAGCGTATTGACGAATTGAGAGCTGAACTTCGCCAAAGAGCGAAGAAACGGAAGGGGGCCGCAGAAATGCGCAAGCCTTAACTTGCCTTTAATTAATATTTTTACTATAAGCTAAATAGCAAGTTGAAGCACGAAAGTGCAACTTGCGAACTACTAACTATCTGACAGGCTATTACTAACAATGTGGTTGGAGAACTTTTTTTATTTTAATTAAAAAAAAAAAAAAAAAAAAAAAACTAAAAATGACATGTATGTATACCTCTGGCTCTGGCTCACTGTGCGAACCACAGTTGAGATAATTTTTCTTTCTTTTAAAATTTTTCAAATTACATTAAAGAAGAGAATTTTTATGTAACAATCGAATCCAAAAAAGGATTTTTTTCTCTATCAAACAAATAGGAAACAGGTCTAAACGACCAAGAAAACAAAATATTATTGCTTTAAAGATGGGTTCTCAAGAATCCAAAATAGACCACCCAACGGCTTATGTCGTTAACAGCGTTAAAATGGTAGATCACAAGGAAAATTTAGAGGAAATAGGGATATTGTTGTTAGCTATCCTAATATTAGTAGCCTTGAATCTGGCTTTGAAATTATATGCAATGCATAATAAGATAAATAAGAAAAATATCAGAGTAGAGCAGATGGCCTAAATACGGTATAAAAATGGGTCGAGTAGAACTTAAATATTTGAACAAATACGTTCCATTCTTAGACTTCCTCTTTACCAGAGGTGAAACCAATCCAAAATATAAAGAAATCAAATACTGGATTGTGAATAATAGAAAATTTAAATCAGGGATAACTCACTTAATAGAAAGATCTATAAGAAGCCTACAACCGCCTAAAGCGAAAAAACAGAATTCTACCCACATGGGTGCATAAACTCTTCGAGCAACCCATAGAGACAATCGATCTCTCAGGGAATTAAAAAAAAAAAAAGAAAAAGAATGTGTAAAGTTTTCAACAAAACATTATTAATTGGGATGACATAATAGGAGAAGCTAGAATACAGGCGCAAGAATTAAATAAATCTTGTAAGTGCCTCTCGCAGAACAGGGAAACATCCCAAAGTACAATAGAAAAACACTCGAAAATAATAATAGAGAGCCTAAAAAATGTTAGAGCGGTATTCAGAGAACACTATAGTAAGCTAACTACGGGACGAAAAAAAGCCGCAAATGCATTCTATAATGACTGCAAACCAAAGGCAAAATCCGTATTAAAAAGATATAATATTGAATATAAACAAACAGTTGATTTGTATATTTCAATATCACTGGAAGACAAAACTCAGTTAACGGCTGAAGAAGAGACGGATCAAGAAGATCCGTCAGTGAGTTTAGAACAAACAAAAATAACTCTTAATAATCCAGCCATTTTGCCAAGAAACACAAAAATGACTCAAACAGTCACTGATTTTTTAAAGATGGCCTCAAACCTTATCCCACAGTTTGGTGGCAGAAGAGAAAATCTTCAGAGCTTCATGGACGCATTGAATTTGATAAATTCACTAAAAGGTAACCATGAGGAAACAGCAGTGTGTCTCATAAAAACAAAACTAAAAGGTCACACAAGAAATTTGATAACCTCCGAACAGACAATAGAAGAGATTATTAACAGTATTGCATCAAATGTAAAAACAGAATCAGTAGCGTCAATAACGGCAAAAATCAAAAACCTACCCCAGAGAAACAAAACAGCAAGTCAGTATGCCCAAGAAATTGAAAAGCTCTCTCTGGAAGGTGCCTTTATACACAATGGCACATCTGTCGAAATAGCTAAAAAGTAAACACTTTCAGTCGCTACAGAGGCAATAACAAAGAACTGCATAAACATTCAAGTACGTAACGTACTAAAAGCAGGTATTTTCCGTGCAATGAACCGAACCAACAACAAAGTTCGTAGACAGTAGTACAGCAGAAGCAGGACAGGCAAACGCTGTCATGCACTACCGTCAATACAATAGAAATGGACAAAATAATTACCGAGGTATAGGTAGTTACCAAAATAACGGTTATAGGAATAATAATACCGGTGGATATCGTGGTAACTCACGGTACAACAACCGAGGAAGAAATAATTCAAACCGAAACCGCTCGAACCGAGGTAATTCCAAGCGAGGTAGCTCTAACAACGGAAATGGTAATGTACGACTTACTCAAAGTAATTATTTTCATCAAAATTAAAAACGAAAATACACACAACACATATACCTTCTTGTTAGATACAGGTGCAGACGTATCAATAATAGAGGAAAAAACAGATTCTTTTGAACATACAGATACTTCAAACACAATTGAAATATCAGGAATTGGCGAAGGTTCAATTACTTCCAAAGGTCTAACTCTAATAGAACCAAGACAAAATGAATTCATAATTCCACACAACTTCCATATAGTAGACGAAAGTTTTCCAATTCAATTTGATGAAATTTTAGGAGATTTCTTCAAAACATTCAATTGCCAATTAGACTTCAGTGAACGAAACGATTCACTAATATTAAGACCAAATAATTTAAAGTTTGCAATAAATATCCCCATATTACACACTTGTGACAGCAATACTACAATCCTCCCAGCGAGATCTGAAGTAATCCGACAAATAAATATTCCAAATGAAAACTCATATATCGTCATCTTAAATCAAGAGGTCGAAAATGGAATATTTATTGGAAATTTTATCTCTAGCCCGAACAAAACATTTGTCCGAATTTTAAACACAACAAAAAGAGTGTCCACTTGAGTATGTTTATGTATATACATTAATATATTCACATAAACATACTCACATCAATATACAGCTAAACAGCATATATGTATGTACATACGTATATGCACATACATATATTCATATGAGCAGCAATGCACAGGCGTAACATGAGCTAGGGCCAAGCCAGCGTGTGAACGCTGACCATGCACTTTGATGCAAGTGCCCCAATTAATATGTATGTATGTACCGACACTTTCTCTCTCTCTTGTAGCTGTTGCCTAAGTGCCAGCATAAGAATATCTATGTAACAATAGGTTAAGTCAAAGAATATTGTTAGAATAAAAATGAATATTACCACCAAACTGAACAGTCACGTTTATTTCTCCCAAACAATCAACCAAGTGGAACCCGGTCATTACATTATTTCACGGACCGAACGAAAAAAGCTTCTAACAAACACTTAAATTCCACCAAGAATATATGGATTACCTTAAATTCATAAAGGTACGCCATTGAGACCAATCTGCTCATCAATTGGTTCTCCATCATACGGACTATGCAAATACATAGTTAACATATTAAAAAATATAACGCCAGACTCAACATACAATGTAAAGAACGCCTCAGAATTTAAGACAAGGATTAATGACACGTGAAAGATTAATATCTTTTGACGTAGTCTCACTTTTTCCAAGTCCAATAGAATAAGCACTTGACACTATTAGAGAAAAGTGGATAAAAATAAAAGCGCACACTAACATTCCAAAATTAACATTCATGGAAATAGTAGGTTTTTGTATACAAGAGAGACAGATATTTTAAATATAAGGACAACATATACACACAACTAAAAGGAATGCCTATGGGCTCACCAGCGTCACCAATAATAGCTGACATAATCATGGAAGAACTCTTAGACAAAATGATGAGTACACTACAGCGACCACCTAGAGTTATGACGAAATATGTATATGACCTTTTTGCCATAATTAAAGAAGACGAGATCCTAAATTCATTTGACAGAAACATAAAGTTTACAATAGAATTAGAAAATGACAACAAATTGGCATATCTAGACGCATTAATACACAGACGAGGAAACGAGCTAAAATTAAAATGGTACAAAAAACCAACAGCATCAGGACGAATCATCCACTTCAATTCCAAACATCCGAAGTCGATGATAATGAATACAGCAAGAGGTTGTATACAACGGGTGCTTAACATATCGGACCCAATTTTTCATGAAGAAACGAAGGAAGAAATACGACGAATTTTAAAGGATAATGACTTTCCAAACCACACCATAAGGACTTTACTTAGATCTCACAATAAGAAAACCAATACAGAGGTTTCGACAAAACGCTTTATGTCCGTCACATATGTACCACAACTGTCGGAAAGATTAGCTATCTCGGATTGCTATGACACAGAACAAATTCAGATAGCACATAAACCCAACAACACGTTACGGAGTATTTTCAACAGGACAAAAAGTAAGATTGATACAATGGACCATAGTAACGTAGAATATAAAATACCGTGCAAGGGGACCAATGAGGAAAACTGTGATCAGACAACCAAATCGAGGCTAAAAACAAGACTATCACAACATAGATCTGACTACAAACTTCGTCAGCACTCCAATGTGCAAAAAACGGCACTTATGGCCCACTGTGCCGCCAGTGGACATTCCCCAAATTTTGACGAAGTAAACATAGTAGACCAAGAACAACATTACAACAAACGTTACACTTTGGAGATGCTGCACATCATAATAAATACCCCTACAAGGTAGATACAGACAAATGCGCGCATTTATACAGGCATTTATTAGGGACAAGTTAGTGTGTAGCTTCACGTCACAGTGTGCGGAATAAATAAGTATGTGTTTCTTGTTTGTTAAATTAATGTTAAGTTAATCACAATTAAATGTTTTTATAGTTGCCCTGAAGACGACCACCGATGAGTGGTCGAAATATATCGGAGAAGAAAAATAGGAACAAACTGTTTTTTATTCAATCAACAATCTGACCTCAAGCCGGCAAAAAAACAAAAATTTAAAAACTATTATAGCTACAGACACCATTTTTGGTATGTATGTATAATAGAGAGCTGCATGAATGATAGAAAAATCAAATCTAGTAAACAACCTTCAAAACCAAAGGAATGAATTAAATGACTTTAAAAATCAACCTCAAGTAAATGAGTGTACGACGTAAAAATCATTCATGCAATATTCAAACGAAACAAAACGAATTGAATGAGTTAGAAAGTGAAACACTTAGTTGCTATGATTCGAATGCATTCAAATTTCAATTATGATTTTAGTATTTAGTATTTATTTGTATTGTATATTTTTTAACTATATGTGATTACTATACGACCAAACTAGTGTGGTTGTTGTTATCGGGTTCAAACGCCCATCTCCTTCAGCAATCCCATTTCAAAATCAGTGGGGACCTACTCAAACTGTAATATTGTTGTTATCGGGTTCAAACGCCCATCTCCTTCTGCAATCCCATTTCAAAATCAGTGGGGACTTACTCAAACTGTAATATTGTTGTTATCGGGTTCAAACGCCCATCTCCTTCAGCAACCCCATTTCAAAATCATTTAAGTTTTCACACTCGTAAACTTTCAAAATCCTTTAATTCTTTAACAACATTTTTGCAAAAATAAATAAAACTGTCTTGAAGTATATTGACAAATACTATTCAGTCTGGATTTAAGGTGTTTCCACTTATGAAGTTAAAAATAAACTCTCCCAAACGAGAGGAATACTTAGATCTTTATGTTATATTTTTTGAATTAACTAGGTAGAACGAAAAATCGGTATTACCCTTTTTGTATTAATTAGGTAAAAAACTTAATATTTACATCCAATTAGGTAAACGGAAATAAAAACCACCAACCCACAATTAGGACAAATTTTTATCAATTTAAATAACATTTACCTGTCTTGTCAGTTTTCCCAAACCAGGTAATTGCAATTAATCATTGTAGAATGGCATATTTGTAATCAGGTAGTATTTGCAAAACAGCATTACGCAATGTTATCATTTAAATACAAAGAAGCTACAGGCATTAACCATAGAATACATAGACAACTCAAGATTTTTTGATTACAAACGCTAGCCTGAGCGTGGAACCCCAGAGAACTTCGGCAAAAGCCGACCAGCGTAGAACCCCAGAGAGCGGCCACAGCGAGAGCGAAAAACATTCGCTCGCAGCAGTGTCGATACGCATCGAAAATAATTCAGTCTGCCCCAGACTACCAAACGACGCAGGCAGCTCTATGTCGCTTGTCATTTCGTTCTGTCTATGTATGTGTACACTCGTCGGTACATGCTCAGTCTTCGTAGTGCGTGTGTGACGTGAAGTTGTACAACACCGCATTTCAATAGCTCGCTCGACAAAAATTTTTCATTTTTGACAAAACAGCGACTAAGCGAATAGGACATGCCCCTGTGGAAAGAATATCAACAAATATTGGCATCAGTTTTGTATGTAGCCCGGTGGCTGTGTCAATAGAGTGCTCGCGTGGCGATCCGAATGATGCCTGGTTCGATTCCTAGCTCAAAATTGTCAAATATGGTTTCTTTCTTTTTTTATATTTATTTTTTTAATAAAAAAATATCAAAGAAGCTAACTTCGGCTATGCCAAAGTTTATATACCCTTGCAGTCTTTGGCAATAATTTTTTACATTTTGAATTTTCTTTCCCTGCAACTGAATTCATCAATACACAAACAAAACATTCAAATTATTTCTCTTTATACCATACACCCATAGGGTGAAATGGTATATTAAAGTCGCCAAAATGTATGTAACAGGCAGAAGGAAGCTTCTCCGACCCCATAAAGTACATATATTCTTGATCAGTATCAACAGCCGAGTCGATCTAGCCATGTCCGTCTGTCCGTCCGTCTGTCCGTCTGTCCGTCTGTCCGTCCGTCCGTCTGTCCGTCTGTCCGTATGAACACCTAGATCTCGGAGACTATAAAAGCTAGAGCCACCAAATTTGGAATGTAGGCTCGTGTAGTATGTAGAGTGATCAAGTTTGTTTCAAATTTTTGCCACGCCCCTTTCCGCCCACGCAATTCAAAAAAAACGTTTATCTCAAAAACTATTGCAGCTAGAGACACCAAATTTGGTATGTATATTTGCATAGTAAATGCGCACATTTTGTATGTATAAAGTTTTTTGCCACGCCCCTTTCCGCCCCCGAAATTTGAAAAACTCGATTATCTCCCGTAATTTTTTACCTTGTGCAATCAAATTTGGCACACTTAAATTTGATACTAATACCGAGCAAAATACCAAATTTGATGAAAATCGGACAAAAAATAGCTGAGTTATGCATATAAACGTTTTTGCATAAGGCCTTTGATGGCCGTTGGCGGGTGGGGGCGCTAGGGTGCTTATATGCATAAGTGCGCGAGATACTGAGATATGCTTGTAACAAGCATGTGAACAGAATTGTGAAAAATAGGCAAATGCATTAGTTATTACAAATTTGAAATATTTGTTTTACTGGTGTATGGTATACCCAAGTCGGCGAGACGACTTACTTACTTCATTTTATAATAAATTTTCTTTCTTCTTGCATCATTCCCTAAGCAAAGCAGAACACGCATACACATACAGTTCTTGTAGCGCTGCGTCTGTGTGTGTGTATGCATTTGCTCTGTTTGGGCAGCAAACAGCGCTGCTTGCTGTCTACTAGGTCATCATTTGAACCGATTTGTGTTGACTGTAACTTCTGTTCTATTTATCCGATCAGATTCAAATTTTGTGATCTGTCAATTTATGTCAAATACTATCATATTGGTAAATTTCATGGGGATACTCCAATTTTTGCAAAAATGTTTGTTCTAGAATTATATGATATAGTGGCCCGATCCTGACAAATGCGCTCTTCTTCTTCCTTATACATGCAGCGCATTTTTTTAGGCGAGGTTGCCTTAGTTTTATGGCTTACGCATCGGTGTCGTAGGTCTCCGCATATTGGGACTATATACACTGATAGGTAAATATTTCACCTACCTAGTGCATGTAATCCGGTATTGATACTCGTTGATCCTTGCTAGTTTTATTCCACCAAAGTTCAAGAAATGCCAATAAATAACGATTTAAGTAATTATTAAAATTTATGAAACATGCTATTCATAAGGAACATACTTTTCAGATAAAACCAAAATAAACCAATTCAAGATCGATTGTTGAAATCGCCCAATATTCAGTTTTAAAATTGCGATTTTTTTAAATTATCATTTTTTTCCTATTCACTAAAAATGTCTCAACTTTGGGAGCCTCTAGCACCCATGAATCCCAACCGATTTCAAAAATTTTTTGGATTCATAATCTCTTAAGTATTTTCTGTCGATTGCACATATCATTTTTGCCCAACGCGATCATGAAAAAACGTATTTTTGCAACGCTATCCGAGCAGAGGCCCAACTGTGCGTCGGCGAGACAACTTACATACTTCATTTTTAAATACTAATAATAATATTAATATTTAAAGACTATAAAGGTAAAAAGTGATTCCAAAGAAAAATATTTAAAGTTCAGTTGAGTAAAGATAAAATAACAGAATTAACACTTTTTAACTAAAAGAAAATGCAAATTAACTTTTGAAATAAGAGAGACGATTTACAATTGTTCAAAAAATAACAAAAGACAAAATTAAATATTTTGTAAAATAAGAAACGAAAATGTAAAATTTCGGAAAATAAAATACGAATTACAGTTTTTTAAATAAGAAAAGAAGATGTAAAAGTTTTGAAATAAGAGAAACAATGAATGAATTTCAATTTTTTGAAATAAGCGAAAACTAACCACAATGACGTAAAATAACCAGAGGTACATTGCATGTACATTAATTTTTAATACTAACAATATTTAAAAAAAATAAAAAAGAAAATATTTAAAGTTCAATTGAGTAAATTGATCCTGGTACACCTTTTTTTAGGTAAAAAAAAGGTGTTGGACTATATTATTCTGATACGGAAGGTCACACTCTTTTGTCTAGAAGGAGCTTGTCGATTTGTTTTTTGACTTCTTCTTTATGAGCATGTGGTGTTATAGATTGGGTTTCTAATCCGAAGATGTCAGTGGACTTAAATAATGGCGAAAATATTTTAGTTAGTTTTTTCAAGACATTATTTTCTCTATTATCACCAATTTGACAAACTATCTCTTTGTCAATATTTGGGGAAAAAAAATTTTTGAAAGTGCTATTGGATGGAAAAGGTATTTTCAATACAAATGCCATCCTTAGTTTCTTGGTTTGGATAGAACTTGGTGGTTCTATACAGACAACCTGCTCACCTATTGTGCTGCCTATGATTAAAAATCTTATAATTAGTAAGATTTGTTGACCTAAAACCGGCTCATAACCAGTTTTGATTAACTTCAATAAGGTCGAAATCAGGACGGAACGGAAGGCCCGCTATTACACATGTTTTTTTTACACTTGCTTTTTTCATATAGTACAATATACTTTAACAAAAATATTTGGGTGCGACGGTTAGTTGGTTAAGGCGAAGCCCTTTACACTAATTCTGATGGCGCCCAAGGGTATGCACATAAAAAAGGTGGAATCTGCAGTTGCAAACTTTGCCGTTCTTTTCTCGCTTCATGTCGTTCGAATTCCCAACTACTATTAGCGTTGAAGATATGGTATGGCCATTACAACTGTTGATTCTTTAGCGAAGTCTGCTGATGATAGAACTTGGTGGTTCTTGAAATAGCTACACAGCAATCAGATCTTTCCGCCCATCCACGAACATTGGTCCTTCGAGCCGGAAATCCTTCCGCTCCACCAGCTTGCATCGGCGGAATTAGTGATAAGTACAACATTTCTTTATTCACATTTCATTTGTCCCTACATACTAATAAGAGGTGGTGGATCACTGGTGGATCAGCGACGGTTCGCAGTGCTCGCGTTTTCCAACTCGAGAAAATCTTCGCAGTAGATGCTCTCTTGGGATAGCCAGAAGTACTTCCTTCTTGTTGGAAGTCCACTTCCGGGAGACCCACTTCCGGGAGACCCGCTCCATTTTCTATGAGCGCCAACATACATTTAGTTTCGAAGGATTTCGCTCACCTGATGATACATCGATTGCACATCTTGTGCCAATTGTCGCCAGGAACGGTTTGGAGATAATAGCCCTGAACACTGCCGTGACGATCTCGTTAGAAGATCGAATGAGAAGGGATCGATTGTGATTTTTCGATACATCTGCGTGATGTCGGAGTTAAAGACGAACTGAAAGAACCGCCATTTTAGTACTTAAAGATCGGCCTGCAGATACCATCCGGTTATTCTATACAGAAAGTAATCAGGAATAAAATTGTAGAAGAACTAAAATCTGAAATCGCAAACTTTTAATCTGTTCGGATAAATACAATACAAGTTAGGCGATGCCGAAGTTACCTTCTTTGATATTTTTTTGGTCTAATACCTTTAATGTTCGCTGCACCTGATACTTGACAAAGCGGCACAAGCATTGATAATATCAGTTCAAAATAGCTCTCGGCATTATACCTCCCACAAAATTCAGCATTTACCTAATGTTTGGCATATAGTCCAATATACTATAACAAAACCAGAGGGCCTGGTCTGACTTCGACCTCCTCAGAGTTTGTAAAACCTTGCAACTTTTATGTTTCTTTGTGATAGTGGAAAACTGTTTTAACTAAAAATTGAAATGTCGGCGAAAAATCGGCCAACAATATTAGCATAGCAATCCTTCTCTATGGGCACATGGAAGAATCCGTTTTCTGTAGTCTACACAAATCCGCAAAGTATTGTCTTGCTTCTTTACAACTACAACTCTGCTAGCAACATTCTGAGATGTCAAAAACATTGTACCAATTGTCAGCATATTCTTCTTGCAATTTTGTGTCTTCAACCAAAATTGATTTGTGTCTTCAATTGATACTGTAAACTTCTCCACGAAGTCGTAACCCAAAATAACGTCACAGTCCATAGGGTTGCTCTCCACTACCAAGAATTTTTGCTGCGACTTTAGGTTATCCACAATGACCTCTGTATCGAAAAAGATTTTTGCTTTTGTTTGGCTTTTGCCTAGGCCGCACAGCATTAAGCAATTTTCTTTTAAATCAATCTTACCCAAGTATTTTAGAAAAGAGTTCTTTACAATATATTCGTGAAACGATTCACCACTGTACATTTTACGATCGCGTAACTGTTATAGGTCAGCGCTACTCAAA
Organism: Drosophila equinoxialis; assembly: GCA_018150345.1. NCBI lineage: Eukaryota > Metazoa > Arthropoda > Insecta > Diptera > Drosophilidae > Drosophila > Drosophila equinoxialis. Next base: position 430,442 of record JAECWI010000924.1, on the reverse strand, counting down.
TCACTCACTGTTTCTGACTCGAGATATAACTGTGCCGCACCACTCATTTTATTTCGCGCTTGCACATACATCTGCTGGTCTGTGAGCTCGGAAGCTTCAGCATTCTGCACAAAGTTCTCAAACCATTTCTCTACCGGTACATTGCACACTGGTTGCGTCCATAGGCCAAAAATCAAAAATATCATCACAAAATACTTGGACAAAACGAACACGAATTGACACTAAAATGTTCAATCTTCAAAACACCAAACCGGGTTTTCCGAAAATCTAACGGAACTTTCTAAAAATAGCATTAAAAGAATGAACTTGTGTACATTTTTGCAGCCCGTCTGAGGTTTGTTTGTACTTTGTCATTGCAAATTCGTTCGTAAAAGTGATTAAACGTTTGACAAAGTGGTCCGATATTAATAATTTAAAATGGATTTTGTAATTGAAGGTATTTACTTTATTAAATGTGTATTTAAAGATTAATTTGATCAATTCAAACACTTTTGTGTGATTTTGAACGGGTTAACCCTTTTTGTGCAGTTTGTGTACGGCTTTTCTATGTTTACTAAAAGTCTTAGTTGTGTTGCCCCCGGATGCCCCCATTGAAAGTGCCATCACTGTATTTGTCAATGTTTTAAGGTAATAATCATGAAAGTTTAGTTACTAAAAGTTGCTAATTAGCTTGTATTGATAAATAAACTAAAGTGGTCTTATTTATTTTCGTGGGACAAATATCCACCGTTATCAGTTGATCTTTGTGTTGTTGGTTTCGTTTTCGTCGTTTGTTTTGTATTTTTTCTTACATTTAATTTACTGTACTAATTCATGTTTGCTTTGCACATTTTATTTTGATTAAATTCCTATAAGAAACTGTGTGTTTTCACGCATCCACATTTTTGATCTTTGGTGCAAAGAAAAAGGCACGAATGCCGAAAAAATGCAAGGCATAAATAATTTACTGGCACTAAACATAAAAAGCAAAGGCTACGAAGTCAATACGATTGACCTTAAGAAATGTATCCAGTACATTTGCAAAAAAGATAGTTGCCTTCTGGATTCAGTACAAAAGAATTAGAAGTTTAGTTGTACAATACAAATCTGAATGGCTAAAAACTAAAGAATTTATTGTCCTGAAGCCTACGAGTAGTGCTCAACAAATTGATCTGAGTTCTAGTCGTGGACGGCCCAAAATGGATTTTGTTGACGAAACGTCGACGAATAGCCCTACTACAAAAGCATGATGAGTTTGCAGCTTCTGTTTTGCGCTCATCTGATTATCAGTCAAGCCTTAATGCAACTGAAATAAATATTGAAAAGGTCTTGTCGCTTGTCGTTGACATTGGGTTGTCCAAACACCAATACTTGGTCATTAGATCATTTATAAATTCAGAAGTTTGCTATAACTTATTGCCAAGTTACGAGAAAATTCTTAAGTTCAACACATTGAGATATCCAAATAATATTGTTGGAGACGAAACACATGCAAAAGTGGAACTACAAAGTCTTTTAGACTTTAGACTTTTAGGCTTTAAGTATTTTAGAGCTTCAAAAGAATTTAATTGAAGAACGTTTGGATGAAACTGAAAAAACCTTAACATTAATTGGAAAATGGGGATTCGATGGCAGCACTGGCCACAGCGAATATAAACAAAAGTTTTCCAATTGTATTAAAGATGAGAAAAGTTTATTTGTCACATCGTACGTCCCACTTCACCTTGTAACCGATTTTAAAGTAATATGGAAAAATCACAGGCCATAGTCCACCCGAAATTGTAGGCCACTTAGGCTTCAATTTAAAAAGGAAACCGCCGCACTTTCCGTCGAAGAAAAGCTCTACTTCAAGAAGAAAATAGCTAACTTGAAGACAACAGAGCATAAAATTTGCAATACAACATTTTCTATAAAGCACGCCCTTCAATTAACCATGGTGGATGGTAAAGTTTGCAAAGCTTTAAGCAACACGTCCTCGATGAAATGCTTTATATGTGGAGCAAAGCCCACAGAAATGAATAATATTGAAGAATGTGTTGGAAGAGATGTGCAAGAAAAGTTTTTTGAATTCGGGCTATCTTCGAATATTTCTTGCACATTTCGTACAAGCTGGATGTAAAGCTTTGGCAAGTACGATCGAGAGAACTCAAGTCTATTGTATTAAAGAAAAAACATCAAATTCCAGCGGAGTTTCGAGAGAAAATGGGGTTACTGGTCGATACGCCAAAGGATGGAGGTAGAGGAAACTCCAACGATGGCAATACTGCCAGGAAATTTTTCAGTAACCCAAGCTTAGCATCTCAGATTACAGGTATTGATGAAGAAGTTATTGCCCGATGCGCTGCGATACTGCAAGCCTTAGCATCAGGATACAAAATAAATATAAAAAATTCGAAAAATTCGCACTAGATACAGCGAATAAATTAATTGAAATGTATCCATGGTACTACCTTCCAGCAACAGTGCATAAAATTTTAATTCATGCACCAAAGGTTATAGAGCACGCTTTGGTTTCGATTGGAGAGCTCACAGAGGAAGCTGCAGAGCCAAACAATAAAGAAATAAAAAAGTGCCGGCTGCAGCATACTAGGAAGTTGTCTCGTATACTGACAAATACAGATTTAATTAAAATGCTTCTTTTGAAATCAGACCATTTTAAACCAGGTCAAAGAAATCTGCCAAAGAATCAGAAATCCACTTTTTTATCATCTACATGTGATTTATTGGATGATGTATGGTAACCTTGTTTATTATTTATCTTGAATTTTCATCATTTTTTATGGGTGTCGGGGAGAATTTCTCTTTCAAAAATATTTACTGTATGCTATCTAAATTCATCTCTAATACCCAGAAAAAAATTTGAGCTCTCTATCTTTACTGGAAGTATTTTTGGCCACCAGCCCCATATAAGCGCAACCAGTGTGCATTGTAACCATCGAACACACATAGAACTTTTTTGAAAAGCTCAGGGCTTATTTTGACTTCTGCATCCGCGTTTCGGTCAAGGTCTTATTTTCTTTCTATTCGTTTTTCGACTTCGCTGGTGTGTGCAATGGTGGCGACATTTCGGTTTTTCGCGACTTCTTGACAGTGTCAAACATGTGTAATCTAAGTTTTAGTTGTTTTATTATTATTATTGTTTTTGATTCTGTTTTGTATAATTTGATTTAAATATTTAGCGTTCCCATTTTCCACGGCTGGGCACACTAAAAACGGCACCACAGGGAGGGATAGTTTTTTTTGAGCTATCGCGGCCAACTTAACGATAAGAAAAAGAAGAGAAGAAGAAAAGAGGGGGAGAGAGTAGAAGGGCTGGAAAGTTTTCGATGCCGCCAAGACAAGAGAAAAAGAAAGAAATTGAATAAACGAAAGAAACTAATCGTCTCTGTTTTCACTGCGAATTCTGCCGAATTATCTGAGGCCTGACGATCGAACGCCCAACCGTAAACCAACCGCTCGACCACGGGTGGCGTTATTTTGTTCCACAAAGGCAAAACAAGTTACAATATATATATATATATTGGAGACCACATAGGAGTGGACAAAATTTTTATATGTATGTATGTATTCGCGGTTGGGGCATTTAAAAATCGCGTAGGTGTCGTCATTTTGCCACGCGACTTTAGTTTTTACTTTTGCGAACGACAGTTACATGCACGAAAGAGACAGAGAAATACGAAGTATATCGGAGAGTAGAAAATTGAATTGCGGAGTGTATGTGCGAGCTATGAGCTTCTCGCTCTCTCCCTCCCACTTATAATACGCTCACGCATAGGCCCGATGGAACACCCCAATTCTAATATCAAACCAGAAGGCCGGGGCTAACTTCGACCGCGTCAAAGTTTGTATACCCTTGCAACTTTTTGGGTTACTCTTTCCTGAGCTATAGCCATCAAAGTGAAATAAGTTTTATCTAAAAAGGCTAATGTTTGCAAAAGAATGGCCTACAATCTTAGCATACGAAATAACGATCGAAATCACTGTTTTCCACCGAACGTTCCTGTGAGAGCTCTATGATATAATCACCCGATCACCGTAAACCTTCTGCAAAATCCGTTTGATGCAGTTTCGAAATATGCCCGGAGCTGAATAAATTCCAAATTGTAGTCTTGTTATTTTGAACTAGCATTTGTGTGTATACATGATTTGCAATAACGCTCATCTACCACTAGTTGTTGGTACGCCTGAGCCAAGTCAATTTTAATTGTTTTGCGTGTTGCTTAATCACTCCATTACCACTAAGCTAAGTCGATTTTTGCAAATATGGATCCTCCTTCAATGCTAATCACTCGTTTAATTGTAGCCTTGTCTTCCTTTATTATTACTGGCACTGTAGCAATGCAAGAAACTATATAATTCTTGAATTGTAAATGCGTCTCGTTGGTAGTCGGACTGGTGTTGCATGATTTTTGATTTGTAACAACCGCCGCGGCGGTTGATATAACAATCAGTGTATTGGATGGACGTATGCACGAAGTCAATAACTGAAATTCGTGTTTTCTGGTAATCCATAAACACTTCAAATTGGCGTTTTCGATTATTTATAATTACTGTAACAACTTCCTTTGGACACCATGTTCTTCATTAGGTTTCTGCTTGTGAGGTCCTCGGTAGGAACCATGGCCAAGCGATGTGTTGAATGCTTTACGACCCGGGTCCTCACAGCCCGGCAGATTCGTCGAAGATGGACTGTTGGTTGACAGGCATGGCACACAGCGTTGCGATGTGGGCATAGTTTCTGTAAGTGGACTTCGTGTATCGACTGAGTGTTCCCAGCTGTATTCCGCATAGCCAAAGCACTGAGGGCAGCGGTCTCTGGTGCGCACGCTGCACCATCTGCAATGCACGCAAAGGACCACCTCGAAGAACCTTCGGTCGCCTGCAACCAAGCCTAATGGGAGCTGCAAAATCAACTGCGGGTGGTAAATGCGAAAGCTCGCCGCCAACTGCTAACGGCTGCCCAGACTAACAAAACCCGCTACGACCTACGATCGCACCCTCAGGAATTCTGTCCTGGCTACGAAGTATGGCTCTATTCTCCAAGCCGAAGAGTAGGCCGTTGCCCAAAGCTACAATCCGATTGGATTGGGGTGCTACAATAGTACGTCGGATGTCGGATCTTGACAGGGCGGGATCCACCGCGCGTTGAACTGGTAAATCTGCAGACCTTCATCCTTCATTTCACATCTAACATCTAGCACAGCTCGAAATTTGCAGTCGACAGCGAGAGTTCTAAATGCAGCCATGTAGTTTGCAACCGATTCATTCATTTGTTGGTCTAGCTTGTGAAAGTGGTAGTAGGCCGCAATTTCGGATTGAAATGGAGACAAATGTTGTAATTCATATATTTCCGATAAACTCAAAACACAAACCAGAGTAGGGGATGGCAAGGACGTTAGAAGCTCGAACAGTAGAGCGCCGACCAACGTAAGTAATGCAGTCTTCTTCCGTGCTTCCTCCGTTACGTCATTGGCCAGAAGATACAGCTCAAAATTATGCTTGTAAGTTTGCAATGTTTATTCTTAAACAGTAGACAATTGCTAAAAGGAGCTGAGAAATTGTAATAAAGTGCAACAACTTACTCAGAAATTATATAATCGTGTCTTCAAAGATGTTTGTTTTGGAAATGAGGTTATATAAGCGTTTTTTGATTCAGTTAGTTTGTTGGCATGTAGTGAGAGATAGGGATACATTATTTGATGTATGTAATCGGAAATGACATAATTGAGTTCGTAATTGCTACAATGAGAAAACAGGGATTAGTGTGTTACTGGAATAATCAAGATTGTTGCAAATAAGAGCCGCATACTCCGATCTAGCTGGAGAAGAATTCCCAGTAAGAGGAGGCTCAAGAGTACAATGCAATGTATGCTGCTACACAAATGCAGCGGGTACATTCCATTTTTATCTGATGAACTAAAAAAAAAACACACACACACACACACACAAAAATAAATAAATAAATAATAAAACCAAAACCACGGATGAACAACAGTGAAGATATTCCCTTTGCGGAATCTGCTACTGTCGAGCAAAGGGATGCACCGACTCTAGAGGAAGTGTTAGAGCTGTATCCCAACGATGGACCGCGCCCACTCACAATAGCTGAGTACCGGGCCCGCAACACAAATCCAACAAGGCCAGAGAAGACCAAAAGAGGAGGCCAAGTAAGTAAGCTACTCCAGCAGAAGAGGCTGAAAGTAGACTTACTGGCCACTCTGAAGACGGAGGAAGACCGGCAACTCTGCATAGAGCGTATTGAGAGCTGAACTTCGCCAAAGAGCGAAGAAACGGAAGGGGGCCGCAGAAATGCGCAAGCCTTAACTTGCCTTTAATTAATATTTTTACTATAAGCTAAATAGCAAGTTGAAGCACGAAAGTGCAACTTGCGAACTACTAACTATCTGACAGGCTATTACTAACAATGTGGTTGGAGAATGTTTTTTTTATTTTAATTAAAAAAAAAAAAAAAAAAAAAACACTAAAAATGACATATACACTTCTGGCTCTGGCTCACTGTGCGAAACATAGTTAAGATCATTTTTCTTTCTTTTAAAATTTTTTAAATTACATTAAAGAAGAGAATTTTTATGTAACAATCGAATCCAAAAAAGAATTTTTTTTCTCTATCAAACAAATAGGAAACAGGTCTAAACGACCAAGAAAACAAAATATTATTGCTTTAAAGATGGGTTCTCAAGAATCCAAAATAGACCACCCAACGGCTTATGTCGTTAACAGCGTTAAAATGGTAGATCACAAGGAAAATTTAGAGGAAATAGGGATATTGTTGTTAGCTATCCTAATATTAGTAGCCTTGAATCTGGCTTTGAAATTATATGCAATGCATAATAAGATAAATAAGAAAAAATATCAGAGTAGAGCAGATGGCCTAAATACGGTATAAAAATGGGTCGAGTAGAACTTAAATATTTGAACAAATACGTTCCATTCTTAGACTTCCTCTTTACCAGAGGTGAAACCAATCCAAAATATAAAGAAATCAAATACTGGATTGTGAATAATAGAAAATTTAAATCAGGGATAACTCACTTAATAGAAAGATCTATAAGAAGCCTACAACCGCCTAAAGCGAAAAAACAGAATTCTACCCACATGGGTGCATAAACTCTTCGAGCAACCCATAGAGACAATCGATCTCTCAGGGAATTAAAAAAAAAAAAAGAAAAAAAGAATGTGTAAAGTTTTCAACAAAACATTATTAATTGGGATGACATAATAGGAGAAGCTAGAATACAGGCGCAAGAATTAAATAAATCTTGTAAGTGCCTCTCGCAGAACAGGGAAACATCCCAAAGTACAATAGAAAAACACTCGAAAATAATAATAGAGAGCCTAAAAAATGTTAGAGCGGTATTCAGAGAACACTATAGTAAGCTAACTACGGGACGAAAAAAAGCCGCAAATGCATTCTATAATGACTGCAAACCAAAGGCAAAATCCGTATTAAAAAAGATATAATATTGAATATAAACAAACAGTTGATTTGTATATTTCAATATCACTGGAAGACAAAACTCAGTTAACGGCTGAAGAAGAGACGGATCAAGAAGATCCGTCAGTGAGTTTAGAACAAACAAAAATAACTCTTAATAATCCAGCCATTTTGCCAAGAAACACAAAAATGACTCAAACAGTCACTGATTTTTTAAAGATGGCCTCAAACCTTATCCCACAGTTTGGTGGCAGAAGAGAAAATCTTCAGAGCTTCATGGACGCATTGAATTTGATAAATTCACTAAAAGGTAACCATGAGGAAACAGCAGTGTGTCTCATAAAAACAAAACTAAAAGGTCACACAAGAAATTTGATAACCTCCGAACAGACAATAGAAGAGATTATTAACAGTATTGCATCAAATGTAAAAACAGAATCAGTAGCGTCAATAACGGCAAAAATCAAAAACCTACCCCAGAGAAACAAAACAGCAAGTCAGTATGCCCAAGAAATTGAAAAGCTCTCTCTGGAAGGTGCCTTTATACACAATGGCACATCTGTCGAAATAGCTAAAAAGTAAACACTTTCAGTCGCTACAGAGGCAATAACAAAGAACTGCATAAACATTCAAGTACGTAACGTACTAAAAGCAGGTATTTTCCGTGCAATGAACCGAACCAACAACAAAGTTCGTAGACAGTAGTACAGCAGAAGCAGGACAGGCAAACGCTGTCATGCACTACCGTCAATACAATAGAAATGGACAAAATAATTACCGAGGTATAGGTAGTTACCAAAATAACGGTTATAGGAATAATAATACCGGTGGATATCGTGGTAACTCACGGTACAACAACCGAGGAAGAAATAATTCAAACCGAAACCGCTCGAACCGAGGTAATTCCAAGCGAGGTAGCTCTAACAACGGAAATGGTAATGTACGACTTACTCAAAGTAATTATTTTCATCAAAATTAAAAACGAAAATACACACAACACATATACCTTCTTGTTAGATACAGGTGCAGACGTATCAATAATAGAGGAAAAAACAGATTCTTTTGAACATACAGATACTTCAAACACAATTGAAATATCAGGAATTGGCGAAGGTTCAATTACTTCCAAAGGTCTAACTCTAATAGAACCAAGACAAAATGAATTCATAATTCCACACAACTTCCATATAGTAGACGAAAGTTTTCCAATTCAATTTGATGAAATTTTAGGAGATTTCTTCAAAACATTCAATTGCCAATTAGACTTCAGTGAACGAAACGATTCACTAATATTAAGACCAAATAATTTAAAGTTTGCAATAAATATCCCCATATTACACACTTGTGACAGCAATACTACAATCCTCCCAGCGAGATCTGAAGTAATCCGACAAATAAATATTCCAAATGAAAACTCATATATCGTCATCTTAAATCAAGAGGTCGAAAATGGAATATTTATTGGAAATTTTATCTCTAGCCCGAACAAAACATTTGTCCGAATTTTAAACACAACAAAAAGAGTGTCCACTTGAGTATGTTTATGTATATACATTAATATATTCACATAAACATACTCACATCAATATACAGCTAAACAGCATATATGTATGTACATACGTATATGCACATACATATATTCATATGAGCAGCAATGCACAGGCGTAACATGAGCTAGGGCCAAGCCAGCGTGTGAACGCTGACCATGCACTTTGATGCAAGTGCCCCAATTAATATGTATGTATGTACCGACACTTTCTCTCTCTCTTGTAGCTGTTGCCTAAGTGCCAGCATAAGAATATCTATGTAACAATAGGTTAAGTCAAAGAATATTGTTAGAATAAAAATGAATATTACCACCAAACTGAACAGTCACGTTTATTTCTCCCAAACAATCAACCAAGTGGAACCCGGTCATTACATTATTTCACGGACCGAACGAAAAAAGCTTCTAACAAACACTTAAATTCCACCAAGAATATATGGATTACCTTAAATTCATAAAGGTACGCCATTGAGACCAATCTGCTCATCAATTGGTTCTCCATCATAAGGACTATGCAAATACATAGTCAACATATTAAAAAATATAACGCCAGACTCAACATACAATGTAAAGAACGCCTCAGAATTTAAGACAAGGATTAATGACACATACATATGCGACGATGAAAGATTAATATCATTTGACGTAGTTTCACTTTTTCCAAGTATTCCAATAGAATAAGCACTTGACACTATTAGAGAAAAGTGGATAAAAATAAAAACGCACACTAACATTCCAAAATTAACATTCATGGAAATAGTAGGTTTTTGTATACAAGAGAACAGATATTTTAAATATAGGGACAACATATACACACAACTAAAAGGAATGCCTATGGGCTCACCAGCGTCACCAATAATAGCTGACATAATCATGAAAGAACTCTTAGACAAAATGATGAGAACACTACAGCGACCACCTAGAGTTATGACGAAATATGTATATGACCTTTTTGCCATAATTAAAGAAGACGAGATCCAAAACACACTTGACAACCTAAATTCATTTGACAGAAACATAAAGTTTACAATAGAATTAGAAAATGACTACAAATTGGCATATCTAGACGCATTAATACACAGACGAGGAAACGAGCTAAAATTAAAATGGTACAAAAAACCAACAGCACCAGGATGAATCATCAACTTCAATTCCAAACATCCGAAGTCGATGATAATGAATACAGCAAGAGGTTGTATACAACGGGTGCTTAACATATCGGACCCAATTTTTCATGAAGAAACGAAGGAAGAAATACGACGAATTTTAAAGGATAATGACTTTCCAAACCACACCATAAGGACTTTACTTAGATCTCACAATAAGAAAACCAATACAGAGGTTTCGACAAAACGCTTTATGTCCGTCACATATGTACCACAACTGTCGGAAATATTAGCTATCTCGGATTGCTATGACACAGAACAAATTCAGATAGCACATAAACCCAACAACACGTTACGGAGTATTTTCAACAGGACAAAAAGTAAGATTGATACAATGGACAAGAGTAACGTAGTATATAAAATATCGTGCAAGGGGACCAATGAGGAAAACTGTGATCAGACAACCAAATCGAGGCTAAAAACAAGACTATCACAACATTGATCTGACTACAAACTTCGTCAGCACTCCAATGTGCAAAAAACGGCACTTATGGCCCACTGTGCCGCCAGTGGACATTACCCAAATTTTGACGAAGTAAACATAGTAGACCAAGAACAACATTACAACAAACGTTACACTTTGGAGATGCTGCACATCATAATAAATACCCCTACAAGGTAGATACAGACAAATGCGCGCATTTATACAGGCATTTATTAGGGACAAGTTAGTGTGTATCGGAGAAGAAAAATAAGAACAAAGTTTTTTATTCAATCAACAATCTGACCTCAAGCCGTCAAAAAACCAAAAATTTAAAAACTATTCTAGCTACAGACACCATTTTTGGTATGTATGTATAATAGAGAGCTGCATGAACGGTAGAAAAATGAAATCTAGTAAACAACCTTCAAAACCAAAGGAATGAATTAAATGACTTTAAAAATCAACTTCAAGTAAATGACTGTGCGACGTAAAAATCATTCATACAATATTCAAACGAAACAAAACGAATTGAATGAGTTAGAAAGTGAAACACTGAGTTGCTATGATTCGAATGCATTCGAATTTCAATTATGATTTTAGTATTTAGTATTTATTTGTATTGTATATTTTTTAACTATATGTGATTACTACACGACCAAACTAGTGTGGTTGTTGTTATCGGGTTCAAACGCGCATCTCCTTCAGCAATCCCATTTCAAAATCAGTGGGGACCTACTCAAACTGTAATATTGTTGTTATCGGATACAAACTCCCATCTCCTTCTGCAATCCCATTTCAAAATCTGTGGGGACCTACTGAAACTGTAATATTGTTGTTATCGGGTTCAAACGCCCATCTCCTTCAGCAATCCCATTTCAAAATCATTTAAGTTTTCACATTCGTAAACTTTCAAAATCCTTTAATTCTTAAACAACATTTTTGCACAAATAAATAAAACTGTCTTGAATTATATTGACAAATACTATTCAGTCTGGATTTAAGGTGTTTCCACTTATGAAGTTAAAAAAACTGTCCCAAACGAGAGGAATAATTAGCTCTTTATGTTACATTTTTGAATTAACTAGGTAGAATGAAAAATCGGTATTACCCTTTTGTATTAATTAAGTAAAAACTTAATATTTACATCCAATTAGGTAAACGGAAATAAAAACCACCAACCCAGAATTAGGACAAATTTTTATCAATTTCAATAACATTTACCTGTCTTGTCAGTTTTCCCAAAGCAGGTAATTGCAATTTATCATTGTAGAATAGAATTGCATACTTTAGGCGAGGTTGCCTTAGTTTTATGGCTTACGCATCGCAGGTCTCCGCATATTGTGACTATATACACTGATAGGCAAATATTTCGCCTACCTAGTGTATGTAGGTATTGATACTCGTTGATCCTTGCTAGTTTTATTCCACCAAAGTTCAAGAAATGCCAATATTTAGTAATTTTTTTAAACGCTTCTAGTTCAATAACGATTTAAGTAATTATTAAAATTTATGAAACATGCTATTCATAAAGAACATACTTTTCAGATAAAACCAAAATAAACCAATTCAAGATCGAATGTTGAAATCGACCAATATTCAGTTTTAAAATTGCGATTTTTTTTAAATTATTATTTTTTCCTATTCACTAAAAATGTCTCAACTTTGGGAGCCTCTAGCACCCATGAATCCCAACCGATTTCAAAAATTTTTTGTATTCATAATCTCTTAAGTATTTTCTGTCGATTGCACATATCATTTTTGCCCAACGCGATCATGAAAAAACGTATTTTTGCAACGCTATCCGAGCAGAGGCCCAACTGTGCGTCGGCGAGACAACTTACATACTTCATTTTTAAATACTAATAATAATATTAATATTTAAAGACTATAAAGGTAAAAAGTGATTCCAAAGAAAAATATTTAAAGTTCAGTTGAGTAAAGATAAAATAACAGAATTAACACTTTTTAACTAAAAGAAAATGCAAATTAACTTTTGAAATAAGAGAGACGATTTACAATTGTTCAAAAATAACAAAAGACAAAATTAAATATTTTGTAAAATAAGAAACGAAAATGTAAAATTTCGGAAAATAAAATACGAATTACAGTTTTTTAAATAAGAAAAGAAGATGTAAAAGTTTTGAAATAAGAGAAACAATGAATGAATTTCAATTTTTTTGAAATAAGCGAAAACTAACCACAATGACGTAAAATAACCAGAGGTACATTGCATGTACATTAATTTTTAATACTAACAATATTTAAAAAGTAAATTTAAAGTAAATTGATCCTGGTACACCTTTTTTAGGTAAAAAAAAGGTGTTGGACTATATTATTCTGATACGGAAGGTCACACTATTTTGTCTAGAAGGAGCTTGTCGATTTGTTTTTTGACTTCTTCTTTATGAGCATGTGGTGTTATAGATTGGGTTTCTAATCCGAAGATGTCAGTGGACTTAAATAATCGCGAAAATATTTTAGTTAGTTTTTTCAAGACATTATTTTGTCTGTTATCACCAATTTCTCAAACTATCTCTTTGTCAATATTTGGGGAAAAAAATTTTGAAAATGCTATTGGATGGAAAAGGTATTTTCAATACAAATGTCATCCTCAGTTTCTTTGGTTTGGATAGAACTTGGTGGTTCTATACAGACAACCTGCTCACCTTTTGTGCTGCCTATGATTAAAAATCTTATAATTAGTAAGATTTATTGACCTAAAGCCGGCTCATACCCAGTTTTGATTAACTTCCATAAGGTCGAAATCAGGACGGAACGGAAGGCCCGCTATTACACATGTTTTTTTTACACTTGCTTTTTTCATATAGTACAATATACTTTAACAAAAATATTTGGGTGCGACGGTTAGTTGGTTAAGGCGAAGCCCTTTACACTAATTCTGATGGCGCCCAAGGGTATGCACATAAAAAGGTGGAATCTGCAGTTGCAAACTTTGCCGTTCTTTTCTCGCTTCATGTCGTTCGAATTCCCAACTACTATTAGCGTTGAAGATATGGTATGACCATTACAACTGTTGATTCTTTAGCGAAGTCTGCTGAAGATAGAACTTGGTGGTTCTTGAAATAGCTATACAGACAACCTGCTTACATTTTGTGCTGGTCTTATAAAATTAGTACTTTTATTGACCTGTAGCCGGCTCATACGCAGTTTTAATTAACTTCAATAAAGTCGAAATCTAGACAAATACCAATTTTTACACTAGCCGTAAACCATCATTGTTGCATATAGTACAATATACTATAAGAAATATTTGGGTGCGACGGTTATTTGGTTAAGGCGAAACATCTACGTTTGAATTCCCAATGATTAAAATGATTAAAATCTTATTAGTAAGATTTATTGACCTGAAGGCGGCTGAAACCCAGTTTAGATTTTTATTGCATTAATTTAGTCTTATTAGCTTATTAACAATAAAAAGTTTTGTTATGTATGTGACAACTGGCGATTTTTGTATTTTTTTCCACCACCATTTCGTGTGTGTCCGGATATCTTGTGAATCTATAATAAATCATAATTATTTTTAGACGACGTTCTCGCTCGTTTTAATTTCTTTACTCACTCACCAGACACAGAAAAAATTGGCACCCGCCAAAGTTGCATTTTTTTTTTTTTTTTTTTTTAACGTTTAATTTATTTGTTGAATCTACTCTTAAATTAGAGCCTAACAACAAGTTTGAGATATTTTTCTTAATCTAGTACTTATGATATATCCAGGGGATATTGCAGGCGGCCCTAATCATTTATTATTGGGTTGGTCTGTCATTTCTTTTAAGACGAGTTCTATTATTAGTTCGCGTAAGGGAATTGGCAAGAACATTAGGGTGTACATCCAGTTTCGCAGAATACTTTAGTTGTTGACTACCTATTTCATATTTTACGTTAGGTATATTTAGATCATTTTGAATGTTGTCGTTCCGTATGTACCACGGAGCCCCAGTGATTGATCTTAAAATCTTCGACTGCGCCCTTTGTATAATGTCGATATTGCTGGTACTTGCATTTCCCCATAGTACGGCGCCGTAAGTCCAGATGGGTTTCAGTACGGAGTTGTATAGGAGGACTTTATACTCCAGACGTAGAGGGGACCGAGCATTGATGATCCAATGTAAGCTACTCGCTTTCAGTTTAAGCTGTAACTTTTTTTGCCTCGATGTGCTTGCGCCAAGTTAGTCTTCTGTCTAGGTGGATACCAAGGTAAGTGACATCCGCGGCTTGAGGAATTGGTACGTCGTTTAGCATTATAGCTGGACAGTTTCTTTTGTTAAGCGTAAATGTAACATGTTTGCATTTTTGCTCGTTGACCCGGATACGCCAGGTTGCTAGCCATTCCTCTACCACCTTGAGGTGTTCCTCTAATTTTGCAGAGGCTTGTATTGGGCATTTGGATCTGCTGAGGATTGCCGTGTCATCGGCAAAAGTGGACGTTGTAAGTCCTAAACTCGTTGGTAAGTCTGCAGTGTACAGCAGGTAGAGCAATGGGCCGAGTACACTGCCTTGCGGTACACCAGCTTTGATTTCAAAGTCAGCCGAGACGGAGCCATTACATCTTACGGCGAATTTTCTATTGTAAAGGTAAGATTCCATGAGTTTGTGGGTGTACTGTGGGAGTTTCTGCCGGATTTTGAACATTAGACCCTCCAGCCAAACTCTGTCGAAAGCCTGGGCAACGTCGAGAAAGACAGCCGTACAGTATTCTTTTAGTTCGAATGCTGTTCGTATTTCGGATGTTATACGATTGACTTGTTCAATTGTCCCATGTTTTTTCGCGGAAGCCGAACTGGTGTGAAGGGATTGTGTTCTCCGGCGCCAGAAATGAGTTTAGACGAATCTGCAGGACCTTTTCAAAAAGCTTCGAAAGACATGGCAGCAAACTAATTGGCCTATAGGATGATGGTTGGGTTTTGTCCTTTCCCACTTTAGGAATCATGATGATAATGGACCTTTTCCATGCTCTTGGGAAGTAGCCAATTCTTATTATAGCGTTGAACATTTTGCAGATGTATTGTATGGCGATGGTAGGGAGTTCTAGGATCATTTTTGGTGTGATTAGGTCATGGCCAGGGGCTTTGTTCGGCTTTATGTGGTTTTTAATAACTGCAGTGATCTCATCCGATTGGAGTTCCGAGTACTCACTATCCGTTAATGTGCTTGAAGGGGGAAGTACAAATGAGTTTGATGTTGGATTTGGCTGGAAAACCATTTTAAGGTGTGTGGCAAATACAGATGCCCTCTCTTCGTCACCGCGGGCCCATCCACCGGTAGGACCCCTTATTGGTGAAACTGTCTCTGTAGGAGCGCTTAAAGTTGGGTGGGCTTTCCACAGAGGATGTTTAGTGCTGGATGGACTGAGCTTTTCTATGTATTTCCTTTGAGCCCAGATTTCCTCTTGTCTTAACTCCTTGGAGAGGTTGCGGCTGGCATGCCTTAGGCGAAGTTTTGCTGCTGGTGATCGAGTAACCTGCCATTCTCTTCTTAGACGTCGTTTTTCCGTTACTAATTGTTCTATCCGCCGGTTCGTAGGCCTGGCAGCAGGTTTAGCGTAAGTAGAGGCATGTGGAGTAGATACTCTTGCTGCAGCTCCCATCATCGACTCAAGTGTAGAGACGCACATGTCAATGTCCTCTGCAGCATCCAGTTTCGGCGAACAGTCAATGTGGGCACTCATGTACATTTTAAATTTAAGCCAATTTGTTTTGTTGTTTGTAAGTATATATGGGCGATCAAGTACTTGAGGTCTTGTTAACAGTGTGAATAGCACTGGAGAGTGATCGGAGGTTAAATCTAGCAGTGTTTCCGCAGTGATCCGATTACGCGGAATCCTCTTGGTTACTGCGAAATCAATCAAGTCAGGCACTTTTTGTGGATCTGTGGGCCAATAAGTAGGCCTACCCGGTGAGACGCAATCCATCTTATTGAGGGGGGTTGACTATTGTGTTGTACAACTGCTTGCCTTTAGGATTTACCAGGCGAGATCCCCAGTGCGTATGTTTGGCGTTATAGTCCCCTGCTGCAATGAAGCGTTCTCCGAGTGTGTTAAAGAAACCGGTGAATTCCTTTTCAGAGATTGAGAAGCGTGGTGGGCAGTACAGGGCAGCCAACGTAGTGTTGCCGCAGCTGGTTTGGACGGTTATAGCAGTTGCTTGAAGGTGCTGTGTTTCGAATCTGTTGAGAAACGAGTGTTTTATACGGTTTTTGATTAGGATACCAGTCCCGCCATGAGCTTTTCCGTCTGGATGGTTTGTTGCGTAGAAGGCATATTTTGGTATTTGAAAATTATTTTTTGATGTTAAATGTGTTTCAGATATCAGCATGACGTCGATTTCACTTGAGTCTAGGAATAGTTGCAGTTCATTTTTGTGCTTGGAGACGCCGTTAGCATTCCAAAGACATAGACTTAGGGAAGCCATTATTTATTCTCGATAAGCTTCTGGATAAGCAGGTTTTGATTCCGCATCAGTTCCTGCATACAGTTTTGCATGAACGTCATAAAAGCAGTCATGTTTTGATTAAGTGAGATCAATAGGGCCTCTATACCACTTGGAGTTTGCTGGCCAAGTTCTGGTGCGCTAGGTTGCGGATTCTGTAGATGGTGGAGTGACGGGGTCTCTTTCGCGGGCTCCGTCTGTCCAGTTCGGAGTACACTAGCGAAGGATACACTAGGATTGGTTGTAGCAGGCATGTTAGATGATCTAACAGCCTTGGCGAAGAATACCTCCGGTGTAGTTTTGGAGGCGTTGAAGGTGATTTTTGGTCCAGCTGGGGGTTTACGCCCGTTTAGGTGCGATTTAAGATCCTTGAAGACAGGACATCCCCTGTAGTTGGCTGTGTGGTTCCCTCCACAGTTACTGCATAGTCTTAGTGCGACGTTGTTTCTGTCCTTGGGGCAAATGCCATCTTTATGATGTTCGCCGCAGCCAACACACACTGACCTAAGATTGCAATTGTTAGCGGTGTGGTTGTATTCCTGGCAGTTTTTACACTGAGGTGGTTGGTATCTCTTATGGGGCTCCTCTACGGTGATTCTTCTGTGCAATAGGAGCTGAAGGTTGTAGATTGGATGCACTTCATTTGGCTTCGTCCGCTTTGCATCTGGTTGGAGCTCGATTTTAAAGAGCGGCTGTGCGACTTTATTCCTGTTGATGATGTTGACAACGGACTTAACCGCAAACCCTTTTTCGGCCAATGCGTCTGCTATTTCTTGGGGTGGGACCGATGGCTCGATCCCCTTTAACACAACCTGGAGCCCTTTACTGCTTTTTAGTTGGTAGGTATAGAAGTTGATGTTAGCATTACGGAGGTACTTTTCGATGATGCGGAAGTTGTCCTCAGTTTGGGTTTGACATTTAATTTCTTTTATGTTACGAGAGGGGTTACAACAAAGTTATTTGCCCCTACTGTTTCTACTAGCTTCGAAATCAGGACGCTGCAGTTGGCTCCACGGATGTATAAGGGGGGTGGTCTAGCCGATTTAACTTTATCTACAGCGCCGGCTTGATCGTCTTGCTGATCGGCAAGAATTTTAAAACGATTCCCGCTAAGAAGTGCTACTCGTTCATTAGGTTTGGTTATTTTTGGCGTATTGCCACTTTTTTTTCTTTTTGCGGGCTTAGCTTCCGCTTAGTTATTTTAATATATCTATCCATTCCAGTTTGGACAGAAGGCGTTGGGTTTATTGTCGTGGCTGACTCTGGGCGACTTGTCGTTGACGGCTTGAGGCAGGTCAATACTTCGGTAGACGTTGCAGTAGTTGCTGTCAACGAGCTGACGGTGCTGGTCGGTGCAATCGGTGACCCAGTTATCGATATTGATGGAGAAGCACACTGCTCTCTCCACGGTAAATTGCTGTTGATTGCTGAGTGGCTTGCACTTTCGGTGTTATTGCTTACGGTAGCATTTAGTGGGGTCGGCGACACCACCGAAAAGTACGCGTTGTTGCGTTGGACCGAGAGACGACGCTCACGTTGTTGTTGTACAAGTAGTTCTTGTAGCTGTTGCTGGTGGGGATCGAGAGAGGTTGGGCCCGAATTGGTGGACATGGCTTTTCCAGGCATTCCTGTTGCAACTTAGTATTTATTGCTATTAGAACTAATAGCAATATGATTGTAAATAGGGGTCTCTGCGGTGACTGAGAGCCCTACACAATTTTTGCAAACGCGGTCTTTTTTTTTTTTTTTTTTTACACTAAATTTTGCGGAGTGCATTAAAAAAACACGTCTGCACGCGGCGGCGGTTGAATTACAGTTGCATATCATCAGATCTTTCCGCCCATTCACGAACATTGGTCCTTCAAGCCGGAAATCCTTCCGCTCCACCAGCTTGCATCGGCGGAATTAGTGATAAGTACAACATTTCTTTATTCACATTTCATTTGTCCCTACATACTAATAAGAGGTGGTGGATCACTGGTGGATCAGCGACGGTTCGCAGTGCTCCCGTTTTCCAACTCGAGAAAATCCTCGAGTAGATGCTCTCTTGGGATAGCCAGAAGTACTTCCTTCTTGTTGGAAGTCCACTTCCGGGAGACCCACTTCCGGGAGACCCACTTTCGGGAGACCCGCGCCATTTTCTATGAGCGCCAACATACATTTAGTTTCGAAGGATTTCGCTCACCCGAGGATACATCGATTGCACATCTTGTGCCAATTGTCGCCAGGAACGGTTTGGAGATAATAGCCCTGAACACTGCCGTGACGATCTCGTTAGAAGATCGAATGAGAAGGGATCGACTGTGATTTTTCGATACATCTGCGTGATGTCGGAGTTAAAGACGAACTGAAAGAACCGCCATTTTAGTACTTAAAGATCGGCCTGCAGATACCATCCGGTTAATCTATACAGAAAGTAATCAGGAATAAAATTGTAGAAGAACTAAAATCTGAAATCGCAAACTTTTAATCTGTTCGGATAAATACAATACAAGTTAGGCGATGCCGAAGTTACCTTCTTTGATATTTTTTGGTCTAATACCTTTCATGTTCGCTGCACCTGATACTTGACAAAGCGGCACAAGCATTGATAATATCAGTTCAAAATAGCTCTCGGCATTATACCTCCCACAAAATTCAGCATTTACCTAATGTTTGGCTTATAGTCCAATATACTATAACAAAACCAGAGGGCCTGGTCTGACTTCGACCTCCTCAGAGTTTGTAAAACCTTGCAACTTTTATGTTTCTTTGTGATAGTGGAAAACTGTTTTAACTAAAAATTGAAATGTCGGCGAAAAATCGGCCAACAATATTAGCATAGCAAATCCTTCTCTAGTAACAAACACTGTATATGATTTGCTAGATTCTTCTAGGGGCACATGGAAGAATCCGTTTTCTGTAGTCTACACAAATCCGCAAAGTATTGTCTTGCTTTTTACAACTACAACTCTGCTAGCAACATTCTGAGATGTCAAAAACATTGTACCAATTGTCAGCATATTCTTCTTGCGATTTTGTGTCTTCAACCAAAATTGATTTGTGTCTTCAATTGATACTGTAAACTTCTCCACGAAGTCGTAACCCAGTCCATAGGGTTGCAGTCCATAGGGTTGCTCTCCACTACCAAGAATTTTTGCTGCGACTTTAGGTTATCCACAATGATCTCTGTATCGAAAAAGATTTTTGCTTTTGTTTGGCTTTTGCCTAGGCCGCACAGCATTAAGCAATTTTCTTTTAAATCAATCTTACCCAAGTCTTTTAGAAAAGAGTTCTTTACAATAGTGACATCTGAGCCCGTATCGATCAAACCGTCAACGTTTACGCCCTTCAACGACACCGACTTGACCCGATTTATAGTTGTACATTGGGAACTTGAAGTCGCTTTTAATGTTAAGGCCATCAACTATGTACCGTATAGCCGCCACGTCTTCGATTTTTCCAGCACTAGCAATTTTCTCATATATAGCATATATTCGTGAAACGATTCACCACTGTACATTTTACGATCGCGTAACTGTTATAGATCAGCGCTACTCAAAACACTCACTGTTTCTGACTCGAGATATAACTGTGCCGCACCACTCATTATACCATACACCCATAGGGTGAAATGGTATATTAAAGTCGCCAAAATGTATGTAACAGGCAGAAGGAAGCTTCTCCGACCCCATAAAGTATATATATTCTTGATCAGTATCAACAGCCGAGTCGATCTAGCCATGTCCGTCTGTCCGTCCGTCTGTCCGTCTGTCCGTCCGTCCGTCTGTCCGTCTGTCCGTATGAACACCTAGATCTCGGAGACTATAAAAGCTAGAGCCACCAAATTTGGAATGTAGGCTCGTGTAGTATGTAGAGTGATCAAGTTTGTTTCAAATTTTTGCCACGCCCCTTTCCGCCCACGCAATTCAAAAAAAAGGTTTATCTCAAAAACTATTGCAGCTAGAGACACCAAATTTGGTATGTATATTTGCATAGTAAATGCGCACATTTTGTATGTATAAAGTTTTTGCCACGCCCCTTTCCGCCCCCCGAAATTTGAAAAACTCGATTATCTCCCGTAATTTTTTTACCTTGTGCAATCAAATTTGGCACACTTAAATTTGATACTAATACCGAGCAAAATACCAAATTTGATGAAAATCGGACAAAAAATAGCTGAGTTATGCATATAAACGTTTTTGCATAAGGCCTTTGATGGCCGTTGGCGGGTGGGGGCGCTAGGGTGCTTAAATGCATAAGTGCGCGAGATACTGAGATATGCTTGTAACAAGCATGTGAACAGAATTGTGGAAAATAGGCAAATGCATTAGTTATTACAAATTTGAAATATTTGTTTTACTGGTGTATGGTATACAAAAGTCGGCGAGACGACTTACTTACTTCATTTTATTTCGCGCTTGCACATACATCTGCTGGTCTGTGAGCTCGGAAGCTTCAGCATTCTGCACAAAGTTCTCAAACCATTTCTCTACCGGTACATTGTAACCATCGAACACATATAGAACTTTTTTGAAAAGCTCAGGGCTTATTTTGACTTCTGCATCCGCGTTTCGTTCAAGGTCTTATTTTCTTTCTATTCGTTTTTCGACTTCGCTGGTGTGTGCAATGGTGGCGACATTTCGGTTTTTCGCGACTTCTTGACAGTGTCAAACATGTGTAATCTAAGTTTTAGTTGTTTTATTATTATTATTGTTTTTGATTCTGTTTTTTATAATTTGATTTAAAAATACCTTTTAAACGGTTAACCATTGAAAAAAATTTGTTGTGTAAAGTGTTTCTTGACAAACTGTATATATTGTAACGTAGACGGCCTGGGTGGCAACTCAGGTAGTAGGCAAACTGTCCCCATTAAGTAGCGTTCCCATTTTCCACGGCTGGGCACACTAAAAACGGCACCACAGGGAGGGATAGTTTTTTTTTGAGCTAGCGCGGCCAACTTAACGATAAGAAAAAGAAGAGAAGAAGAAAAGAGGGGGAAAGAGTAGAAGGGCTGGAAAGTTTTCGATGCCGCCAAGACAAGAGAAAAAGAAAGAAATTGAATAAACGAAAGAAACTAATCGTCTCTGTTTTCACTGCGAATTCTGCCGAATTATCTGAGGCCTGACGATCGAACGCCCAACCGTAAACCAACCGCTCGACCACGGGTGGCATTATTTTGTTCCACAAAGGCAAAACACGTTACAATATATATATATATTGGAGACCACATAGGAGTGGACAAAATTTTTATATGTATGTATGTATTCGCGGTTGGGGCATTTAAATATCGCGTAGGTGTCGTCATTGTGCCACGCGTCTTTAGTTTTTACTTTTGCGAACGACAGTTACATGCACGAAAGAGACAGAGAAATACGAAGTATATCGGAGAGTAGAACATTGAATTGCGGAGTGTATGTGCGAGCTATGAGCTTCTCACTCTCTCCCTCCCACTTATAATACGCTCACGCATAGGCCCGATGGAACACCCCAATTCTAATATCAAACCAGAAGGCCGGGGCTAACTTCGACCGCGTCAAAGTTTGTATACCCTTGCAACTTTTTGGGTTACTCTTTCCTGAGCTATAGTGAAATAAGTTTTATCTAAAAAGGCTAATGTTTGCAAAAGAATGGCCTACAATCTTAGCATACGAAATAACGATCGAAATCACTGTTTTCCACCGAACGTTCGTGTGAGAGCTATATGATATAGTCACCCGATCACCGTAAACCTTCTGCAAAATCCGTTTGATGCAGTTTCGAAATGTGCCCGGAGCTGAATAAATTCCAAATTGTAGTCTTGTTATTTTGAACTAGCATTTGTGTGTATATATGGTTTGCAATAACGCTCATCTACCACAAGTCGTTGGTACGCCTGAGCCAAGTCAATTTTAATTGTTTTGCGTGTTGCTTAATCACTCCATTACCCCTAAGCTAAGTCGATTTTTGCAAATATGGATCCTCCTTCAATTGACGCCAATAATGAAATCATTGCAGAAATTTGATGGCCGTATTGCTAATTACTCGTTTAATTGTAGACTTGTCTTCCTTTATTATTACTGGCACTGTAGCTATGCAAGAAACTAGGATGCCTTGGGAGCAAAGACAGTATAATTATTTTTTATATAATCGGACTGGTGTTGCATGATTTTTGATTTGTAACAACCGCCGCGGCGGTTGATATAACAATCAGTGGAAAATCGCAAATGTTTTTATTATTGTATTGGATGGACGTATGCACGAAGTCAATAACTGGAATTCGTGTTTTCTGGTAATCCGTAAACACTTCAAATTGGCGTTTTCGATTATTTATAATTACTGTAACAACTTCCTTTGGACACCATGTTCTTCATTAGGTTTCTGCTTGTGAGGTCCTCGGTAGGAATGTATTCCGCTGTATTCCGCATAGCCAAAGCACTGAGGGCAGCGGTCTCTGGTCCGCACGCTGCACCATCTGCAATGGACCACCTCGAAGAACATTCGGTCGCCTGCAACCAAGCCTAATGGGAGCCCCTTTCGATCGTCTAGCGATTGACATTCTAGGCCCTCTACCAACTACGCCTCGTGGGAACCGCTACGTCGCGGTCGTTATGGATTATTTTACCAAGTGGCTAAAATGTGCAACCATACCGGACCGAAACTGTAGCTCGAGCATTGGTACAAGAAGTCTTCTGTCGATTCGGCGTTCCATTCGTCTTACACTCTGATCAAGGACGCAACTTCGATATTGGGTATTCCAGGCCTGTATGCGGCTGATTGAAAAAACACGTAGCACGCCGCTGCGTCCACAGTCAGACGGCATGGGGAAACGCTTCAATCGCACGTTGCTAGATTACCTGGCGAAGTTTGTATCTACTAGCCAGCATGATTGGGATGAACTGCTGCCCATGGCGTTATTGGCAGTATTCTTGGCTAAGCTGCAAAATCAACTGCGGGTGGTAAATGCGAAAGATCGCCGCCAACTGCTAACGGCTGCCCAGACTAACAAAACCCGCTACGACCTACGATCGCACCCTCAGGAATTCTGTCCTGGCGACGAAGTATGGCTCTATTCTCCAAGCCGAAGAGTAGGCCGTTGCCCAAAGCTACAATCCGATTGGATTGGGCCCGCTACAATAGTACGTCGGATGTCGGATCTTGACAGGGCGGTATCCACCGCGCGTTGAACTGGTAAATCTGCAGACCTTCATCCTTCATTTCACATCTAACATCTAGCACAGCTCGAAATTTGCAGTCGACAGCGAGAGTCCTAAATGCAGCCATGTAGTTTGCAACGAATTCATTCATTTGTTGGTCTAGCTTGTGAAAGTGGTAGTAGGCCGCAATTTCGGATTGAAATGGAGACAAATGTTGTAATTCATATATTTCCGATAAACTCAAAACACAAACCAGAGTAGGGGATGGCAAGGACGTTAGAAGCTCGAACAGTAGAGCGCCGACCAACGTAAGTAATGCAGTCTTCTTCCGTGCTTCCTCCGTTACGTCATTGGCCAGAAGATACAGCTCAAAATTATGCTTGTAAGTTTGCAATGTTTATTCTTAAACAGTAGGCTATTGCTAAAATGAGCTTATATATATTGGGTAATGAGGTTATATAAGCGTTTTTTGGATTCAGTTAGTGTGTTTGCATGTAGTGAGAGATAGGGATACATTATTTGATGTATGTAATCGGAAATGACATAATTGAGTTCGTAATTGCTACAATGAGAAAACAAGGATTAGTGTGTTACTGGAATAATCAAGATTGTTTGTCATACAAATTTGAGTGTGGATACACAGCTTAAGCAAGATGCAAGAAATAAATAAATGGTTCGATAAAGGTAGTTTGGTTCTGACTTAAGAGAAACAAGAAGTTTTAAACTGAACTAAACTAATGCAATAAAAATCAAACCCATGATTCAGCCGGCATGAGGTAAATATTGCTAAAGTTCTAATGGCCATTTCATATCTTCAACGCTAAAAGTAGATGGGAATTTAAACTACAGGAAGCGAAAAAAGAACGGTAAAGATTTGAATCGAGAAGAATCCATTGCATAAATAGAGGGTTGTATACAGCTTTGCAACACGTCATAAACAGGTTATGCACCAATTGCCTTTTATAATTTTCTGACGCAGCTTCGTGTAATCACAGCATTATCTTTTCTTGCCATCTTTTTACAAAACTAGCACCACAAAAGATGAGTACTCGGAAAAACCCTTGACGAAAGTTCCAGCCTCCATCCATTCCTTTATCTGCTGATCCACTATCTCTTGATTCATATATGGAACATCATCTGTTACCATCATCTTCATTTCCACTGTCGAATTAGGTTTTACCGGGTTATATGACTTCAACATTTTAATATTTTTGATTTTATATCTTTGTTCAAAATGGATAATGGATGGATTATTTGTGAAACATGATTCGTTTTCTTCCAATAGTAGCATTCAAGTTCTCCAGAACATCATTGCCGACCACTCCTTTATACAATGTGTAGCCATTACCGAAGCAGATATCGTCAATCAGCAGATCGACGAATGGCTGAAGGATGATACAATACGACGTTCATCACTTACCTTCGCCAGTCGTACACATGACGTGGATCGGCATTTACATCGTCTAGTTGAGTGGAGTATACGAAGCAGAATGAAATGTCTGGAGCCGCACTGGAGTACCAAGAGGAAATGGACAAATTAAGCCGGTCTACCGATCGATCCTTAACATTATGTCCATGTTATCATTGGTATTCACGCCACCGAGTGAACAGCAGTGAGCGGCGAAGAGCAGTGAAGAGTGATGAGGGTTTTTTGATCCTCGGCGGCTACGATTTTTTGATGGGCATCACCATATAAAGTTTTTCATCCGAAAACACGTTCTTTTTCGTGGCGGTTTTTTTTTTTTACTATTTGTCTCACTTTCAAACCGAACCATTTCGTGTGTGTCGGGATACCTTGTGAATTTCATAAATCATCATTAATTTAAACGAAGTTCTCGCGCGTTTTAATTTCACTCGAAAGTCTTAAGACCCAGAAGAAATTGGCACCCGCCAAAGTTGTACAGCAGCGAATCCTTCCGCCCCTCCACGAACATTGGTCCTTCGAGCCGTATATCCTTCCGCTCCTGCAGCTTGCATCGCCGGAATTCCTGATAAGTACAAAATTTCTTTATTCTTTTGCATATGCCCAACATACTAATAAAAGTGTGAGGTTTCCCGCTGTTCCATAGCGACCTACACACTTTTATATACTTGGGTGTACATACCTGACCTGTTCTCAAGGTTATATGGTATTTCCCGATCCTTAGAGTGTTTGTCCAACATTTTTCCATTTCACGCCAACTCACTTTTTTCTTCACTTGTCCAATTCCACTTTTATTTTTTCCATCCACTTACATATGAACATGTAACCATACATACATATGTATAACTTGTCACACCCACATGTACATATATTTGCCACAGCTGTTTGCTAAGTCCGCATACAAGATCAAAAGACAAGAGAAGAGAATATTAAGTGTTATAATACAAAACAATTAAAGTGTTCACCGCGATTTCTTTTGTGTTAAGACCAGATCAATGGTCCAATTAATTGTCTCACGCGCGTACTCCGCTAATGGGTGCACATACATACATACCTGCATACATAGTCATCTGCTGACGTAAGCACATTCATTTGTACGATGTCGCACATTTATTAAAAAAAAAAAAAAAAAAAGGAAAGAAGACAGGAACCCAACAAGTGCATTGAATTTCCTATCATGGAATCGAGTTAGCTAAATAACAAATTACGTAGGTTTTTGCACAACGCGCGTGCATACATACATACGTACATATATACACTGATCGTTTTTTTTCTCTCCTTTTTTTTAAATCTCCGCACGACCACAAAAAACAAAATTATTATAAAGGAATTAATCAACAAAACAAAAACCAGAGAGCCGGGGTTAACTTCGACCGCGTCGAAGTTTGTATACCCCTTGCAACTGTTTTGGTAATTCTTTCCTTACCCACAGCCATCAAAGTATAAAAACGTTTTATCCAAAAAGACTAATGTTTGCGAAAGAACGGCCTTCAATCTTAGCATAGGATATAACGAACTTTTTGATGAAAGTCACTGTTTTCCACCTATCGTTTCCATGGGAGCTATATGATATAGTCACCCGATCTTGATCAAATTTGGCACAATCATTAATAAGAACATAAAACTTACAAATACCAACTTTTATGACAATAGCTATAAAATTAACGAAGTTATTGAGAAAGTCACTGTTCGTGACTTTGCCGCTTGTATGGGAGCTATATGATATAGTCACCCGATCTTGATCGAATTTGGCACAATCATTAATAAGAACATAAAACTGACAAATACCAACTTTTATGACAATAGCTATAAAATTAATGAAGTTATTGAGAAAGTCACTGTTCGTGACTTTGCCGTTTGTATGGGAGCTATATGATATAGTCACCCGATCTTGATCGAATTTGGCACAATCATTAATAAGAACATAAAACTGACAAATACCAACTTTTATGACAATAGCTATAAAATTAATGAAGTTATTGAGAAAGTCACTGTTTCGTGACTTTGACGTTTGTATGGGAGCTATATGATATAGTGGTCCGATCCGGCTGAATCCGAGATATACAATGCCTGCAGTATATACAAGCCTACGTGCAAAATTTCAGCTCTGTAGCTCTTACGGTCTCGGAGGAGTTCGCGTTGATCCAGACGGACGGACGGACGGACGGACGGACGGACGGACGGACATGGCTATTTGAACTCGTCTCGTCGTGCTGATCAAGAATATATATACTTTATATAGTCTGAGATGCTTCGTTCTATGCGTTGCACACTTCTGACCAAAATTAATATACCCTTTTTGCAAGGGTATAAAAAGAACAAATATATGAACAGTGGCCGGCAGCTTCGGAGTAGTGGTGACACGTGAGTCAAGTCGTGATATCGATAGGCGACTCGAGTGCGCCATTTCAAATTACAATATTTCCGATTCTTTCCTGTGCCTAAATATATAGCCGTCCATATTTATAATATATGTAAAATATATAAAAAATTTGTCCGGCCATTATTTGCCCATATATATTTACATCCGTCCATTATTATACCCTTGCAGAGGGTATTATAAAATTGGTCAGATGTTTGTAACGCACAGAAGGAGACGTTTCCGACCACATAAAGTATATATATTCTTGATCAGCATGAGAAGCTGAGTCGATATAGCCATGTCCGTCTGTCCGTCCGTCCGTCCGTCCGTCCGTCCGTCCGTCCGTCCGTCTGTGCAAATCAACTTCACGCTGGCATCTTAAGAGCTATCGGAATGAAATTTCATATTTGGGCTACTTTTAGCCGGGAGATGATAAAGTATGAAAATCGTAAGGATCGGACCACTATATCATATAGCTCTAGAGCAAAAATTTTTGCAAAATTTGGAGTATCCCCATGAAATTTACCAATATAATAGAATTTGATATAAAATCTCAGATCCCAAAATTTGAATGTGATCGGATAAATAGAACACAAGTTACAGTCAATACAAATCGGTTCTACGTCATCAGCAAATCAAACAGAGCACATGCATACACACACACACAGACGTAGCGCTACACGAACTGTATGTATGTGTATGCGTGTTGTGCTTTGCTTACGGAATGATGGAAGAAAAATTTGTAGTAAAAAGAGAAATAATTTGAATGTTTTGTTTGTGTGTTGATGAATTGAGTTGCAAGGAAAGAAATTTCAAAATGTAAAAAAATTATTGCCAAGGACTGCAAGGGTATATAAACTTCGGCATTGCCGAAGTTAGCTTCTTTGATATTTATACATAAATATATGTCTATTTTTTCGGCTATTATTTTGCCTACATATATATATGCGTCCATATTAATAATACATATATATATATCATTTTTCCCAGCCATTATTGTGCCCATATTTATAAATAAATATATCCATAATTTTTTGAGGCCATTATTTTGCCAACATATATACATATATATATTTTCTTCCAGCCATTGTTGTGCCCATATATATATATATCCGACCATACTTATAAATTATATACATATAATATTTTCCAGCCATTAGTTGCCCATACATACATATTTCCAGAAATATTTATGTAAAAATTTATATTCGTCTTTATTTATATATTATAACCATGATTTGTTGATTACGTACTCCCATCGATACTTATATATCCATCTAAAGTTTTGTAATCAATCCGTTTTGTCTACGTGAATCGTTCGATCCGCATTCGTGCGTTCGTAAAGTGTTCCGCATATACCTTCACTAATAGGGTTCCTTTTCCGAGCCACGCGCGAGATAATTCCTATCATCCTGCGGTTCACAGTAAGAGAATTCTCTCATATTTAAACAGTCCACTTCTCTTTCTTGTTGTTTCTCTAAAACAAAAGGACGCGCAAACTCGGACTTCGTCGGTAAGGTCGTCCACTGAGTATGTCCACGGAGCCGTCAAATACTGCGCCGAAGTCTTACAGTCTCTCGTCTCCCTTCGTAACTACGGAGAAGATTCGGCTTCCGAAGAATCCGGTGACCGCGAAGCGTACCGCGCAAGTCCCCGTCTGCTCGCAGCCTAAGCGAATCCCCAAGGTCCCGTCCGTCCTCGTCCAGCCTACCTAACGCTCGCAGATTGTCGGTTAAATACTCGAGTAAACACAAAGGTCGTTCCAAGCTTTCAATCGCGGATCAGATCCCTCACGTTATTGTGGCGCACTGTTCTGACGTTCCCGTCACCCGATACGTATCGCAATAGCGGAGAGAACAATCCAGAATGTACCTCTCCGATTTCGTTCTGGCGTGCGACGCATTAACTCTGTTTGAACCTCGTGAGAGTGAAGCTCTAACTTCTGAAGTGCCTTTATTTTCCATTAAAATGTACTTAGAGCAGCTCAAATCCTTTTTGGCAAAGTTCGTTGTCACAAGGCCTTGACGGCCCAAACAGACGAGGAAAGCCTAGCAAACATAAGCCACATCAAGGCGTAGAACGAATCCGCTTACAGCTCTCCGGAACAGATGGCGAATTCTATGCGTCAGCCAACCGCACCGTGCAGTTCCTCCGTGTGAGGTGGAAACATTTGATGGCGACAGCCTAGCATGGCCCACCTTCCGCGATTTGCTCGCTGCCATTTATATCGCCAATCCGTGTTTGTCACAAGGGGAGCGAGAACCCCCTTGACGAATGAGGGTTTCCAAGCCGCTTGGGGGAACCCTCCGCGACGATGAAGGTCGAAGCGTTTTCCGCGAAAGCTCAACTAAAACCGGCGTCTTGAAAGCTCTGCCATCGGGAAAATCACCCAATAAGGCTTTGCCTAAGTTTCCTTGACATGCCTGTTCAGAGGCGTTTGGAAACCATTAGACAGCAGGGCCTCTGTTTGAACTGTTTTGCTCGCGTTCATCAAGTGAAGGGCTACTTAAGTGCGCATAATTGTCATACATGCAAGGAACGTCATCATACCTTATTGCATCCTAGTGATGTGTCCGTGTCCTCATCGTCCGCTGCGCAAGTCCCACCATTCAGCGCCACAGAGCGACCGACCACGACCGGCCAGCTCACAAATGCTCAAAGTTATTTTGCACCCACCCCAGAGGCAGAGGGCTCTTAGGCACTGCGATTGTCACTCTTCACCATCGTGGTGTGGAGCACCATATTCGTGCGTTGATCGACTCGGGGGCCGATTCAACCTTTCTATCAGATCGTGTCTTCAACATGGTCCAGCCCCCTTTTATCCAGTAGATGCCGCAGTTACTGGCATGGGCCTACGTGTGACAGGCTGAACAAGATTGCGGTCTCAGCTCTGGTCGTATCCAGATTGTTGGGGCTATTCCAACGGGTCCATTCCTTAACACGCCTCGACGTGGATGACGTACTAAAATGACGGTTATTTCATTTCGTTTTTAATGCCGACATCACGCAGATGTATCGACAAATCCGAGTCGACCCCAGGCATGCCACTTTTCCTCGGATCCTCTACAGAGATCGTTACGGCATGATTCAGGATTACAGACTGTGACGTTTTCACAATCGATGTATCCAGCAAACTTTCTCGAGTTAGAAGACGCGAGCACTACCAAAACCTTGGGAGTTCGTTGTCAAGCCGCCGAGGACATCTTCTTCTTCACCGTAGCGGACCCGCCGATCTTCAAGAGGCAGGTTCTGTCCCATATCGCTAAACTCATCGACCCCGCTGGCTGGCTAGCCCCATTTGTTATTTGAGCGAAGATATTCATGCAGCAAATCTGGTTAACCGAACTGGCTGGGATGACGCTCTGCCGCGTCTCCTGCTGCACCAATGGCATGAATTCCTGCAGGATTACCCAGGCCTCAGTCAACTCCGCATCCCCCCATTGGCTAAACACCAGCGATACTCTCTCGTGGGATCTTCATGGCTTCTGTGACGCGTCACAAAAAGCGTACGGAGCAGCCTTACATGTGCGGGTTAGGTATCGCAATCAAGTAAGCGTCCATTTATTAATGGCTAAGACCCGTGTAGCCCCGGTCAAAACAGTCTCGCTGCCTCGGCTGGAGTAGTGCGGAGCGGTTTTGCTAGCCGATCTCTGGGCGTCGATCGATCCTGAACTTCCCATCCCACCTTCAACCTCCCAGTTTTGATCCAATTCCACCATTGTGTTGGCTTGACTTAATAAACCGCCAGGCACGTTCGTGGCCAATCGAGTATCTAGCGTCTCCAAAAGCACCTGTACATTCGTCTAAAATCAAGCTGCTGGCTGGCACAAGATAGGCAAGCCCAGCGCATTAAGCCAAGCTCAGGCTTAGACACAGACAAACCAGAAAATTTGTCGTTGTCGCGGCCGCGGCCAGCACATTTTAAGTGAATAAGATTATCGCAGAGCCAACAAGATATTACTCTACACTGATGATCGTCAAAACGATCTGAATGCTTGCAAGTAGGTAGACAACAAGCCATTGAAAAGCCAAAAACAAATATATATAACAATATATATAAAAAAAATTAATTACACAGCACAAAGTAAATTTTCGATAAAAAATTAATTATTTACAAATAAAACAAAGAGAGTTTTAAAGAGAGTGCACAGCACAAGGAGAGTGCATGAGCTGTAAAGTGCAGCTTTGCATAAGATGCTTGAACCATTCAAGCAATAAAGTGTGCACTAATGAAATGGTCTGTTCATTGTGCAGTAAGGAGCACCATTTTGTCTGAAGAGGCCGGTCAAATAATGAACTTACCTCAAATTAAACAATATACAGAACTAACTGGGGTGTCCTCAATAAAATCCAATAAATCAAAACATAAGGTAATAATAGATGTAAAAAACGCGAAATCCCTGGAAAAGACATCCTAAGGTTGAGGCAATTATGTTGTCAAAGTTAATGAAAGCTCTTCCATTAAAAATAGCAAACGTGGAGATGTCAAAATTGCAAACTTACGTTCTATCTGATCGTACATTTAATAAACCTGGTAAGGTAATGGTAGTAAACGTATGTTTTTAAAAAGGGGGTATTACAAAGATTGATGGCCTGCTAGGCCAACACACTCAATTTGGTTGGATCATCTCGGGATGCTCCAAATCAAATAAGAATAAATCTGTAGTGGCAACAAAAATAGATGTCACAAATTTTGAACAACCATATGAAAAGAAGGAAGGTATATTTCAAAATAAATACAACACAATCCCAAACAAATACAACAACAAAACTCAAGAAATAAATTTATGGCTCCCGCCACAGAGCCAGTACAAAATGAAAATATTCAGAAGACAATGATAGAAAATGATTATGTAAAAAATAATATCAAAGTATATTTATAAATTTCTACCTAATGGAAAGGCTAGAAGTCAGCACCTAATGGAAAGGCTAGAAGTCAGCACAGTAATGGAGGAGTGGATAGATATCCCGAAATATAAATTGTTAGGTAAGGTTAGGCCAACTACAGTGTAAAACCAGTAGAAGCCAACTCAGTAATACATACGGGAGAATCGGTAAGAATAGGAAGTCAGTGACAATCGTAATGGAACATCAGATTGAGTAGGTTGAACGTCCATCATGTAACTGGTCCTGCTTCTTTAACAATAGTTATCTTACTGTTGATAATATTAATAAAAATTTGTATAAGACAACTAACTTTAAAAATAAAGTCTATAACGTCGCATTTGGTGGCCCTTTGAAGTCCCTTAGCCCGGACGATATTTTCTAGACGAGCCTTATAAGTTGTAAAGATTCAATTTACACACTGTTTCGCTTTTATCAGCTTTATTGTATTATGTTTGTCTTATTGACAAAGTTATTACATAACATCACTCGACTCACACAGACTCTCAATTCCTCATGTATATATAACTATCTATTCTATCGATACCGATTCTGAATCGTGAGCCGGAATTCCGTGTCTCTGGCGTTAGGCATAAACGCATAGCTCCTTAAAGTAAACGTTTGTAAAAAAAAAAAAAAATAGAGATAAAGAGAAAGAAAAAAGAATTTTTTTCTAATTGCGTCGAAACAAAACTCACAAATGATTATTGAAAAATTAGATAAAACATAAAATCAAACAATAAGGCACGCACAATCAATACAAAATGAAAAACTAGTGGTTAGAGAGAGATACGTCTGTTTGGTCGGCTGGTCGATGAACAAACGGTAACCCAGTCTATAAAAACTCGAGTCTTCTCAAATAACAGAGTTTGATGGTATGGCCGAAAATTTGAAATTTCCTAAATTTATTAAATCTAATTTGCACATAAGCGAACGGTTCTCGGACTACGGTAGGGCATTACGAGTCACCGCGTACATCCTACGCTTCGCCACCAAAGGGACTTCGACGCCTTCCACGGCCCACCTCACAAATGTCGAATTGCTCTCCGCCGAGCGCGCCTTGATTCGGATCTCCCAGCGTCGAGAATACATCGCGGAGATACGGGCCCTGGGTGAAGGGCGACCCCTTTAAACATCCAGCGCGCTTCTCAATTTGAAACCATTTCTCGACCAGCATGGGATACTCTGCGCCTGCGGACGAATCCGGGTTGCTGAATCCCTCCGATATGATGAACGTCGCGCTATTCTCCTCCCTATAGTACCCATTTCACAAGCCTGCTCGTCGAATTCGTCCACCGTATCACGTTGCATGGCGGCAATCAACTAATGGTGCGATATCTGCGAACCAACTTCTGGATTCCACGGATTAAGAATCTGGTGAAGTCCCACATCAAGGAATGTAAAGTCTGCATTGTTCATCGGCGACGACTACAGGCGCAAATAATAGGTGATCTCCCGCGACAGCATATCACGTACTCCAGGCCTTTCACCCCCATTGACTTCGCAGGGCCTTTCGAGATCAAGAATTACAACGGGCATGCGTGTCTTATTACGAAGGGTTATGTCTGCGTCTTTGTGTATTTCAGCACTAAGGCAATCAATCTTAAGGCTTCCTCCGTCCTCACCACTGAACGATTACACCGGGCATGCGTGTCATACATAGCAGCGTCTGACACTGCCGTCATTACTGTGCCCCCTTCTACTATATTTTTTTATTTAAGCTGAACTACGGCCATGCAATGCCCCTCAGTTAATTATGTATTGTTACGCCGATGGAGGGCATATTGAAATGTTCCAATATGGAACTAACTGAAGTTCATTTTATTTTTACGCCTTTCTCTTTCTGGCTACCATCTTGGCATGGTGGCGGCGTCGACACGTTGCGAGGAGGGTAACCTTTTAGCAGAGCTGCATGCCGACGCCAACGAAAAAGCAAAGAATTCGAAAGCGAAAGAGAGGTATGGAGATCGTGACGACTGCCAGGGCGCAAGACGCATCGTATGTTTTCACTGTTACGATGCTAGTAGGCAAATAACTTAGCAAGTGACCATCACAGTGCGAAGAGTTAGTGACAAGCAAATTCGTCATAAACCGCATGGCGGTCGAACTGGGTTCCAACTAACCTTAACCCTGCAGATCTTGCTACTAAAACAAACAACGTTTATAAATTTAAACATGGCTACACGGTCCAGACTATTTGCTGCAGGATCAACACGAGTGACCAAAATGCGATGATATGCATTGAACATACACTTCATCGACAATTCTTGGATGGAGCTAAAACTTAACGCGGAATAGAGAGTGCCGGCTACTGCTAATGAGGCAACTGAAGGGTGCATTTCTTGGGCAACTTCTCAGAAGGTGGAACAAACTTGAATTGCGATAATAAATGTATGCTAGAGTCATACTCGTTGGACATTTTTTTTAAAGAACGAAACATTAAACAAAGATCCCTGTACATTCGGCTAAAATCAAGCTGCTGGCTGGCACAAGATAGGCAAGTCCAGCGCATTAAGCCAAGCTCAGGCTTAGACACAGACAAACCAGAAAATTTGTCGTAGTCGGGGCCGCGGCCAGCACATTTTAAGTGAATAAGAGTATCGCAGAGCCAACAAGATATTACTCTACACTGATGATCGTCAAAGCTATCAGAATGCTTGCAAGTAGGTAGACGACAAGCCATTGAAAAGCCAAAAACAAATATATATGACAATATTTTTTTTTTTTTTTTTTTTTTTTTTTTTGTGTTTAAGTATATTTAAAATCTGTCCACTGTAGGACAATAATTAAATTTGTTAACGGCCATGTTGTACATAACAATGAAATGAAATGAAAAGCCGCTGCAGGGTTTGTTGGTTTGGGGTCATCGCTCTTCACTGGACGAAATTAGGTGCAGCTAGCACTACCAATTGGGATCTGTCATGAAGGGGAGGTCAAGAGGATGCAACCTCTTCAGCCTGCGAAGACAGTGGTCATCTGCTAGGTCAGCTGCAAGCCTGTTGATGTGACTGGTGAGTCTGTCGAGGTGGCGGACCCCATATCTGGGGATCTCCTTGTGGACTGACGGAATTTTCAAGTCCCTATGTAAAACTGAATTTCGGACGTAGAACGGCGCACGCACCAGTTTGCGCAGAAGCTTATTTTGAAATCTTTGCAAGATTTCAACGTTGGAATGACTCGCCGTACCCCACAGCTGAATGCCCTATGTCCAAATGGGCTTCAGTATGGCTTTATACAGCAGCACCTTGTTTGATGTACTGAGCTGCGATTTGTGACCGATGAGCCATTGCATTCTTCTTGCCTTCAAATTAAGCTGCATTGTCTTTGCCTTGATGTGAGCCTTCCAGTTAAGTCTTCGGTCGAGGGTGAGGCCGAGGTATTTCACCTTGTCAACTGTGGGCAGAGGAGTCCCGTACAGACTGACTGAAGGACAGTCACCCATTCGTGTAGCAAAAGTGATATGGTTACATTTAGTTGTGTTTACGGCGATGTTCCATCTGAGCAGCCAAGGCTCAATAATGTTCAGCTGTCTTTGTACAATTTCGGTGGCTTGACTTCGAGTTGAGGCTGATCTTATAAACGCAGTGTCATCGGCATAGGTTGCTATAAGTAGATCGTGTGACTGAAGAGCTGGGAGATCAGACGAGTATATGGTGTACAAGATGGGGCCGAGGACGCTTCCCTGAGGGACACCTGCCTTCACTTTCTCAATTCGGGATAGCGCAGTGTCACATCTGATGTAGAAGATTCTGTCGGCCAGATATGATTTGAACAAGAGAAAGAAAGGGGCCGGGAGCAGAGACTTAAGTTTAAACAGGAGTCCATCGTGCCAAACTCTGTCGAACGCCTGCTTTACGTCCAGGAAGACGGCTGAGATGTATTTTTTCTCCTCAAAGGCATTGAGCAATCTTTGGACGATGCGGTGACATTGCTCTGGGGTTCCGTGGTGTTGCCTAAAACCAAACTGGTGGTCTGGAATGATATCGTCCAACAACGGCAGCACTCTAGCCAAAAGTGTTCTTTCGAATACTTTCGAGAGAAGCGCCAGGAGACTTATCGGACGGTATGATGCGGGGTCGCTTTCCTGTTTGCCTGGTTTTGGAATCATTACGATCTCAGCACATTTCCATTGGGATGGAAAGTGACTAAGATCAAATATACCGTTGAAGAGGACGCCTGTCAATTTCCGTTTTTACTTCCTCGGGGGAACTCTACTGATGGGGAGGGCCATTTGACATGGTGACTCTAGGTGTCGTCTCGTTAATAATTTGAATGTTTTGTTTGTGTGTTGATGAATTGAGTTGCAGGGAAAGATATTTCAAAATTGAATGTTTTTTTTTGTATATTTAAAATCTGTCCACTGTAGGACAATAATTAAATTTGTTAACGGCCATGTTGTACATAACATTGAAATGAAGTGAAAAGCCGCTGCAGGGTTTGTTGGTTTGGGGTCATCACTCTTCACTGGCCGGTTGAATCCTCTTTTAGGAGTTTCACAAGAAAAGGCAGCGCCTTTGGCAGCGTTGGCATAAGATAATCCAGTAGTGACGTGCTGAGTGTAAGCATTCTGCGAGGTTGCGTTGTTGGTTATCATGGGTTGGTTTGCAGTTCGCAGTGTTTTCTTGGCCACTTCTTTATACACTCTGCAGCCTTTGTAGGAGGCAGTGTGGTTCCCGTTGCAGTGAACGCATTTGGCTGGGATGTCCTTGTCTTTTGTGCACATTGAAGATGTGTAGTTGCCTGCGCAGTTGACACATCGAGCAGGCATGTTACAGAAGTGCTGTGTGTGCCTAAACTCTTGGCATTTGTGGCATTAGACGACGTTTCTGTCTTTGCGAGGGGCTCCATGACTACGACTGCGTTGCAGAGACGCTTGACGGAGAAGACTTCTTTATTGTTAACGGCTGGCTCGAAATCAACGAAGAAGATGGGCATCGGGACCTTTGTTTGTCTATTGTTGGCGTTGATGAAATGCCGAATTGGGTGTCCAAGAGCTCACAATTCTTCTCGGATGTCTTCAAGGGGGGTGGAGTGATGCAGGTGCCTGATTACCGCTCTGTAGGCTCTTTCTTGCTTCAGTTGGTAGCAGTAAAACGATCTATTCGCGCTTTCCAGGGCGGCTATGAGGAGCTTGTAGTCTC
The DNA here is from genome assembly GCA_018150345.1 of Drosophila equinoxialis. Lineage (NCBI taxonomy): Eukaryota > Metazoa > Arthropoda > Insecta > Diptera > Drosophilidae > Drosophila > Drosophila equinoxialis. The sequence continues at coordinate 392,500 of JAECWI010000924.1, read as the reverse complement.
GAGCGTTAGCAGTCAATATATATAAAAAAATTTAATTACACAGCACGAAGATAATTTTCGATAAAAAATCGACAATTACAAATAAAACAAAGAAAGTCTTAAAGAGAGTGCACAGCACAAGGAGAGTGCAAGAGCAGTTATAAGACGAGCTTTTAGGGAGGCCTTACAAAAGTGATTACCCGGGAGAGAAGCTGAGCACAAGCAGAAAGAACAACAAAAGCACTAGCACTTATAGTACGATGGGGGCGATGAGGGGAGCAACTGCAGAAGCAATGACGAGAGAGAACAATAAAAAAAAATAAAAATGCACCAAACACCCAGCACGAAAATGAAAAAACTGTTTAATTTCGCGAATTATGGAAACAAAACACAAGGGTGTCAAACAAACAACACCAGCGAAACCGAAAACTAACTAAGCTCAATTAAAAATTGAGAGAAAACAATAAATATTAATAAAAACTCAGGAGCTATGCAAAAATACGACCGTCACGTCAGAGAGCAGAATCTTTAAAAAAATAGAATTCTTGTTCAATGAATGTAATGAAACTTTTTAAGAAGTCATTGAAAAAGTAGAGTTCGGCGTTCAGAATACCTTGTCAGCATAAGAAGAGAAAAATTTGAAATTTGAGAATGTTAGTGTGAGAGGCGAACTACCGGTGCTAACGAAAAATACAGGTACCCACATTTTCAGGAGAATCTAGTGAATGGAACGATTCAGGCGATTCAAGTCCTGCTCTTCAATTATTCAAAATCCGCGTTAAAGGGCGAAGCAAGGAGTATGGTAGCTCATTTATTGCCGCATGGGAACTCTTAACCAAGCGGTATGAAAATATTCGGAGCGTATTTTCCGAACAATTAAGTCGGATCCTTGATCTTGATCCCGATGATCAACAATGAATCTGCAAAAAGTAGTGATTGCCATAGTTAATAAGTCAGTTTACTTAATTCATACTAAGGAAATTTGACAGATAGAAACAAAAACAATGCAAATTCAAATGCTATCTGATGTCATGGAATACTCGCTAAGCGCCATGAAGCGCCAAAGAAGAGAAAAAACCGATACAAACTGTTTTAAATTACTCGGAAGTCGAAATGCCGATTTCAAAATTTCCGGGCACAAAGCGTAGAAGTGCTATAAGTTAAAAGGTTTGATACCTACTGAAATGTATAAAACAGCCAAAAAAGTGCAGCTTTGCATAAGATGCTTGAACCATTCAAGCAATAAAGTGTGCACTAATGAAATGGTCTGGTCATTGTGCGGTAAGGTGCAGCTTTTTGTCTGTGCAGCTTTTTGTCTGTCTCAAATAATGAACTTACCTCAAATTAAACAATATACAGAACTAACTGGGGTGTCCTCAATAAAATCCAATAAATCATAATATAAGGTAAAAATAGATATAAAAACGCGAAATCCCTGGAAAAAGACATCCTAAGGTTGAGGCAATTGTGTTGCCAAAGTTAATAAAAGCTCTTCCATTAAAAATAGCAAACGTGGAGATGTCAAAATGGCAAACTTATGTTCTAGCTGATCCTACTTTTAATAAACCTGGTAAGGTGGATATAATGATGGTAGTAAACGTATGCGTCCCAAATCTTAAAAGGGAGAATTACAAAGATTGATGGCCGGCTAGGCCAACACTCTCAATTTGGTTGGATCGTCTCGGGATGCTCCAAAACAAATAAGAATATTTTTCGATTCCTGGATGTAATAGTTAAAGGATTATTTCTTTAAATTGTGCAAATGTTTGAAGGTTCTCTAACTTAATGCTAGATTTTGAGGATTTGGTTTTTACGTTCGATCGTATTATTTCAATAAAGGCTTGTTGGAATATGGGAAAATCTTGTTCATTACGAAAATATAGTACAGTGTTCTTACTGCAAAGATATCTTTTGATTATTTTAATATTTGATTTATGAAAGTAAGTTGTTCTTTCTGCCTTGTCTTCTAAACCTCTAATGAATTCTATTTGCCTGTTCAAAAATAAAACAGCCCGACATGATTTTTGCTGACGTTAACTTTAGAGGTGTTCTTTACTAACTCGGGTACGCGGATTCTCACTGCATACTTGGTTTTTATCCATCACATTCAGATTCTGTGAAATCAGGGAAAATGGACACCCAAAAGTATACTATAGAAAGTTTAAAGCAATTTTTAGAATATTCTGTGTAAGAAAAATAGCTATTGTTTGCAAGCATTACTAATAAACATTTGGTAAGATGGATTAGAGTTCCATGATTATTTAAAATTAAAAGGCAGATAATTCTTGGAATCTCTATAGCATACTTTTTGGTTCAAATTTAAATCAATGTAGAACCATATCCAAAGTGTAACATTTTATTCGTTATAACAAAAAACTACCTCTTTGATATTTTGTAAATTGATATTAATTAATACTTAATGTATAATATTATGATTATATTATACAATAAAATACTGCAAATGCGGTCAATTTGAATAAATTCAACACACGTTTCTCGAAAACTGCATGTACCTAAAAATGATGTTATTCCTTTGAGTCTTTCAAATTGGAAAATTTTCAATTGCTTGTATTTTATTTGGATTAGGTTTTATACCTCTTGTTGTTATTATATGATTAACGAATTATGTTTCCCTTTTCATAAATTCGCATTTGTCGAGTTGGAGTTTAAGATTAGCTTCTCTTAGTTTTTTAAATACCTTTCTGAGTGATAGTATGTGTTCCTCCAATGAAGTGGAGTACACTATAATGTCATCCAGATAAACAAGGCAATCCTTATAAATAAGGTCTTCCAAAAGATTATTCATGCATCTTTGGAATGTTGCCGGCGCATTTTTAAGACCAAATGGCGTACGTGTGTATTCGTAATGGCCATGTTTAGTTGAGAAAGCTGTTTTTGAAATAGATTCAGGATCCATTTGAATTTGATGAAATGCCTTAGCTAAATCAATGGTGTTAAAGTATTGTCATTTTCCCATTTTGTCAAGAATTTCATCCATGACTGGAATTGGGAATTTGTCATCTATTATGACTTCATTAAAATTTCGGTAGTCAATAACTAATCTGAATTTTTGTTTGTTGGAAGCATTCCCTTTTTTGGCACGATCCAAATGGGTGAACAGTAGGGTGAGTTCGATTTTCGAATGATACCCTGTTCGATCATTTCATTTATTTGTTTGTTGACTTCCATGTCAAACGTTTGGGGATATTTATTAGGACGTTTGTAAATTGGGTCCTCATATTTTGTATGAATAAAGTGCTTTATTGTACTCGTGAAAGTCAAATTTTCACCTTCTCGGTACTGAATATCACTGAATTCGTACAAGACTTTTTTTAGTTTTTGTGTTTCCTCGATATTTAAATGGTCGAGTTTATACTGATTATTTTCTATTATTTCATTTTCAATAGCAAAATGTGTGGCTGGGTCCCTTTTTGTAGGTGGGTCTAAACATTCTATGTCATCTTCTTCTTCTATTTCTTCCTGAAATAAAATGTATAGTTTCCTAGCTTTACATATTCTTCTTCATAATTCATTTGGGCTTTGCATGCTCTTAGGTAAGTTCTGCCTATTGACATGTAATTATTTGAAAATTTATGGATATAGAATTTTTGTTCTGTCTCACAAAGTTTGAAGTTTATTTAAGAGCCTGAGTCGACTACACATCTCAAATGTTTATTGTTCATTGTGATTCTGATGAAGGACTTGTCTCTATCTCTTCTTCTGATTGATCCGAGGCATTGTGATGAAAATTTTCGGATGTGTCCATTTTGCTGATTCCACTATTACTTTCTCTTGGCATTTTTGTAGGCTGGTTTGCTACCTTATATTTTTGATAATTATTTTGCTGCTGATAATTCATTGGATTTTGAGCCCTATCGATATTTAACTTTTGTTGAAATTCTTGGAAAAGTTTTTGGTTTTGTGTTGTGTCTGATTGTTTTGTTTTGAGACGGAGTTGCACTATTGGGTACAAAAGATTTTCCACTTTTTTGATTTTGGCTTTGATTTGATTTTCTGATTTCTGATATGCTATCCTCGTATAACCCTTCTCTTTGAGCTACTTGTTTTAGCTTGCTAAATGTGGTTATATCGTATCTAGCTAACGTCATAAATAATCTATCGGGTAATTTTTTGTTTATAACATCTTTTATAGTATTATTTAAGGCATTTGTATAAAGAATGGTGTTATTTGCATCGTTTTCAAGACTAAGCTTGTTTGTAATAATATAAGATTTATCTTCTAGTTCAGTTACAAACTTACGAAGGTTTCCTGTATAGTGGGTGTTGTAGAGGCGTCGAAGAAGTTCCTCAAATGAGGTCTGCGTCTTTAATTCGTTGATGAGAAACGTTTTTAGTTCTAGCCAGGTGTTGGCTTGTCCAATTTGCGAAAGTCGTTGAGCTTCTCCAGTGAGCTGCATCTCGATTGCGCTGAACAATATGTTATGTTGCCTCATGTCATGGGTTGGATATAGGTGCATGATGAAATCTATCCTCCTTATGAAGGATGTCAGATTCTTTGGTGCTCCATCATAGGTTGACACCAGTCTTAGTGAAGACAGTGCTTGATTGACGTGGGCTTCGGTGAGTTCTGCCCTTTTTGTTTTTAGTGGTGTGTTATTTTATTCGCACACAGTTGGCGTTTTGTTCCACAATTGGAGTTTTAGGTTGTAACACACACAGTTGATATTTCCGCACACAGTTGGCGTTTTTGTTCCACAATTGGAGTTTATGGCTGTAACACACACAGTTGATATTTCCGCACACAGTTGGCGTTTTTCGTTCCACAATTGGAATTATTTAATTGGTTGCAACACACAGTTGATACCACACACAGTTGGTGTAAATATTTTTCACTGTTGTTGGCTTTTGAGCGATGCCCGTAAATTCTTGATGTCGGATCGGAGTTTTATAGTGATTATTCACTAATTCTATGTAATACACGGATAATAATTCTATGTGTCACGCGGATAGAATAACTATTTCACTTTAACCGATCCTACCGACTGCGCCAATTATAAATCCTCTTTATACCTCCTGTTGTTATTATATGATTAACGAATTATGTTTCCCTTTTTATAAATTCGCATTTGTCGAGCTGGAGTTTAAGATTAGCTTCTCTTAGTTTCTTAAATACCTTTCTGAGTGATTGTATGTGTTCCTCCAATGAAGTGGAGTACACTATAATGTCATCCAGATAAACAAGGCAATCCTTATAATAGGTCTTCCAAAAGATTATTTATACATCTTTGGAATGTTGCCGGGGCATTTTTGAGACGAAATGGCATACGTGTGTATTCGTAATGGCCATGTTTAGTTGAGAAAGCTGTTTTTGCAATAGATTCAGGATCCATTTGAATTCGATGATATCCCTTAGCTAAGTCATGGGTGGTGAAGTATTGTCATTTCCGCAGTTTGTCGCGAATTTCATCCATGAATGGAATTGGGAATTTGTCATTTATTGTGACTTCATTTAAATTTCGATAGTCAATGACTAATCTGAATTTTTGTTTGTTAAAAGCATCTCCTTTTTTTGGGACGATTCCAATGGGTGAACAGTAAGGTGAGTTCGATTTTCGAATGATAACCTGTTGTTCAATCATTTCATTTATCTTTGTTGATTTCTATGTGAAATGTTTGGGGATATTTGTATGGGTCCTCATGTTTTGTATGAATAGAGTGCTTTATTGTACTCGTATACCACTAAATTTTATAATACCACTAAATTCGTACAAGACTTTTTTAGTTTTGTGTTTCTTCGTTGTTTAAATGGTCGAGTCTATACTGATTACTTTCTATTATTTCATTTTCAATCGCAAAATTTGTGTCTGGGTTCTTCTCTGTTATTTGTTTATAAACATTCCATGGTATCTTCTTCTTCTATTTGTTTTATAGTTTCCTAGTTTTGCGTATTCTTTTTCATAGTTTATTTGGGCTTTGCAGGCTTTTAGGAATGTTCTGCCCATTAACATGTCGTATTTATTTGATGGATAGATTATAGATTTTTTGTTGTGTTCTCCGATGCCAGAAATGAGTTTAGTCGGATCTTTTTTACGACATTTTCAAAAAGCTGTCTTAACGAAAACAGAGCTTGATTGAGGTAGGCTTCGGTGAATTCTACGGCCATTTTTGTTTTTTTTAGTGGTGTTTTGTTTTGTTTTGTACGCATAACGGGCAGTTGTGCAATTAATTATTAACTTTGAAGAAATATATGTACTGCATTTCAATTTTAAACATTCCATCTGTAAGGAAGCTCTGGCTGGGGTATAACTCTCAGTGTCCAGAGACCCGCCTACAGAAAATTGAGATCAGTGACTGACTTCGAATGCAGGAGAATATCTCATGCTGTCGAAATCCACTGATCCTTCGGCACCACTCCAGAATGTGTTACGTGACAAAGGTAAAGGGAGGGAAAGGTAGACAATCATTGTACTGCACTAAAAATCTAAACAAGGACCTGAAAATAGGCTCCTCTGATCGATCCTGTCTAAGAAAATATTCTTGTACTTTTGCTGCTGCTTATTTGTGACACTAACTCTTTGCACTTTGATGGTCTAATTCTATGCCTATGCTCTAACTCACCCTTTCTCTGCCTACTTATATCGTAACGGTAAAAACATGCAATGCGTCTTGCGCTTTGGCAGGGGTCACGATCTCCGTCCTCCGATCTCTTCGACGCCGCCATGCCAAGACGGTAGCCAGAAAGAGAAAGGCGTGGATCATGAGCATTGTCTGCCGAAACAAAATGAACTACAGTTAATTCCATATTGGAATATTTTAATATTCCCTCCATCGGCGTAACGAAATAAAATTAACTGAGGGGCATTGCATGGGCCTAGTTCAGCTTAAATATATATAGTAAAAGGTGGCACAGTAATGAGGTGTCAGACCTGGCCAAGTATTGTGACTCGTCACACGGCAAATAATAATAAGACCAAATTAATACAATAAAAGTCAGAACTGTGATTCAGCCGGTTTGAGGTCAATAAATCTTTCCATATCTTATAAGAATGTGAGTGGGCCTGCTTGCATGAACAATTTTTATTCATAGCTTCCAAGGCCGTCGTTCCGCTGTATTTATTAACAAGTGGTTCGCATCTTCATAGGCCTTTGCCAGATTTTTCACATCTTGGGTTGTATTGGTTAGCTGTTATGCTTCCTACAGATTGAGGAGTTTAGCAGACATTAATTCTACTGATTATCCTTTAGCTGCTATTGATAACTCAGTAATGATATCAGCCATTGTTTTCTCAGTGCTAATCAAAATCCCCGTATGGCCATTTAGTTTCATTTTTATTATTCTTATTGGTAGAACCCAAAAGGTGTCTGTTCGTTCCTCGATATCTAAAACTATTCGAGTTACGTCAGGTCTCCCCCAAGGCAGTCATCTGTGCCCACTGTTATTTACCTTTTTTATAAATGATTTGCCTTTGGCCTTGCAGATGACGTCAAGATTTGTTATTCATATAATGATCCTTCTTTCCAACAGTACTTGCGATGCGTTCTGTGATTGGTGCCACGTTAATAAATTACACCTTAATGCCTCTAAGTGCTCTTTTAGGACTTTCAGTCGTTTGTCGCTGTTCCTAGCTCATTACTCTATTAAGTCTGATCTGGTAGATTGTTTACCATCATTCAATGTTCATGTATCTTCGTTTGCCAATAGAGCATGCGTCTTCTTGGCTTCATTAAACGTTGGGCCAAAGAATTTGATGATCCCTATATAACGAAGGTTTTATACACTTTGTTAGTTCGCCCTACTCTAGAATATTGCTCGCCAGTCTGGAACCCTCAATATGATGTTCACCATCGTAGTATTGAATCGGTACAGAAGCAATTCTTAATTGGGAACCGAGTTTTCGCCTACCTTATTCTGAAAGATTTCCTCTCGAACTAATTATTATCTTTATTCGAGCTTAAGCTTTTTCTTCGACTGCTAACCCAGCAGTCGTAAATAAATAAATAAATAAGTGAAATAATATTCATTTCGCCTGTTCTATTGTCTATCATACGTAAATCTTTGCTCTTTACGAGTAGTAACTGTTGTGTCGTAAATTAAAACTAAAACTTAAAACTCCTTATAAGAATTGCTCGACGGATAGGGATTCTTGCCTAGTCTCTCGCACTTCACAATTAAAGAAATATAAAGTAAATGCTAAAGAAAATGGACCAAAATAAGTATGAAAATGATCGCTTTCTGTAATTTAAGACCAAAATTTGTGGACCTATCAAGAAAATGTGGGGATGCTATGCTGGTGAACGCATATCCCTTCTCTACCCTCCCTACCTTGGCAGTTGGCATATATGTATATTTCATAACTGTCACTAATAGCTAGGTGACAGAACTTCAAAGTTTATTCACAATTCATAGTTATTTCAAAATTCATAAACTCGACCAATATCATTAAATCTGTTCGACATTATATTTTACAAAATAATTCAAATAAAATGTCACATGGCTTTATTGACGGCCTTCTAGGCTTATCTTTATCCCAAGTCAATCCTGTCTTAAATTCTAATGGAAAATCGTTAGATCTTATTTTTGTATTGGATACTTCTTATTGTGAGGTTTCTAGGATCGAACCATTTGTTCTTCCAGAAGACAAATTTCATCCTACATTAAATTTAAAAATTGATCTGCCCTTGCTTTCACCATTACTTGGTTCAACTGAGTTACCTCTAACTAGGTGCTTTCGTAAGACTGACTTTGTCACCCTTAATGAAAACATTACTAATACCGATTGGTCTTATCTGTACAATTGTAGAGATATGAACTCAGCTGTTCGTTTTTTCTATGATACTCTGAATTCACTCTTTGATATTTGTGTGCCTCTTGGTAGGCTGGAGCGGCTTAACAAACCTCCCTGCTTCTCTCGTGAGTTATCCAATTTGAAAAATGTGAAGACACGATATTATAAGAAGTTTCAAAAAACACGTCGTTCATCAGATTATGCTCTTCATGATGCTTAATACAGAATGCTATAAGAATTATCTTCAGCGGTGTAAGCTTCAGTTTTCTTCTGACCCTAAACAATTTTATAATTTTGTCAATTCTAAACGTAAGACCTCCGTGCACCCATCTTTTTTGTCTTTTCAAAATAAAAAAGCGAGCACTGATCAGGCAATTGCCGATATGTTTGCGAGTTTTTTCAAAACAACTTATTCCTCAACGGAATATCGAGCAAGTCCGTATCCTTATCAATTAAAAAGGCTAATTGCATTTTCAATCCAGTGTTTGATGAAAGTTCTATTCTTAGTGAACTTAAATTAGTTATTTAAGTTATTAGTTATTATTAGTTTATTCTCCGGGGCCAGATGGGTTTCCTGGATGTGTACTCAGTTTCTGTGCAAACGCATTATGCAAACCCATTTTAAAATTGTTTCTATTGTCTGTGGAATCTTCCTCTTTTCCATCTATTTGGATGAAGTCGTATATCATACCTCTGCATAAAAATGGCAAAAAGTCCGAAGCCTCTAACTATAGAGGTATCTCAAAATTGTCCGCTATTCCGAAAGCTTTTGAGAAAATTATAACTTCTCAATTGCAACATTTTTGCAGCTCTATTATTTCGCCATCCCAACATGGGTTTGTGAAACGAAGAATTTACATCAATAATTATCAAGGGGTTCAAAAATGGTAAACAAACTGATGTTATATACACTGACTTCAGCAAAGCCTTTGATTCCGTTAATCATACCCTATTGCTTTCTAAGCTGAGCGACATTGGGTTTCCACACCATTTCCTCTCTTGCGTTCGAGAATATTTAACAAATAGAAAACAGAAGGTACTTTTTAAGTCTTCTTTTCCGATTCCATTCCTGTGACTTCTGGTGTACCTCAACGTAGTCATCTTGGCCCTCTGCTTTTTACACTATTCATTAACGATCTTCCATCACCATAAAGATATAGATTCATTTAGTCGGCTACAAGCTGATCTTAAAAACTTTCAATCCTGGTGCCAGTTTAATCTACTAAATCTTAACACTACCAAATGTAAGGTAATGAGTTTTTTTTCGTAACTCTCCTCAACTGGTCACTTATTTTCTAAACAATAGTACTTTGGAACGTCTAAATAATATGAATGATTTGGGCGTACTTATGGACCATAAGTTAAATTTTAACACCCATATTTCCACCACGGTCGCAATGGCCATGAGTGTCCTGGGTTTCATTAAAAGATGGTCAAAAGAATTTGAAGACCCCTATACAACTAAAGTTCTTTTTACTTCGCTTGTCCGTCCTATTTTAGAGTATGGATCTTGCATTAGACTTGAATCCGTTCAAAAGCAGTTCTTGCTATTTGCTCTTCGTGGCTTAAGCTGGGATCGCAATGTCAATTTGCCTTCGTATTCTAGTAGACTTCTCTTGATTAACCTTCCTTCCCTAACTGACCGTAGAATTATGCTTGGTGTAATTTTTATGCACAAGCTCCTAATTGGTGATATCGACTCGCCTGAGTTATTAGGTCAGGTATATCTGTCGGTACCATGTAGACGGAGTAGACATCCTTTGATACCTTTATCCCTCAGTCGTTGTTCTTCTAACTATGCCCTGCATGAACCTTTTAGGGTCCTCTGCTCTGATTACAACCTTCTATTCCCTGTAATTGGCTCAGAGCTTTCTATTAATATGATTAAAACTTCTATCCTATCCCATTTAGTTAATAGATAGCTATAGTATTTTTTTATTTATTTGTTTGTCTGTTTTTTCTATTGTGTATTTGTCCACGCGATTCGTGCCGTGAGTTATACGGCTGCACCCCTCGGTCGGTCGGGTGGGAGGTGGGCAGTTATCTGCTTGGGCTCGCGCGTAACAGGCTTTGTCCTGGTGTCGTAGGGGCCACTTGAACGTACTACGCATAGTATCGTCAACGTAAAAAAAAAAAAAAAAAAAAAAAATGTCCCTACTTCCTTTGTTTGTGGAGGGCGGAAGGATCCTAGATAAATTGCAAGTGGTTTGCGGGTGCCAATTTCTTCGGGTGTTGAGTGAGTGGTGAATTAATAACGCGCTGATAACTTCGGTTAAAACAACTTATATTTTATTAATTCTTATTCACAGGTTGCCCGACACACACGATATATGTTTCCGGGTTAAAAAAATGTACAATTCGAAAGAGATCAAAGAATTGAAAAATACAAAATAGAACGGGTGTTCGGGTTGAAAATTCGTACGTAAGTGAAATGGCGGCGCCCATCAGAAAAGCTAGTCACCCCTCCTGGTGTGACCGTAGACGCCGAGGATCGAAAAACCCTCCTCACTCCTCATTGCTCTTCGCCGCTCACTGCTGTTCACCCGGTGGCGTGAACATACCGCCCCCCTTGCAGCATGTTGCAATTGCCACCTTGGACATATGTAGGATGGGGGACGGCAGCGTCCTGGAGCGCCTAGATGCCGCGCAGGAGCCGGAGATGACCCAACCGAACACGGTGCTCTGGGCTGCGGGAGTACCGCTATGACCGGGCACACAGCCTGGTTGGATGACCTCAGGATAGAGGTCTGCCCCGAGCACTGCGGATACCGACGCAGGCCGATGGAAGTTGGGGTCGCCCAGGATCAGGGTGGCAAATTTTTCCCGGACCGGTGCCGACACTTCCCGGATGGGAGTGCGGATGTGCAGGTCCTCTTCGACCCGGAAGATCACATTCCGCCGGAACGTAGGGTCGGTCCTCGACTCGAGGACGGCCGTGCAAGCTTGGTCGACCCCGACTTTGGTCACCGTCAACCCCAGGGACCGGGCAAAAGATGAATTGATGCGGCTCCCAGCCGCGCATGCGTCGAGGAGAACGCGGGTCTCGAAAGTTTTCGAGCCATTGCCCAACCTGAGGACCGCTGTTGGCATGACGGTCGTCGTCCTGGCTTGGAGCAGTGTGGAGAGGGAGATCTCTGGTGCGCCTTCCGGAGAAGCGGAGCGGTCGGACGAGGACCGGGAACGGGATGGTGATGCCGGTGCAGCACGTCTGGAGGAGGATGACTGGCTGCGACGCTGGGCTCCCGAGCGTTGTCTCGGCGGTTGGTCGGCCATATGGAGCAGCGTATGGTGCCTTTGCCCACATCGTCGGCAGCCGTGGCGAGTTCGACACGCGTCGGCGGAGTGCTCGTGCGCCAAGCAGTTGGGGCAATACTTGTTGATTAGTACCGCCCGGAGCCGCTTCTCCCCCTCTCAGGTTCAGGAACCGTTGACACTGCCGGAGTGCATGAACCCCCCGGCAGACCCGGCACCGGTACACGTTCGTCCCGTGTAGCCGGACGCTTGCTGCGGCGGTGCGGCAGACGCTTGGGGGTCATGTTGCGGTGGAAGCGCGAACTGAAAGGGCTGTAACGAAAAAGATTACGTAGGGTGCAGTTGATTAGTCGCTGCACGGGAACGGACAACATGCACGGAGACGAGGACATTCGAACGGAACATAGAGGGATTGGACGTCACGATAGGTTTTTAGGCTCAGGACTCCTGTTTTCTGGCAACAGGATGAGCTTCGCTACGGGTCTTCGAATAGACCCACGCGCTGTTGTGACATCAGCCACTCGGACGAGGCCGTCTGCCCCGGGCAGAGTACGCTCAATTCGCCCTAAGCGCCACTCATTGGAGGGGAGATTGTCTTCGGAGACGATCACGAGGTCCCCGGTTTGGAGGCTACGAGCCGGTGCTTTCCACTTGTTACGCTTGTGGAGCTCCTTGAGGTATTCACTCTTCCAGCGGCGGCAGAAAGTCTGCTGGATTGCCTTTAGTCGCTGCCAGCGATTGATCAGCGACATAGGCTCGACCAGGATCTCCGGTTCCGCGATGGACACGAGCGGCCCTCCAATCAGGAAATGTCCCGGGCTTAGTGCCAGCAGATCCTCTGGGTCCTCGCTCATGGGAGAAATTGGCCTGGAATTTAGGCACGCTCTCAGGTTCAGGAACCGTGGTGAGGTCGGAGGTCGCCTCGAGGTGGATCGCCTTCGTGCTGAAACACACAAAGACGCAGACATAACCCTTCGTTATGAGGCACGCGCGCCCGTTGTAGTTTTTGATCTCAAACGGCCCTGCGAAGTCAATGCCCGTGTGGGTGAAGGGCCGGGAGTACGTGATGCGCTCTCGAGGGAGATCACCCATCATCTGAGTCTGCAGTCGTCGACGATGCACGATGCAGACCTTACACCCCTTGATGTGGGACTTCACTAGGTTCTTTATCCGTGGGATCCAGAACTTGGTGCGCAGATACCGAACCATCAGTTGATTGCCGCCATGCAACGTGATGCGGTGGGCGAATTCAACAAGCAGGCGCGTGAAATGAGTATTGTAGGGGAGGAGAATCGGGTGACGTTCATCGTACCGGAGGGACTCAGCGGCCCGTAGTCGTCCACAGGCGCGGAGTATTCCATGCTGGTCGAGGAAGGGGTTTAAGTTGAGTAGCGAGCTGGATGTCGGAAGGGGTCGCCCTTCACCCAGGGCCCGTATCTCCACGGTGTATTCTCGGCGCTGGGAGGTCCGGATTAAGGCGCGCTCAGCGGAGGAGCAATTCCTCATTGATGAGGTGGGCTGTGGGAGACGTCGACGTCCTTTTTGGCGGCGAAGCGTAGGATGTACGCGGTGACTCGCAGTGCTTTACCGTAGTCTGAGAATCGCTCGCTTATGTCATCGAGTAGGGTGGTCGCGGCGGTGTGGCACTGGACCCGTTGCTCCAGCTGGGTGTCTGGAACTTCCTTATGCAGAGTTGGCCAGTGCTCGGGGTCCCTCTGGAGCCAGTCCGGCCCATGCCACCAAAGGCTACTGGCCGATAACTCGGCCGCGGAGGTTCCGCGGCTTGCCAGATCAGCAGGGTTGTCCTCGGAACGGACATGTGACCAGCTTTGACCACCGGTGCTCTTAGAGATGCTGGATACCCGATTGGCCACGAAAGTGGACCAGCTACATGGGGGTTTGTTGAGCCAGGCCAACACAATGGTGGAGTCGGTCCAAAACTGGGAAGTAGCAGGTGGGATCGGGAGTTCAGGAACGATCGACGCCCAGGGATCGGCTAGCAAAACCGCTCCGCACAACTCCAGCCGAGGCAGCGAGACTGTTTTGACTGGAGCCACGCGGGTTTTAGCCATTAATAAATGGACGCTGACTTGATCGCGATACCGGACCCGCACATACAGGGCTGCTCCATACGCTTTCTGGGATGCGTCACAGAAGCCATGAAGCTCCCACGAGAGCGTATCGCTGGTGTTTAGCCAACGGGGAATGCGAAGTTGACTGAGGCCTGGGTAATCCTGCAGGAATTCGTGCCATTGCTGCAGCAGGAGAGGTGGCAGGGCGTCATCCCAGCCCAGTTCGGTTAGCCAGATTTGCTGCATAAATATCTTTGCTCGGATAACAAATTTGGCTAGCCAGCCAGCGGGGTCGAAAAGTTTAGCGATATGGGACAGAACCTGCCTCTTCGATATCGACTCCTGCAATGGTGGGTCCGCTACGGTGAAGAAAAAAAACGTCCTCGGCGGCTTGCCAGCGGATTCCCAAGGTTTTTGCCGTGCTCGCGTCTTCCAGCTCGAGAAAGTCCTCTCGCAGCAGATGCTCTTTCGGGATAGCTTGAAGTACTTCCTTCTTATTGGAAGTCCACTTCCGAAGCGGGAGGCCCGCAGATTGAAAGGCAGCTTGAAGCTCTCGTATGGCGAGATGGGCGTCGTCTGCAGTGTGAGCGCCGGCAAGGACATCATCAACATACATGTAGTTCCGAAGGATTTCGCTCGCCAGAGGGTACATCGCTTGCACGTCTTGGGCTAGTTGTAAAAAGGACTCGGATCGCCAAGAATGGCGCGCAGTTAACCCCAAACGTGACGGTTTGTAGCTCGTAGTCTTGAATATTGCCGCAGCGATCCCGGTAGAGGATCCGCTGAAAGGGGGTATGCCTGGGGTCGACTCGGATTTGTCGATACATCTGTGTTATGTCAGCGTTGAAAACGAATCGAAAGAAACGCCATTTCAGTACTTGAAGCGTGAGATCGGCCTGAAGCGTAGGCCCGGTGTGCAAGACGTCATTAAGGCTGACGCCTCGTGTGGAGGGGCTTGACGCGTTAAATACCACGCGTACCTTGGTGGTGGTGCTATCGGGCTTAAACACAGCGTGATGGGGGAGATAGAAGTTTTTATCATCTTTAGGCGGCGTCACCCGACTCATATGGCCCAATTCCTCGTATTCTTGAATGATGGCATCGTACTGTGTTTTTAGGACGGGATCCTTGAGAAGGCGTGCTTCATTCCGCAGGAATTGAGCTAGCGCGATCGGTCTTGAATGCCCTAAATCGACGCTATTCGGACATTTGAACGGAAGGGATACAATATATCGGCCGTCCTTCCCTCTTCGGGTGGTCTCCTGGAAATTCCGCTCGCAGCATACATCATCCTCCTTTTCCGGATTTGCAGGAAGGTCTTCCACCTCCCAAAACTTGGTGAGAAGTACATCAAGTTTTGCTTCTGGATGACTCGCGTCCGTGCCGCGAAACCTAATCGAGTTACCGGAGTGTCAGGCATGATCGCTCCACACAGAACCCATCCAAAGATGGTTTCCAGTCCGACGAAATCACCCATATCCTTTTTTGATCCGCTCTCCGAGGATGTGTGAAAACAGGTCTACACCAATAATCATGTCAATAGGCGCGGGCTTGTTGTAATACGGGTCAGCCAGGGGGCGGTCGAGGGACTGCGTTGGAACCGTGTTAAGAAATGGAGCCGTCCGGATGGACCCCGATAATTTGGATACGACCAGGGCGGAGACCTCAATCTTGTTCAGCCTATCACACGGAGGAGACAGCATCAGCAGACACACCTTGTCGGCGCATCCTCCATCACTCTGGCCCATGCCAGTAACTGCGGCGTCTACGGGATAAAAGGGGGGCTGAACCAGGTTGAAGACACGTTCGGATAGGAAGGTTGAATCGGCTCCCGAGTCGATCAACGCCCCGGAATATGATGTTCCACCCCCGCGATGGTGTAGAGTGACAATCGCCGTGCCTAAAAAGCCCTCTGCCTGGAGTAGATGCAAAATAGCTCTGAGCATTTGTGAGCTGATTGCTCGTGGACGGACGCTCTGTAGCACCGAAGGGTGTGGTTTGCGCGGCGGACGGCGACACGTCACTAGGGTGCAACAGGGTGTGATAACGTTCCTTGCAGGTATGGCAATTATGCGCACTGGAGCATCCCTTCACTTGATGACCGCGGGCAAAACAATTTAAACAGAGTCCCTGCTGTCTGATGG
Source organism: Drosophila equinoxialis (assembly GCA_018150345.1). Lineage (NCBI taxonomy): Eukaryota > Metazoa > Arthropoda > Insecta > Diptera > Drosophilidae > Drosophila > Drosophila equinoxialis. The sequence goes on along the minus strand of JAECWI010000924.1, from coordinate 376,306 downwards.
TTTCCACACGCCTCTGAACAGGCATGTCAAGGAAAGAAGGGGCAGAGTCGTATTGGGTGATTCTCCCGATGGCAAAGCTTGCAAGACGCTGGTTTGAGCTGGGCTTTCGCGGGAAACGCTTGAACCTTCATCGTCGCAGGGGACTTGCGGGTGCCACTGGGGATGGCTTGAACACTCGGCACCGACTTATGTTCTTCGGTGGCATCCAGGACTCGATACCGATCGGTGAGAAATTGGTTCAAATCGTACCAAGTGGAGACGACAGTCTTGTTTGGCACTGATTGTTCCCACAGGAGGATTGTGGACTTCGGCAATTTGCTAGTGCATATGGCGATAAGCAAGACATCCCAATTCTCAGTGCTAACACCCGAACGCTCAAGAGCGGTAAGACTCCTTTGGAACGCAGTTTGCAGTTCTCGCAATGCCTTGCCCGATTCTAGCGCCACCGCGGGAATCTGAAGGAGTTGTCTGGCTTGAGTCATGACAAGCAGACGGCTGTTTTCGTACCGTGCTGTGAGGTTCTCCCATGCGGCCTGGAAACCTTCATTTGTTAGGGGGGACTTCGCCACGATGGTTCTCGCTTCCCCACGAGTCTTGGCGTTCAAGTGATAGAGCTTCTCCACTTGAGACAAATACGGATTGGCGATGTAAATGGAAGCGAACAAATCGCGGAATGTGGGCCTTGCTAGGCTGTCGCCATCAAAGGTCTCCACCTCACACGGAGGAAATCTATGACCCGGAGGTCCCGACGGAGCACTGGGCTGACGTCTAAGACTCGCCATCTCTGCCGAGAGCTGCTCGATGCGTTCTCCGAACAAAGTCCCGCATCGCACATACGCCGCGTAAGCGGATTCGTGCTTCGCTTTGATGTGGCTTATGTTGGCTAGGCTGTCCTCGTCTGGTTGGGTCGACAGGGCCTTGTGACACCCGGAGTATTCCATCTCGACAGTTGCCCAAAGGGATTTGAGCTGCTCTAAGTGCATTTTAATGGAAAATAAGGGCACTTCAGAAGTTAGGGCTTCACTCTCACGAGCTTCGAACACAGTCAAAGCGTCGCATGCCAGAACGAAATCGGAGAGGGACATTCTTGATCGTTCTCTACGCTCTTGGGATACGGATCGGGTGACGGGAACGTCAGAACAGTGCGTCACAATAACGTGCGGAATCTGAGCCTCTACTGAAAGCTTGGAACGCCCTTTGAGTTCGCTGGCGTCTTTAGCCGAGTCTATGCGCCCTTTAGGTAGGCTGGACGAAGACGGACGGGACCTTGGGGATTCGCTCAGGCTGCGAGCAGACGTGGACTTGCGGGGGGATGTCCGTACGCTTTACGACCACCGGAGTCTTCGGAGGCCGAGCCTTCTCCGGAGTTACAGAGGGAAACGAAAGACTGTTAGACTTCGGCGTAGTCTTGGACCGCTCCGTGGACATACTCAGGGGACGTCCTTACCGACGAAGACCGCGCTGGTGCGCTTTTGAAAAAAAAAAAAAAAAACAAGAGAAGTGGACTGTATGAGGGCGCAAGAATTTTCCTTCTGTGCCCGCAGGATTGCGGGAGAATTCTCTTACGCGTGGCTTGGAAACGGAGCCCTTTTAATGGGGATATATGCGGAAAAATGTACGAACGCACGAATGCAGATCGAAAATCACACGTAGCTACAGAGGAGTGATTACAACACAAGTTTAGCTGGATTCGTAAGTAGCGATGGGAGTACGTGTAAGACAAAACACGCAAACGATGTATAGGCCAAGGAAGAAATATGTGGTTTTATATAAATCTGGGTCGGGATATGTATATATGCGCAGGCCGAAGAAAAAAAAAAAAAAAAAAATTATATATATAATTTATAAATATGGACGGATATATAAATATGGGCCCGATAGTGCTGGAAGAAATATATGTATTTATTTATAAATATGAGCGTATATATATATGTGCGCAAATTGCCGGCCGGAAAAAATTATATATAAAATTTATAAATATGGACGGATCTATAAATATGGGCCCGATAGTGCTGGAAAAAGCTGGAAAGCTGTCGGTCGCTGTTTATAAATTTGGTTTTTTTTTTGTTTTTGTCGTATTAATTGTTTTAATTATATATTTTTATACCATACACCCATAGGGTGAAATGGTATATTAAAGTCGCCAAAATGTATGTAACAGGCAGAAGGAAGCTTTTCCGACCCCATAAAGTATATATATTCTTGATCAGTATCAACAGCCGAGTCGATCTAGCCATGTCCGTCCGTCCGTCCGTCCGTCCGTCCGTCCGTCCGTCCGTCCGTCTGTCCGTATGAACACGTAGATCTCAGAGACTATAAGAGCTAGAGTCACAAAATTTGGTACGTAGACTCGTGTATTACCTACGGTGGTCAAGTTTATTTCAAATTTTTGCCACGCCCCCTCCGCCCACGAAATTTAATCAAATTTGATTTTTCTTAAAGACTACAATAGCTAAAGACATCAAATTTAGTATGATTAATCCTTTAGTAAGCGCGCACAAATTTGTTGCAAAAAAATTTGCCACGCCCCCCTCCGCCCACGAAATTTAAACAAATTTGATTTTCTTAAAGACTATAATAGCTAGAGACACCAAATTTTGTATGTGTATTTGTTTAATAAATGCGCATATATTGTATATGCAACGATTTTGCCACGCCCCTTTCCGCCCCCGTAATTTGGGAAAGCTCGATTATCTCACGTAATTTTCTACCTTTTGTATTCAATTTTGGCACACTTGAATTTGATACTAATACCCAGCAAAACACCAAATTTGATCAAAATCGGATAAAAAACAACCAAGTTATGCATATAAACGTTTTTCCATAAGGCCGTAGTTGGCCGTTGGCTGGTGGGGGCGATAGGGTGCTCGTATACTTGAGTGAGGGAGATTATAAGATATGCTTGTAATAAAAAGCATGTGAAAATGCATTGGTTTAATAAATTTGAAATATTTGTTTTACTGGTGTATGGTATACCTAAGTCGGCGAGACGACTTACTTACTTCATTTTCTTTGTGGTTGTGCGAAAAGTAAAGAAATATAAAAAAAAACAAACGAACGCTTTTACACACCGCGAGTGTTGTGCGCGAAAGGAAAAAACAAAAAAAACAAAGTAAACGATCAGTGCATATAGACGGATTCTTTGATGTATGTATGTATGTACGTACATGCAAAAATACACAGGTAGGTATGTATGGATGTACGCGTCCTTCACAAAAAAGCGTAAGTAATTTGTGATTTCGATTTGTTAAATCAATGTGCGTCACCGAAATGGATTATGTGTTGTGGATATGTACATACATACATATGTGCGGCATCAATATATGACGATGTATGTATGTAAGCAAGTGTACCGGCTTGCGGAGACGCGCGTGAGAAAATTAATTTGCAATTAAACCGATTCAAACACACTTGAAATCGCAGTGCGTGCGTTAATTGCTATTTCAAATTTGTTTCGTTTTGTGGTAAAGTGCGAATGAATTATATGTACGTGGATATATACATATGCGCGTACATCAACAGATGACGATGTATGTATGTATGTAAGTGGATATGCCGGTGGGCGAATACGCGCGTGAGGAAATTAATTGGGCACTGGAAATAATCCGAACACATAAGAAATCGCGGTGAACACTTGGATTACTATTTCCTTTTTTTTTTTTTTTTATATAACACTTTAATAATTTCTTTGCTTTTCTTTTACGCGGACTTGGCGAACAGCTGTGGAAAATACATGTACATGTAATGCCGCGAGTTTTACATATGTATGTACGTATGAAAAAAATTGGACAAGTGGAATGGAAACCGAACGTTGGACACACATGTTATGGATTGGGAACTACCATGTACCCTTGGAATAGGTCAGGTATGTACATACAATATATATAAAAGTGTGCAGGTCGCTATGGAAGAGCGGGAAACCTCACACTTTTATTAGTATGTAGGGGCAAATGAAATGAATAATGAAATTTTGTACTTATCAGGAATTCCGCCGATGCAAGCTGGAGGAGCGGAAGGATATCCGGCTCGAAGGACCAATGTTCGTGGAGGGGCGGAAGGATCCTAGATAAATTGCAAGTGGTTTGCGGGTGCCAATTTCTTCGGGTGTTGAGTGAGTGGTGAATTAATAACGCGCGATAACTTCGGTTAAAACAACTTATATTTTATTAATTCTTATTCACAGGTTGCCCGACACACACGATATATGTTTCGGGTTAAAAAATGTACAATTCGAAAGAGATCAAAGAATTGAAAAATACAAAATAGAACGGGTGTTCGGGTTGAAAATTCGTACGTAAGTGAAATGGCGGCGCCCATCAGAAAAGCTAGTCACCCCTCCTGGTGTGACCGTAGACGCCGAGGATCGAAAAACCCTCATCACTCCTCACTGCTCTTCGCCGCTCACTGCTGTTCACCCGGTGGCGTGAACATCCTTGTTGAAAAACCCCCCTTAGTTCCTTGTTAGGGTCATAAATGATACTTTTTAATTTAATTAACAAAAATGTGTATATACTCAGTTTTTAGTTGTGGTTTTTTATGATTTAGTTATTATCGTCACAATCAGTGCACAAATTGTAGCGTTTATGATGATTATAACAACAAGCCTTCTGACAAGAACAGCAAAAGTTCCTATACTTATTTCACTCTTATTTCAAGCACTTATTTTCGGGTTTGTCATAATAGGCTCCATTGCTGATCGTTTTTGGCTAATTGATGGCAGTTGATTTTGAGTATTCTTGATGAAAGCAATAGCATTTTCTGCGTGAGGCCTCTTTCTCGTCGAAGAAAAAGCGATTTGGCCAGCTTTTATGCCACGTTTTCCAAATACTCTCATCGACATATTACAACTGCGGATGCAGACTTTATGTTCATTTATGCACATAAATGATAAATACACTAATACCAGATATGCCTAGGATACCTACATATATGGAAATGGGTCATTCGGTACGTCTGCAGGAGAATATACGAATCCTTTGGTCACAAATTTCAACACCTTCTTGTTTTATTGTTGTATCATGATTATGATCGGTTCTTTATTATCTTCAACACAGACGTCCTTCATGTGGTGCTGTGTGGGAAACCCGGTTTTCGCAAGCGCAATTATCCTTCGATGTTTTCAACATATTTGTGTCTATTTACATGTCGATTTGAATTGATAGATTCCTATCAAGACCAAGTCTGGATTATCCTTACATTCGTGCCCGATTTGTGCGTCTTCCAAGTCCAAATTGAAGACAACAATGAACTCCCAATTAGAACCTATTTCTTCAATTTTGTCAGTATCGTAAGGTCCAAGTTCATTCAAACATATAGTCTTCACTGTGGACTTATTTTTTCACAACAGTCATACATCTGAATTCCATGAGTGTAAAAAACGAATTATTTGAACACATGTTATCATGTTATAAAACATCAAAGCATTTTATGTAAACATTTATCTTAGGACATGGGTCTTTCGTAACGTAACCGATTGGATTTTCATGTGGGGTCAAATTTGAGCCTAACAAGAAACATGTAACTTTTCAGTTTTTCACGTTCAGGAAAACCAGATATGCAAAATAGGTTTACGAAGAGATCGAAAAACAAGATATTTCGAATTAAAAAAAAATTTATTTCAATCAAGCAATTAATTAATTGACAATTGTTTGTGAATAGAACGGATGTTTACTTTAAAGTTATAAATTTTAGGGGCCGAAAAATTTATAAGTTATTAGGGATTGGTGTTGGATATATGACTATCTATCTATATGACTATCTAAACCCTTGCAATCCTTGGGAATAAAAATTTTTAATTTTGAAATTTCTTTCAAATTGCAACTCAATTCATCAATAAACAAACAATATTAAATTTTTACTCCTTTTACTACAATTTTTTTCTTCTTACAACATTCCCTAAGCATAGCACCGCATACACATACAGTTCGTGTAACGCTGCTTCTGTGTTTGTGTATGCAAGGGCTGTGTTGATTTGATGATGACGCAGTAGGCAGCAGGCAGATTTGGGCCGATTTATATGACTATAACTTGTGTTTTATTTATCCGATCAGATTCAAATTTGTGGATCTGAGGTTTTATATTCAAATCTATCATATTGGTAAATTTCATGGAGTTACTCAAAAAAAAAAAAGAAATGTTGCAAAAATGTTTCTATTGGAACTATATGATAAAGTAGTCTGATCCCGATGATTTTCATACTATATCTCATTCGGGGAACAAAAAGGCAGCAAAAAAAATTTCATACCGATAGCTCCTAAGATTGCTGAGTAAAACGCGTCGGACAGACGTACATGGCTATATCGACTCAGCTTCTCATGCTGATCAAGAATAGATATACTTTTTGGGGTCGGAAACGTCTCTGGACGTAACTGGACCATGACTCGTTCTCACATTGCAGAACATTCTTAGTTAACTTGACCCGTTCTCACATTGCATTACAAGAGTGTGGAAAGACGGGGCACTAAGTGTACGACCGAGACTGGAGAGCAACATTCACACCGACGGCGGCATCAACCCCAAAAGTGTGTGTGACGCGACGATCGAATACAGAGGCGTACGCAGCGATTTTGGCTTAAGAGAGGGGTGGCCACGGATTACAGTTATAAGAGCAAGTATTTGGTGAAGAAACCGAAGAGTAAAACATTTGCATAACAATTTAAATTGGATATCAATTAAATAAACCCACTAATGACACTCACGTCACTGACTTGCTGCCTCGGTGCTTGGAATTCATCCATCCCCTGCTGCAGTTTGAGGATTTGTTGCTGTAGCTGTAGCAACTCATGTTGTTTCTGCAGCCAGTTGCTCATCCAGGCTGGGGGTTGCGGAAGCGGCCGGTGTGATGGCGGCCGCGGCAGACGACACGGAGGGCACTATAGCGGGCATCTCTTCCCATGGGTCCGCGTCGGGACCAGTGACGGGTGCGGCCGTCGCGGCAGCAGTCTGCAGAGGTGGCCTCTAAACGGCGGACACCGCAGCGGTGGTCACAGCAGGGGCGGGGTGCGGCGGCAGCGGTTATAGCAGGGGCGAGTATAGCCGCAGCGGGGCCGGCAAGAGCGAGTATGGTGGCAGTTGGCACAGCAGGGGCGGCCGCGGTTACAGCAGGGGCGACCGGCAGCAGTTGGCCCAGCAGGGGCGAGTGTGGCAGCAGTTGGCCCAGCAGGGGCGGATATGGCAGCGGCGGGCCCAGCAGGGGCTAGTAGAGCAGCAGTTGGCCCGGCAGGGGCGAGTATAGCAGCGACGGGCCCGGCAGGGCCGAGTATGGCAGCAGTTGTGCCAGCAGCAGGGGCGGATGCGGCAGCGGTTAGCCCAGCAGGGGCTAGTATAGCAGCAGTTGGCCCAGCAGGGGTGAGTATAGCAGCGGCGGGCCCGGCAGAGGCGAGTATGTCAGTCGGCCCGGCAGACGTGAGTATATTAGCGGTTGGCCGAGCAGGGGCCCAGCATGGGCGGATGCGGCAGCGGATAGCCCAGCAGGGGCTGAGTATAGCAGCAGTTGGCCCAGCAGGGGCGAGTATGTCAGCAGTTGGCCCGGCAGGGGCGAGTATATCAGCAGTTGGCCCAGCCGGGGCGAGTATAGCAGCGGGCCCGGCAGGGGCGAGTAGCAGCGGCGGGCCCGGCAGGGGCGAGTGTGTCAGCAGTTGGCCCAGCAGGGGCGAGTATATCAGAGGTTGGCCCAGCAGTGGCGAGTGTGTCAGCAGTTGGCCCGGTAGGGGAGGGTGTTGCCGCAGTCGGCACAGCGGCTCTCGGTACTGCAGCGGCAGGCGCAGCAGCGGCGGCTCCAGTGGCAGCGGGTACTGCAGCGGCAGGCACAGCAGTGGGTGCACCAGCAGCGGTGGGCGTGGAACGTGTGGCCTGCCGTGTCCCGAAATATGTATCCTTTCGGGTGGTCATCCCACTTCTGAGTTGTAAACACCTATTTATTGTGTAAAAAATATAAAGATTAGTTTGGAGTTTTCAGATTTAATTTTCGATTTCTCCGCGAGTGCAACTGGTTGGTTGCGTTGCTGGAAAAAGAAGAGAGCAGCTGTCTCGACGCATATCGATGACTTATCACTAACAATCGATACTTATCACTAACAATCGATACTTATCACTAACAAACGATACTTATTACTAACAATCGATACTTATAACTAACAATCGATACTACAATAATGGATTCGGTATATGCGTGAGTATTTAAAAGACTTGTAAATAATTGGAATCTTACAACTCGGCCGTCCTGACGAGGAATCGACCTCGATTCCAATTGCTAACAACAAGGGGGTAAATAAGAACCTTAAGTGGCTGGTGTCGCCTTTGTTTGGCTATCAGAAGTGCAATCTTGATCAGGGGCAACCCATAGCCTTAATTTGAAGGCTTCTAGGACCCCATCATATGGTAGTTGGGTGATTTGGGAGCCTTCTACATCCCGGATAACATATCGGTCATTCGGAAGTCTCCACGAAGTATCCACATTCTCACGGTACGGAAGCGGCATATTTGGTTGTGGAGTGGGCGGAGTTATTCAATGCAAACTCTATGTTCGGCAGTTGTTGGACCCAATCTGCGTGGTCCACGGGTTCCGTCAGTTTACCCAACATGGGGCCCAAAACACGGTTAACCCGCTCGACTTGGCCGTTGGCCCGGGGTGAAGCAGTGGCATTCAGCACATGAATTATATTATTGGCCTTCAGAAATTCTTCAAATTCGGAGGAAGTAAAGCAGGTACCTCGATCGCTGATAATTCGGCGGGGTCTACTGTAATTTGCGAAATACTGAGATTCTAACGTCTGACATAGTTCACGCGAATTAGTGGTGACGGCAGGGGTACAGCTTCACAAATTTGGTGAAAGCGTCAATGACAACCAGAAGATACTTTTTTCTTAGAGCGTTTGAACGGAAGGGCGCCCAGATGGTGACACGTGACACGGTTGTCCGAAGAGGACGCGGAGTAGTAGATACACTTGAGGCAATTTTTAATGTAATTGTAATGTAATGTAATTGTTAACATAAGACTTCATACACGGGAACCAGTAATGCTTCTTGATCTGTGTACAACATTTCTCCGTGGCCATATGGCCAAGCTTCTCGTGCACTACTCGTATGACATGATTTATCATTTCGGAAGGGACATAAAGTTGGGGTACACTCGTTGAGGAAAGGCGGTACACTACTCCGTCTCGCAGTTCGAAATTCGCTATCTCATATTTCTCTAACTCATCTCGGAGTTTGACAATCTCAGGGTCCCGGTTCTGGGTTAACTGCAGTTGGAAGTCGAGGTTTAGATCGTCAACGTATGCGGCAGTTTCTATTCTGCTTAGAGCATCAGCATGGGGCATACTAACCCCCGAGCGGTGTACAATCGTGTAGTTATAGTTTTCCAACAGTTTGTTGCTGTAGCTGTAGCAACTCATGTTGTCTCTGTTGTTTCGCCAGTTGCTCATCCACGCTGGGGGAGGCGGAAGCGGCCGGTGTAATGGCGGCCGCGGTAGACGACATGGAGGGCACTAAAGCGGGCATCTCTTCCCATGGGTCCGCGTCGGGACCAGTGACGGGTGCGGCCGTCGCGGCAGCAGTCTGCAGAGGTGGCCTCTAAGCGGCGGACACCGCAGCGGTGGGCACAGCAAGGGCGCGGTGCGGCGGCAGCGGTTACAGCAGGGGCGAGTATAGCCGCAGCGGGGCCGGCAAGGGCGAGTATGGCGGCAGTTGGCACAGCAGGGGCGGCCGCGGTTACAGCAGGGGCGAATATAGCAGCGGCGGGACCGGCAGCAGTTGGCCCAGCAACAGCAAAGGCGAGTATGGCAGCAGTTGGCCCAGCAGGGGCGGATGCGTCAGCAGCAGGCCCAGTAGGGGCGAGTGTGGCAGCAGTTGGCCCAGCAGGGGCGGATATGGCAGCGGCGGGCCCAGCAGGGGCTAGTAGAGCAGCAGTTGGCCCGGCAGGGGCGAGTATAGCAGCGGCGGATCCGGCAGGGGCGGGTGTGGCAGCAGTTGGCCCGGCAGGGGCGAGTATGGCAGCAGTTGGCCCAGCAGGGGCGGATGCGGCAGCGGTTAGCCCAGCAGGGGCTAGTATAGCAGCAGTTGGCCCAGCAGGGGCGAGTATAGCAGCGGCGGGCCCGGCAGAGGCGAGTATGTCAGCAGTTGGCACGGCAGGGGCGAGTATGGCAGCAGTCGGCCCGGCAGGGGCGAGTATATCAGCGGTTGGCCCAGCAGGGGCGAGTGTGGCAGCAGTTGGCCCAGCAGGGGCGAGTATGTCAGCAGTTGGCCCGGCAGGGGAGGGTGTGGCCGCAGTCGGCACAGCGGCTCTCGGTACTGCAGTGGCAGGCGCAGCAGCGGCGGCTCCAGTGGCAGCCGGTACTGCAGCGGCAGTCACAGCAGTGGGTGCAACAGCAGCGGTGGGCGTGGAGGCGGCCGTCCTAGATGTGGAACGTGTGGCCTGCCGTGTCCCGAAATATGTATCCTTTCGGGTGGTCATCCCACTTCTGAGTTGTAAACAAGCAGCTGTCTCGACGCATATCGATGACTTATCACTAACAATCGATACTTATCACTAACAATCGATACTTATTACTAACAATCGATACTTATTGCTAACAATCGATACTACAATACTGGTTTCGGCATATGCGTGAGTATTTAAAAGACTTGTAAATAATTGGAATCTAACAATACATATTTAAAATTTGTTATATGATTTGTTTGAATTTAAATTATGCCACACGACGAAATCTTCCAACTCACGGTGACAGACCTTAAAGAAAACCGTTTGTTAAAAGACAAACAGAAACGTTAAAACAAGCCAGAATTACAAGGGAGGCTAATATCTGTCTTCGAGTCAGGAGCTGAAGATCGTTGGTAACGATCACTCGTCGCAACATGTTGCCAAGCCGAATACGTGTCTTTGCTTATGTTTTCCCGGGTGTTGTTCCTTGTTTAATGCTTGTTTGTTGGTGGGACATTATTGTCATACTATGTTGCTCACACTCAGGAGAGTGTTGGCATTTGACTGTTTTCTTTTTTTTTTTTTTTTTTTGTTGTTGTTGGTGTTTAGATTATATAAAATAAGATAACATTAAGACAATTATAATATAGAACAAATGGAAATGTATGCCAATATATGTATGTAACCCGATTATAGATATCGATGGCTCATCAGTCATAAGTAGATCTGATATGGTCAGCAGTTAACAATAAAGACCTAGTTCATCAAGTTGCTATAGTTAGCTATTTTCAATAAAGACGTATTTTGCTGACCTAACACTATGTCGAACTATGCACTGGTGAGCTCTCTAGTTTTACTATAAAAGAAATGCATTATTCTTTGTAAGATCAGATACCAATTGTAGCTACATCGGGTGTGCATCGCTGTGTCTTTGGCCCCCATCTCTACCTTTGTAATCTCGCTCCGAAGTCCACACAATTTATGTGTTGGTTGCGACGACTATTAGTCACTGGTTTATGTGCTAGTGCCTATTTGATTATAAATAAATAAACAATTAAATTCAAGAAATACTAACGTCTTTCATTGAACATTTTGGTGACCCCGACATTGGCGGCTCCACGTTGAAAGAGTTACAGACTTGGTGGAACCGTCATCAAGTGAGAATTGGTTTGGTTAACTCAGGCGACCAATCTCTCAACAACAAGGAAACTGGTCAACTAGGCGACTACTTTCTTTGCACGCTTTGGACACAGAACAATCCTAAGCGAGGGCACAAATTAATGAACATTTCACATCAATCTGGGGTCCCGACTAAAAACATTGCATTTTATTAACTTGGCAATCGTTGCGTAGCCACTTTGGCGATTAAAACAATTTATTGGAAAACTAGGAGTTAGTTTTCCGCAACGGGGTAGCAATTCATACCCATTGAATAAAAGTTGATCAACTAGGCGATCACTTTGGTAAATACAATTAACACGATTTGTGTCAACGAGGCGACCAAATCATAAAAAAAAGGTTATTTTCATAAAGTAAAAGTTTGATCAACTTATAAACTATATTGCATTCCCTGGCGTCACCAATCTCTGACCTAGTTAACTCGGTCAGTAACCCAGGTAGTACGCACGAGTATATAGTTTCGCATTGGTCAGCAATTTTTGAAAATATATAATAAAGAAAAGAAACTCAAAAAAGAAACTGGTTTCACTGTCGTGGCGTTTATCAGTGTAAAAGAATAGGTACATTGGAAATAAAAATTAACTATTGGTATCGCAAAAATCAAAAGACGACTTCGATTTATTTCTTATTCTTATTTGTGCTACACTTGACCAATTTTAGGAACGAGTCGGAGCGTTCCTTTCTTTGACAAAATAAATAAACTCCCATCGGGTCAAGTACTAGTACAAATAAGCAAATACATAAGAATATAAAAACATGGAGGAGTTTTATAAGCAGCAGACAGAACGAGGAGAAGCAATTCAGGCTTTCATTCGGAATACCAAAAAGGATTCGTTCGCCAGGAAAATGAAGCCATCTTATTTCGAGGAGAAACTTGAGCGTCTGGAATACATGTGGGAGAACTTCGAGAAAAGTCATAAGGAGTTATTGGACAAATTAAACAACGTGCCAACAGAAGATGACTACTTTGTAACGGACTATTTCAACAAAATGAAGGCGGTTGTAACTAACATAGTGGAAGAGTGGAAGGACCATTTGGCAAAGATAAAAATAGAGAGACAAGCTCGCCAACGAGAAGAAGAGCGAGCCCGGATCAAACCACTGGTTCGCAAACAAAGTGCGCTGCTGGATTCATTGTCCAGGACATTAAGTCAAATTGTGCCTGAAGAAAAAATGAACTACAAATCAGTAGTCGACAAATTATGGAGGCAAATAGAAGAAATCCATTATGAGATTCATCGGCTAGCGGAAAATCCATATATATATCTACGTTTGTAGCCGCAGAAAATACAATGCTAAAATTCTGTGTGGCACCAGCAGAAAATGTAGTAATACCATCACCGCCTGTATTGCAATCAATATAATCATTGCAACTACCCAAAATTCCCATTCCAAAATTGATGGGGATTACCTGAAATGGCAACAATTTCATGACATCTATAAAAAGGTGGTTCATGAGTCAAATGTATCCACAATAGAGAAAATGTGGTACTTAAAATCAAACCTTTCTGGAGAAGCAGAGAGATTGATACGGCACCTGGAATTAACAGAAGCCAATTACAACACTGCTTGGTCAGTGTTGCAGGAACGATTTAATAATAAAAGAGTTCTAGTAACAGCCATACTGGCAAAGCTGTTTGATCACCCAAATGTGGGAAATGACGCAGCTTCTATAAAGAATTTGCATGATAATATTTTTGAATCATTGCAAGCTTTAAAAAATGTAGGCGTCAATATGGAATCGTCAGATGCTGTCATAATGTTTCATATGACAAGGAAATTGGATAGATTCAACCACGCACTATATGAGCAATCTCTGTCCAACACCAGTGAGCTACAGGAAGTAAAGGATTTTCTATCATTCTTGGAACAGCGCTTCCTAACATTAGAGGCGATTGGGAAACCAAGAATTGACAATCGCAGCATTGAAAAACTAAACCCAAGGAAGACATGCGCGGCAGCATTTGGGACAAACAGTTCCTTGTGTGCTTTCTGCGAAAAGGCAAAGCACAAACTCTTCCAATGTGAAAAGTTTAAAATGAAATCCGCAGCAGACTTAATTGGGTACAGAGACACAAATTGTGTGTCAATTGCTTCAAGCCGGACCATGTGGCTAAAAATTGCTCTTGGAGGGGATGCTTCAAATGCGATAAAAAACATAACACAATGTTGCATTTAGAAACAGGCAACCAAGTTGCGTCTGCGTCTGCAGTTTCTGCTTATGGAATTAGCAGAAAATACACTCTATTGGCAACGGCCAAGGTAGTCGTGAAAGGGATCAATGAAAGGAAAGGAGAGTTTCGAGCACTCCTAGATAGCAGCTCACAAGTAAACCTCGTCTCAGAGAGGCTAGTAAAGAAGTTATCGTTAAAAATTAACGAGACTCATGTGCACATAAATGGAGTGGGTGGTCAACCACAGATAAGCAAGGCGCGAGTAAGCTTGGTTGTACGGTCAAGATACAACAAGTTCGCAATGCTAGTTGAGGCATTTGTATTGCCACACATAATAGGTGACCAACCTACAGAACAAATAACGCAGAAAGTGAAATTGCCAGACAACATTCAATTAGCTGACCCAACATTTGATAAACCAGAAAAATTGATAAGCTGTTGGGAGCTGATAATCACTATGCTATACTGCTACCAGAAAGAAGACGTGGCAATCGAAACCGTCCAACATTACAAAAATTTAGAATTTGGATGGATTATTGCTGGCAGAATTAATATGTCAACGTCAGCTTCAATCACATGTATGGTAGGCATGACGAATCCAGAGGAATCTCTAGAAAGATTCTGGCAGCTAGACACACTAGAGCCAATGAAACGGTACAAGAGTCCGGAGGAAGAGTATTGTGAAAAATTCTTCCTCGATAACCTACACACGGCGGCGGACAATCGACTAATTGTAAAGCTTCCATTTGCTGAAGAGGCTTCATCTCTTGGAGAATCTCGGGAAGTAGCCATAAGAAGATTCATGTCGTTAGAGAGGCGAATGAGCCCTGACTTAAAAAAGGAGTATGTAAAATTTATGTCAGAATATGAACAGCTCGGACATATGAAGCAGGTAATGGTGGAACAAATTCCCAAAAACCATTACTTTATACCCCATCACTGTGTACTAAAGCCAGAAAGTACCACCACCAAGTTAAGAGTGGTATTTGATGCGTCCTGCAAAACGTCGTCAGGAAAATCACTGAACGACATTTTATATCCTGGACCAGTTGTACAGAGTCAACTCTTCTCAATTCTTCTGCGGTTCAGGACACACAAATATGTGTTCACTGCCGACATTGAAAAAATGTATCGTCAAGTTTGGATAAACCCTGCCGATCAATTCAATCAGATGATTGTGTGGAGAGAGGATCCAAGTCAAGAACTAAAGTTTTATCGTTTAAAAACGGTAACTTATGGAACCACATCAGCCCCATATCTAGCGACGAAGTGTCTGGAATATTTGGCACTGAAAAACATGGAAAAATTGTCGTCTGGAGCATTAGCATTAAAAAATGACTTTTATGTTGATGACTGTCTCACAGGAGCAGACAGTTTACCAGAAGCCCTGCAAATAAGACAAGAGCTGCTAGAAATCTTGAGACCTAAGGGTTTCAATCTACGAAAATGGTGTTCAAATAGCAGTCAGCTTCTAAAGGAAATTCCAATGGAAGATACCATTGCTGACATCAATCTCGGTGACACACTGGAACAAACAAGTGTCAAAACAAGAAGATCAATTATGTGGAAAGGCTCAAAAACATACAAAAGGAATAACCAGAAGAGTGGTACTATCTGAAGTCGGTCAAATCTTCGATCCTCTAGGACTGTTCGGACCGGTAGTGGTAAGAGCGAAAATATTTCTTCAACATGTTGCTACCGAACGAATTGAGATGGATGGTGATCTGCCGTATTTGGAGAAGCAATGGGAAGCCTACCGAGAGGATATACAGGCATTAAACCAAGGCATTCCAAGGCATATTTTTGATGGCAAGGTTCCCACTTCAAAGGAACTGCATACATTTGTTGATGCATCAGAAAAGGCTTATGGAGCGGCAGTTTATGTCCGATCAACCTTTAAAAATGGCCAAGTTTGGGTCAGATTGTTGTGCGCCAAGTCAAGAGTGGCTCCCCCTTGAAAAGCTGACACTGCCCCGGCTGGAACTAGGTGCAGCTGTACTTGGAGCTGAACTTACGGATAGAGTACGACAGGATCTTCAATTAGGATCGGAAAGTGTTGAAACATTTCTCTGGTCAGACTCAACAGTAGTACTCTCTTGGATTAATTCACGGGCATCACATTTCCACACATTTGTGGCTAATCGGTTGACCAAAATACATGCAGTATCACATCCAAGGCAATGGCGTCATGTGTCATCAGCGCTCAACGCAGCAGATGTTCTGCCTCGAGGCATATCAGCAGCCCAGCTTAGCACACATACATTATGGTTCTATGGACCACTATTTTTGCATGGACCACAACGTGGCTGGCCAGCACCATTTAAGCCTACAGAGCACACAATGGATACCGCTGAAAAGAAAACCAAGGTATTCAGCATGGTGACTGCCACTGCCAACAACACGAGTGAATGGATATATACGGTAAATCACAGAAATTCATTTTACCGGCTACAGCGAATAGTGGCGTATGTGCTACGGTTTTGTTACAAGCAGAACAAGAGACCAACGGCTCATTTAGAGTTGGAAGAGTTAGACCAAGCACGTAGAGTAATTATTAAGTAAATTCAAGAAACAGGATTTGCATATGAATTACGACACTTAAAGAAACGACCTGATCAACCGCTAAATCGCAAAAGCACCGTGGCAACATTGCCACTAATACTGGATGAACATTCAATCATACGAGTAGCAACTCGGCTGCAACAAGCACCAGTATCAATGGAAACAAGGAATCCATATCTCTTGCCGTATAATGATCCATTGGTAAAAATGATACTACGGAAACTTCATGAAGAGAATCTTCATTGTGGACATGAGGCATTGCGCGGAATAGCTCGGCAACAGTACCACATCATCAAGGTGAAACCAATGGTCCGGAATGTGATCCAGGGCTGCGTAGTATGCACCAAGCACCGGCCTCAGTTCTTCAAACAAGTCATGGGTGACTTACCTGAGCATCGGGTATCTCAGACTAGACCCTTTCTCAACGCCGGAGTAGACTATTGTGGACCATTCTGGATCCACCATAAGGTTCGGGGAAAACGTCCCGACAAAGCCTACAGTATTTGTATGCTTTGCAACCAAGGCAGTACACTTGGAGTTGGTTGGAGACCTGTCCACCTCCCTCATTTGTGGGCGCCCTTCAGCGCTTTATTGGGCGCAGAGGAAGATGCCAGACATTATACTGCGATAATGCAACAAACTTTGTTGGAGCAAACAACCAACTTAAGGAGCTGACCGATACAATACACTCAGAAACGGCATCAGGTAGTATTAAGGAATTTTGCAATCAAAAAGGAGTGCAATTTAAGTTCATACCACCACGGTCTCCACATTTCTGAGGATTATGGGAAGCTGCGGTAAAATCCGCTAAGCATTTACTGTTAAAAAACGTATCGACAGCAAACTTAACTTTTGAGCAACTGGCTACCATCATTGTCAATGTTGAAGCAGTGTTGAACTCTCGCCCGTTAACTCCAAACTCAGACGATCCCAGTGACTTGACAGCTCTAACACCAGGCCATCTATTGATCGGAGAACCATTAGTAGCCCAACCAGATGCAGAGCCAGTAACACATCGATCGATTCCAGAGCAATGGGAATTAGTGCAACGGCTTAAGCATACATTCTGGACACAATGGTCTCAAGAGTACCTACAAGAATTGCAGGGTACATCTAAATGGAAAAAACCCTATAACAATGTCAAAGAAGGCATGATGGTAATTTTAAAGAAGGATAATGTGCCAATCTTACAGTGGCCAATTGGACGAATTGTTAAATTATATCCAGGCCTGGATGGATATGTCCGTGTAGTTGACGTTAAAACAGCCAGAGGTACCTACAAGCGGGCTATCCATAAATTGGCTCCCTTGCTTAGAGAGACGGGGATAAAACTTAAAATCGAGGCAGATGACATAGGATCGAATTCCCAAGAAAACACTGGTATCGAGGACAAAGCAGAACCAGAGACAAAAAGACGTTTGTCGATCGGTCTGCCATCGTTAGCAATGACGATCTGCCTAATGCTGTTGTTACTTCCTCTGGTATTTGCTCAAAGGACTAACATAACTCGATTCAACCCCAAACCAGGCATATACTATGAAAGTATTGCCACAGGAAGGATGGCAACGTCTGACTGGACTATAGTGGCATTTTACGATCTCGAACCATATTGGGCCGACCTGAAGACATTTTCAGACGGATTAGTAAAGGTTGGAGAAATATGCGTGCTAATAAAGGTTCCAGAGGCATGCACCGCAATGCAGAGGCACTTTGAGCATGTCAACTCAGAGCTCCGGACGGGAAATGATCTCCTTCACATAGAACGCCAACGACGATCGCCGTTAGATATAATTGGGAACATTGCGAACGGCTTATTTGGTGTGCTGGACTCAAAATATGCAACAGAGATGTCAGGCACCATAAGAAAGGTTAAATCAAATGAAGACTACTTATTAAACTTGCTGCAAAATCAGACATCTGTAATTGACTCAACGATAAATATCATTAAGCGAGACGAAGCCACGATTGAAAATCAGATGAAACTAATGGAACAACAAATGAACGACATGACCAAGGTCCAGGACAATGCAGTAAAGGCATTGCAATGGTACATCACGCTAACTACTCGGATGACAGTTATTGCAGGGAATTTGCAACGAATTCAAACCGAAATTTCCCGAGTATTTACAGATGCCCATCATAGCAAAATAAGCCCGTTACTACTATCACCAGGCCAGCTTCGCGAACATCTGAACCAACTTAAGAGACATCTTCCGTTTGGTTTGGATTTGCCAGTTCCAGATAACGACGTCTTGCAATTATACGGCTTAATGAAGGCACAAGGCACAATCGCAAACAATCATGTGATATTTAAGGTCACGTTTTCATTAGTGGCAATGCAGGCAGTGCAACTGTATAACCTGGTACCCAGTCCAGCAATTGGAACTCATGGGATTGTAATCATGAACATTAAAATTCCCTCATTGCTGTCAACAAGTAACAGAATCAATACATTGGGCTCTCAAGAGCCGATTTGGAACAATGTCACCAGCTCAACAACGAGCAATATATCTGTTTTGATAAACAAACGACGTTTACGGCTAATAGCAACTGTGATTTCCAGCTATTCAAAAACACAAAATCATGAACCTGTCAAATACAACACACAAACAGGTCATTTGTCTGGTACGACATGTATTACAAAAATCAGTGGATTTTTGCCACCACCAGACCAAGTGAGCTCTCTAGTTTTACTATAAAAGAAATGCATTATTCTTTGTAAGATCAGATACCAATTGTAGCTACATCGGGTGTGCATCGCTGTGTCTTTGGCCCCCATCTCTACCTTTGTAATCTCGCTCCGAAGTCCACACAATTTATGTGTTGGTTGCGACGACTATTAGTCACTGGTTTATGTGCTAGTGCCTATTTGATTATAAATAAATAAACAATTAAATTCAAGAAATACTAACGTCTGTCATTGAACAGTTGTACTTTCTCTTCCATCATTGGTATTGTCTATGTTTTAGATTAAACATCGTGGTCAGCTAAAATGGCTTCACTAAGACAGTTTGACACTTCTAAACGAGCGGAAAAAAAAATTTTGTTGTATATTTAATTAAAATATGTATTGGTTATCCGCATCCTCTGCGTCAGCTGTTCGTCGCCGGTTGGCTGCACTGACGCTCCAACGCAAGCGAAAGTGGCGGTTTGCCCCTCTCGCTGTTGATCAGCTGCTATTGTCCTGGGCCTATGAGTTCATGCGTGGACCGGTGCCGGTCTTCGCACAGGTCTTCCGCTTCATGCATGCGAAATTGCATGCCGCAGAGTTGAGAGGTCCAGGGCAGTTGGTCGGGCAGACTTCTGGTCGTTTCGGCAGTGGCTTGGGAATATTCGGTTTTGTTAAAATTTTTTAACTTATAACTTTTATCTGATGTGCTGAGTGAGTTGTGAATTGTGGTACTCTATATTGGAAAGTTTATTTTAAAAATTCAAGCTCATTATATTTTTAAGCCGTCGTCCATGCGGGCGGTGTTGATTGAGCAAATAACAGCCACTTAATGCGTGCTAGTCTTTTGTTAATTTTATTTTTTTTACCTCCATGTACCATCACGCACAATCTACTCACTCAGACGTTTTTTTGTTTTGTATATCCTCCTTTTATAGTTTCTACCATCTTCCCGATACGCTGCTCCTTGTGACTCTAGTCACGACCGCCATGTATTATAGGTATTGGTATTATATGTATTGTTGTATGATGTTCCATTATTATTAACCAGTCATAAAAAAAGTATGTGTTCTTGATGAATGTCTTTTATTGAATGAATTTGGTCCTCTTAGCTAAAGGCCTGCTAGCTGTCGGCGCAGCGGCAGAGCGATGAATGGCTAACAAAGTGTTGCCGGTCAATATTTATGTTGAGTAATCAGAACTCGTATGTGCATACACTACAGAAGACAGGGGTTAATTTCCTTCTCTCCGGGAATCCCTATTCATTTTGGTCCTTCGAAATAAAGGAACTCTGCAGTTCTCCCGCACCAGTGGTAAGAGACTCAAAGGGTGAATCAGCTCCTTAAAGTCTGAATTCTTATGCAAGTGTAAATGCTAAGATCAGCTAAATGTAGCAAAAATAAACAAAGAAATTTTGTTTTCCCCACCAGTGGTAAGAGACAGGGTATAATATTAAAGCAAAATATATTGTGTTGAGGAACCAATTGGCATTTTTTTTCATTTTATTTAAATTTCAACGTATTTTCATACTCATGAATGATCTTGCATATCCTACAATGCTTTTATTTTTGTATTTTATAATTTGGTCCTTGGAGCCGGATCGTTGGGCATTGTTTATTTGTTACTCATTGGTTAATAATTTGTTGCAATTCGGTGACAATTAAATATTAACCTCAAAGTTAGTAGTCGCTAGCTCTGGCCTACTATTGAATAGGCAATCGGGTGCTTATTGGTGGCGCCAGACGCCTATCGATATCTGTTATCGATATAAACGACGAGATCAAGAGAGAATTACATCTCTTGGAGAAACAAGCGTCTTGAAATTTTGGTCCACACAAGCAGTGGAATTTCTTGATATTTCATCATGGAGGAAATGAAAACGTTGATCAAAGCCAGAGGAAGATTCATGTCACCAATTAGTCGCATATATACATATGCAGAGGACCCAGCACAGGATGCAGACGTCTTTACAATTGACACCTAATTGGAACTGTCCAATGTGTGGGAGGAGTTCGTCAGGTCTGGTGACGAATTGGCCAAATACGAGAAACAGGGAGGAGGAGGAGGATAAACATGAAATGGCGAATGCTCGCTTTAAGGCTTTACGAGCTGATGTGGCATCGTCAGGCAAGTTGGAAAAATGCGGTGCGGCTGGCAACGATGGATCGCTTGTCCGGGAAGTTCTTCAACAGATCAACATCAACAGCAACAAATGCTTTCTGCAGATGCAACAACAGCAACTATTGGTTGAGAGATTGCGAGTTACCCAAAATCCACATCAAGCCCATGATAAGGAATAGCACCTGTTTGACAGTACCATTCATGGAAAGGCAACACTAACGAATATACAGAAGTTTCATCACCTGAAGTCATGCGTCATAGGAGAAGCAGCGATACTCATCCAGCATTTGCCTGTCGTAGATGCTAATTACGAGGTGGCATGGCAATCGTTGAGTGATCGTTTCGAAAAGCCCCGTTATATGGTGAATATGCTTATGGATACATTTACCGCCGTGCCTAAAGCTGTTGGGCAAAACTCAGCATTTATAGGATATTATAAAAGTGCGTGCGTCCGATTTTAAAGACTGTTTGGCTAGTGGAGCAACTGTAGTAATATCGGCGGCGGGAGTTTTTGTGTGTGGCGTATTCAAAGCCCTAATATCGGAAAAAAAGTTAAAGTTTAAAGTGTGTATGTAGTTTCAAGTCAGCAATTACAAGCAGCAGCAGAGCAACAAGATAGTTGCAAAGAAGAGGCTGCTAATTCGAGAAAATCTGGTGCGATGACCGGCACCGGTACCGCCTGAGTCCATAGGCCCTGGACACAGCAAATAGAAAAAAAACATACCGGGGAAGACGGGTCCCAAGGACTGCCCTGGACCATTTGACTCACCTTATTGCGGATACGCCTGTGCGAAGACCAGCACCGGCACCGTCTAGCGCGACAAGCTAGACCCGGGAGCCAAGAGATCGGAGAAACCAGCATCGGCGCCCCAACAGTCTGTGCGTAGACTTGTGATTTGTGAATTGTGGTACTCTATATTGGAAAGTCTCTTTTAAAAATTCAAGCTCATTATATTTTTGAGCCGTCGTCCATGCGGGCGGTGTTGATTGAGCAAATAACAGCCACTTTATGTGTGCTAGTCTTTTGTTAATTTTATTTTTTTTACCTCCATGTACCATCACGCACAATCTACTCACTCAGACGTTTTTTTTGTTTTGTATATCCTCCTTATATAGTTTCTACCATCTTACCGATACGCTGCTCCTTGTGACTCTAGTCACGGTCGCCATGTATTATAGGTATTGGTATTATATGTATTGTTGTATGATGTTCCATTATTATTAACCAGTCATAAAATAAGTATGTCTTTATTGAATGAATTTGGTCCTCTTAGCTAAAGGCCTGCTAGCTGTCGGCGCAGCGGCAGAGCGACGAATGGCTAACAAAGTGTTGCCGGTCAATATTTATGTTGAGTAATCAGAACTCGTATGTGCATACACTACAGAAGACTGGGTTAATTTCCTTCTCTCCGGGAATCCCTATTCATTTTGGTCCTTCGAAAAAAAGGAACTCTGCAGTTTTCCCGCACCAGTGGTAAGAGACTCAAAGGGTGAATCAGCTCCTTAAAGTCTGAATTCTTATGCAAGTGTAAATGGTAAGATCAGCTAAATGTAGCAAAAATAAACAAAGAAATTTTGTTTTCCCCCACCAGTGGTAAGAGACAGGGTATAATATTAAAGCAAAATATTGTGTTGAGGAACCAATTGGCATTTTTTTCATTTTATTTAAATTTTAACGTATTTTCATACTCATGAATGATCTTGCATATCCTACAATGCTTTTATTTTTGTATTTTATAATTTGGTCCTTGGAGCCGGATCGTTGGGCATTGTTTGTTTGTTACTCATTGGTTAATAATTTGTTGCAATTCGGTGACAATTAAATATTAACCTCAAAGTTAGTAGTCGCTAGCTCTGGCCTACTATTGAATAGGCAATCGGGTGCTTATTGGTGGCGCCAGACGCCTATCGATATCTGTTATCGATATAAACGACGAGATCAAGAGAGAATTACATCTCTTGGAGAAACAAGCGTCTTGAAATTTTGGTCCACACAAGCAGTGGAATTTCTTGATATTTCATCATGGAGGAAATGAAAACGTTGATCAAAGCCAGAGGAAGATTCATGTCACCAATTAGTCGCATATATACATATGCAGAGGACCCAGCACAGGATGCAGACGTCTTTACAATTGACACCTAATTGGAACTGTCCAATGTGTGGGAGGAGTTCGTCAGGTCTGGTGACGAATTGGCCAAATACGAGAAACAGGAGGAGGAGGAGGATAAACATGAAATGGCGAATGCTCGCTTTAAGGCTTTACGAGCTGATGTGGCATCGTCAGGCAAGTTGGAAAAATGCGGTGCGGCTGGCAACGATGGATCGCTTGTCCGGGAAGTTCTTCAACAGATCAACATCAACAGCAACAAATGCTTTCTGCAGATGCAACAACAGCAACTATTGGTTGAGATAAGGATAAGGAATAGCACCTGTTTGACCAGTACCATTCATGGAAAGGCAACACTAACGAATATACAGAAGTTTCATCACCTGAAGTCATGCGTCATAGGAGAAGCAGCGATACTCATCCAGCATTTGCCTGTCGTAGATGCTAATTACGAGGTGGCATGGCAATCGTTGAGTGATAGTTTCGAAAAGCCCCGTTATATGGTGAATATGCTTATGGATACATTTACCGCCGTGCCTAAAGCTGTTGGGCAAAACTCAGCATCGCTACACGCTCTAGACGATTCTGCACAATCGGGCCGTGACTGTTGGCTCATATACTTGCTCATCAACAAGGTTGATAAGGCTACCCGATGTGAATGGATCGAGAATATTGAAGATCCTATTGAAGAGTTTCTCAAGTTTTTGGACTCACGATGCGATCGCCTTAAGCTCAGTCAAGTTGTCGATCATGTAGCGATGAAAGGGAAATGGCAAGCACGCACCATTCTTGCCATTACAGGTAAAGTTGTATGAAATGTCGTAGTACTAAGCACATACTGTCGGCATATCCTCAATTCCAGAGTTTGACTGTTAAGCCACGTTACACCTTTGCGAAGGAGAAGCATCTGTGCTTTAATTGTTTAAGGACTGGTCATGGAGTTGTGAATCGAAGTCATCTTGCAAGCATTGCAAGCGCCGCCATCATTCTGTGCTACATCCTAAGAGCTATTCTACACAGCAGAAGAACGCAGAGCAGCACCAAGGCAACTCAAGCCATGCTTCTGAGGAAGCACCAGCGGCATCAGCCTCAGACATGTCTTTTATTTCGGAACTGTGCGTACAGACGTTGGGGGTTACACGTTCGCCCTTTCGAGTTGCCACATTGGGCATCTCAGACGTCAAGGCGGGGAATAATCAGAGGGTTCTTCTCTCTTCAGATGATGTCTCGTGTGTCGAATCATTCTATCGATATTAATGCGTACGTTTTAGGAAAGATCACCTCACCATTGTCACGTGAAAATATCGATGCTCTATCACTGTCGGTATTTAATGGATACCGAATGGCTGACCCGGACTTCGGAACTAACGCTTCAATCGACATTTTTCTGTGCAATGATTACATCTGGTTAGTTCTCACAGGTCAGAAGTTATGCGATGGTCAGGGCACCCTATTGTAGTCAACAGCATATTTGGATGGGTAATCACATCGGTGTACACTTCAATTTGCGGATACATTTCAACGAGCGAGATCGCGCTTTCTCGCATCAATCGACATTTTTCTGTGTGTTTAAGAATAAACATCGTGTTCATCTCAGATGGCTTCAACAAATCAGATTGACCATAGAAATACACAAAAACGAAACATAAACAAAAGTAAGTCATAAAAATCATCTGACAATTATTGCTTAATAGCAAACAAAACATGCATCCACATTCTGTGGAAAACACTTAAGACCAAACAGCGGCGCGGTATCAAGTAACCAGCGCTCAGCATGAAATATAAACAATTTTCGACCCCCGAAAACGTGGGGCATTGGAATAAGCATTTTTAAGAACAATTGTCGCTTATTAGAGTTTAAGAGTTTTTAAATAAAATCAGTTCATATTTTGAATTCAACGAATGAAGACTGGGTTATTTTCTCTTCTCAACGAATGAAGACTGGGTTATTTTCTCTTCTCTCCGGGAATCCCTATTCATTTTGGTCCTTCGAGAAAAAGGAACTCTGTAGTTTTCCCCACCAGTGGTAAGAGACTCAGAGTGTGAATCAGCTCCTTGAAGTCTGATCTTATGCAAGTGTAAATGCTAAGATCAGCTAAAGGTAGCAAAAATAAATTAACTCTTGTTTTCCCCCAGAGACAGAGTATAATATAACCAGAGGGCCGGGGTTAACTTCGACCGCGTCGAAGTTTGTATACCCTTGCAACTGTTTTGGTAATTCTTTCCTTACCCACAGCCATCAAAGTGTAAAAACGTTTTATCCAAAAAGACTAATGTTTGCGAAAGAGCGGCCTTCAATCTTAGCATAGGATATAACGAACTTTTTGATGAAAGTCACTGTTTTCCACCTATCGTTTCTATGGGAGCTATATGATATAGTCACCCGATCTTGATCAAATTTGGCACAATCATTAGTAAGAACATAAAACTGACAAATACCAACTTTTATGACAATAGCTATAAAATTAATGAAGTTATTGAGAAAGTCACTGTTCGTGACTTTGCCGTTTGTATGGGAGCTATATGATATAGTCACCCGATCTTGATCGAATTTGGCACAATCATTAATAAGAACATAAAACTGACAAATACCAACTTTTATGATAATAGCTATAAAATTAATGAAGTTATTGAGAAAGTCACTGTTCGTGACTTTGCCGTTTGTATGGGAGCTATATGATATAGTCACCCGATCTTGATCGAATTTGGCACAATCATTAATAAGAACATAAAACTGACAAATACCAACTTTTATGACAAGAGCTATAAAATTAATGAAGTTATTGAGAAAGTCACTGTTCGTGACTTTGCCGTTTGTATGGGAGCTATATGATATAGTCACCCGATCTTGATCAAATTTAGCACAATCATTAATAAGAACATAAAACTGACAAATACCAACTTTTATGACAATAGCTATAAAATTAATGAAGTTATTGAGAAAGTCACTGTTCGTGACTTTGCCGTTTGTATGGGAGCTATATGATATAGTCACCCGATCTTGATCGAATTTGGCACAATCATTAACAAGAACATAAAACTGACAAATACCAACTTTCATGACAATAGCTATAAAATTAATGAAGTTATTGAGAAAGTCACTGTTTCGTGACTTTGACGTTTGTATGGGAGCTATATGATATAGTGGTCCGATCCGGCTGAATCCGAGATATACAATGCCTGCAGTATATGCAAGCCTACGTGCAAAATTTCAGCTGTGTAGCTCTTACGGTCTCGGAGGAGTTCGCGTTGATCCAGACGGACGGACGGACGGACGGACGGACGGACATGGCTATTTGAACTCGTCTCGTCGTGCTGATCAAGAATATATATACTTTATATAGTCTGAGATGCTTCGTTCTATGCGTTGCACACTTCTGACCAAAATTAATATACCCTTTTTGCAAGGGTATAAAAAGCAAAATATTGCTTAATAATTAAAAAGTGCGTGCGTCCGATTTTAAAGACAGTTTGGCTAGTGGAGCAACTGTAGTAATATCGGCGGCGGGAGTTTTTTTTGTGTGGCGTATTCGAAGCCCTAATATGCAAGTCAGCAACTACAAGCAGCAGCAGAGCAACAAGATAGTTGCAAAGAAGAGGCTGCTAATTCGAAAAAATCTGGTGCGATGACCGGCACCGGTACCGCCTGAGCCCATAGGCCCTGGACACAGCAAATAAAAAAAAAAATATCAAAGAAGCTAACTTCGGCAATGCCGAAGTTTATATACCCTTGCAGTCTTTCGCAATAATTTTTTTACATTTTGAAATTTCTTTCCCTGGCAACTGAATTCATCAATTCACAAACAAAACATTCAAATTATTTCTCTTTTTATAATAAATTTTCTTTCTTCTTGCATCATTCCCTAAGCAATGCACGGCACGCATACACATACAGTTCTTGTAGCGCTGCGTCTGTGTGTGTGTGTATGCATGTGCTCTGTTTGAGCAGCAAGCAGCGGTGTTTGCTGCCGGCAGCGCTGCTTGCTATCTACTAGGTCATTATTTTAACCGATTTGTGTTGACTGTAACTTCTGTTCTATTTATCCGATCAGATTCAAATTTTGGGATCTGTCAATTTATGTCAAATACTATCATATTGGTAAATTTCATAGGGATACTCCAATTTTTGCAAAAATGTTTGTTCTAGAACTATATGATATAGTGGCCCGATCCTAACAAATTTCATACTTTATCTAGCCCAGGTAATAAAAAGTCCACAAAAAAAATTTCATCCCAATAGCTTTTAAGATGGCTGAATAAAACGCGTACGCACAGACAGACGGACGTGGCTATATCGACTCAGCTTCTCTGATCAAGAATATATATACTTTATGGGGTCGGAAACGTCTCCTTCTGTGAGTTACAAACATCTGACCAATTTTATAATACCCTCTGCAAGGGTATAAAAACATACCGGGGAAGACGGGTCCCAAGGACTGCCCTGGACCATTTGACTCACCTTATTGCGAATACGCCTGTGCGAAGACCAGCACCGGCACCGTCTAGCGCGACAAGCTAGACCCGGGAGCCAAGAGATCGGAGAAACCAGCATCGGAGCCCCAACAGCCTGTGCGTAGACCAGCACCGGCAACTTGAAAGCTGCTCAACGTCTGGACCGATAGCGCTACAAAGAGCGCCCACCAAAATAAACAACTGTGCGCTGCGTCGCACATTTTTTTTTAATGCACTGCGATGCATATTTTTTTTTCATAATTATAACAAACTATGTACAATTGTGCGGCAATAAAATCTGTCCGATTAGAGTGTGGCGTGAAAACCACACGCAAAATAAGGCAGTGATATATGTAAAAAAAAAAAAAAAAACAAAACACTAAAAAAAAAAAAACATTTAAAAACCAATATAAAAAAAAATAATTAAAAATAAAAAGAATCAATTGATTGTCACACATATATACATCCACTATATAAAATGTTCAGTAATAAGACTGCTAATTTGTTAGAGAAGCAGGTAGGGTTGCATACCAGGTTAAGGCAGTTGGAAGCACTGTATCCCAGAAACGTTACCAGCAAAGTAATCGAGGAAGTAAAAGTGAAAAATTGCTGGGTATTTTCGATCATCAGTACTACAGAGATAAAGTACATGAAGAGGTTTTAACGGTAGTTGCCAAAATAATAGCTACAGGAGAGTCAGAAAATCCAGGCACTAGTAAGTCAGTGTTAGTTGAAGCAGAAGCGGATATGTCAGAAATGTTTGATGATAGCAAAGGAGAGCGTATAAGTGCTATATGTTTAAAGGTTTGACACCTACTGAAAGGTATGAAACAGCCAAAAAAGTGCAGCTTTGCATAAGATGCTTGAACCATCCAAGCAATAAGGTGTGCTAATGAAATAGTCTGTTCATTGTGCAGTAAGGAACACCATACTTTACTCCATTTTGAAGAAAATCAGGACAGAGTTAATACTTGTGTAACCGCACAACCAACACTGTTGGCCACAGCATTAATACAAGTTAAAAATATAAATGGAGGATATAAAACTCTAAGAGCCCTTATTGATTGTGGTTCACAAAGCACCATTTTGTCTGAAGAGGCCGCTCATATATTAAAATTACCTAAAATTAAACAATATACAGAAATAAGTGGCGTGTCCTCAATAAAATCTAATAAATCAAAATATAAGGTAAAAATAGATGTGAAGACGCAAAATCCTTGGAAAGGACATCTAAAGGTTGAGGCAATTGTGTTGCCAAAGTTAATGAAAGCTCTTCCATTAAAAATAGCAAACGTGGATATGTCAAAATGGCAAACTTACGTGCTAGCTGATCCTGCCTTTAATAAACCTGGTAGGATTGATATAATAATGGGAGTAAACGTATAAACCCAAATCTATAAAGATGGAATTACAAAGATTGATTGCCTGCTAGGCCAAAATACTCAATTTGGATCGTCTCGGGATCCACCAAATCAAATCAGAATAAATCTGTAGTGGCAACAACAGTAGATGTCACAGGTTTTGAACAAAGTTGGGAGAAAAAGAAAGGTAAATTTTAAAATAGAAATAACACAATTCCAAAGAAATACAACAACAAAACTCAAGAAATAACTTTATGGCCCCCGGCAGGACCTCACATTGGAGGTAAAGTGAAAATTGAGGAAGAAAAAGTATATATCCCAGAGCCAGTAAAACATGAAAATATTCAGAAGGCAATGGTTCAATTGGATAATGATTATCTAAAAAATAATATCAAAATAGATTCCGGTAACAAATTGTCCGAAACTATAGTACCAAAAAATCAGATATGGCAAAATAATTATAAAAGGACAACATTTAATGGTAACCAGAATAGCCAGAATAGTGGAGCGATCACATTGGAACAAGTCAAAAAATAAAGATAGTTATTTTATAAATTATACACCTTATAAAAACGCTAGAAGTCAGCACAGTAATACACATCAGAAGTGGGTAGATATCCCAAAACAGAAATCGTTAGGTAATATGCCAAATATTATAAAAACAAGTAGAAGCCAACTCAGTAATACATACGGGAGAATTGGTAAGAATAAGAAGTCAGTTAAGATCAGTAAAGCAACATCAGATTGACTAGGTTCAACGTCCATCATGTAACTGGTCATGCTTCTTTAACAATAGTTTTCTTACTAATGATAATATTATTAATAATTTGGATAAGACAACTAACTATAAAGATAAAATCCAAAACGCCGCATTTGGCGGCCCTTTGCTGAATGTTTAAGAATAAACATCGTGTTCATCTGAGATGGCTTCACCAAATCAGATTGACCAAAGAAATACACAAAAACGAAACATAAACAAAAGTAAGTCATAAAATTCATATGACAATTATTGATTAATAGCAAACAAAACATGCATCCACATTCTGTGGAAAACACTTAAGACCAAACAGAGGCGCGGTATCAAGTAACCAGCGCTCAGCATGAAATATAAACAATTTCAATTTCAACCCCCGAAAACATGGGGCATTAGAATAAGCATTTTTAAGAACAATTGTCGCTTCTTAGAGTTTAAGAGTTTTTAAATAAAATCAGTTCATATTTTGAATTCAACGAATGAAGACTGGGTTATTTTCCGGGAATCCCTATTCACTGTGCAATGATTACATCTCGTGTAACTTGCGCTTTAGTAGCGGACGTTGACGATACTATGCGCAGTACGTTCAAGTGCCCCAACACACCAGGACAAAGCCTGTTACGCGCGAGCCCAAGCAGATAACTGCCCACCTCCCACCCGACCGACCGAGGGGTGCAGCCGTATAACGCACGGCACGAATCGCGTGGACAAATACACAATAGAATAAACAGACAAACAAATAACTAAAAAATACTATAGCTATCTATTAACTAAATGGGATAGGATAGAAGTTTTAATCATATTAATAGAAAGCTCTGAGCCAATTACAGGGAATAGAAGGTTGTAATCAGAGCAGAGGACCCTAAAAGGTTCATGCAGGGCATAGTTAGAAGAACAACGACTGAGGGATAAAGGTATCAAAGGATGTCTACTCCGTCTACATGGTACCGCCAGATATACCTGACCTAATAACTCAGGCGAGTCGATATCACCAATTAGGAGCTTGTGCATAAAAATATACACCAAGCATAATTCTACGGTCAGTTAGGGAAGGAAGGTTAATCAAGAGAAGTCTACTAGAATACGAAGGCAAATTGACATTGCGATCCCAGCTTAAGCCACGAAGAGCAAATAGCAAGAACTGCTTTTGAACGGATTCAAGTCTTATGCAAGATCCATACTCTAAAATAGGACGGACAAGCGAAGTAAAAAGAACTTTAGTTGTATAGGGGTCATAAAATTCTTTTTGACCATCTTTTAATGAAACTCATGGCCTTTGCGACCGTGGTGGAAATATGGGTGTTAAAATTTAACTTATGGTCCATAAGTACGCCCAAATCATTCATATTATTTAGACGTTCTAAAGGACTATTGTTTAGAAAATAAGTGACCAGTTGAGGAGAGTTACGAAAAAAAAGTCATTACCTTACATTTGGTAGTGTTAAGATTTAGAAGATTAAACTGGCACCAGGATTGAAAGTTATTAAGATCAGCTTGTAGCCGACTAAATGAATCTGTATCTTTATAAGTAAGACAAAGCTTGACATCGTCAGCATACATAAGCACATGCGAATAAACAATGACTGATGGAAGATCGTTAATGAATAGTGTAAAAAGCAGAGGGCCAAGATGACTACCTTGAGGTACACCAGAAGTCACAGGAATGGAATCGGAAAAAGAAGACTTAAAAAGTACCTTCTGTTTTCTATTTGTTAAATATTCTCGAACCCAAGAGAGGAAAAGGTGTGGAAACACAATGTCGCTCAGCTTAGAAAGTAATAGGGTATGATTAACGGAATCAAAGGCTTTGCTGAAGTCAGTGTATATAACATCAGTTTGTTTACTATTTTTGAACCCCTTAATAATTATTGATGTGAATTCTAAAAGGTTAGTGGTTGTAGATCTACGTTTCACAAACCCATGTTGGGATGGCGAAATAATAGAACTGCAAAAATGTTGCAATTGAGAAGTTATAATTTTCTCAAAAGCTTTCGGAATAGCGGACAATTTTGAGATACCTCTATAGTTAGAGGCTTCGGACTTTTTGCCATTTTTATGCAGAGGTATGATATACGACTTCATCCAAATAGATGGAAAAGAGGAAGATTCGACAGACAATAGAAACAATTTTAAAATGGGTTTGCATAATGCGTTTGCACAGAACCTGAGTACACATCCAGGAAGACCATCTGGCCCCGGAGAATAAACTAATTATAACTAATAACTTAAATAACTAATTTAAGTTCACTAAGAATAGAACTTTCATCAAACACTGGATTGAAAATGCAATTAGCCTTTTTTAATTGATAAGGATACGGACTTGCTCGGTATTCCGTTGAGGAATAAGTTGTTTTGAAAAAACTCGCAAACATATCGGCAATTGCCTGATCAGTGCTCGCTTTTTTATTTTGAAAAGACAAAAAAGATGGGTGCACGGAGGTCTTACGTTTAGAATTGACAAAATTATAAAATTGTTTAGGGTCAGAAGAAAACTGAAGCTTACACCGCTGAAGATAATCCTTATAGCATTGTGTATTAAGCATCATGAATTTTGAACGAGCGACTGTATACAGAGCATAATCTGATGAACGACGTGTTTTTTGAAACTTCTTATAATATCGTGTCTTCACATTTTTCAAATTGGATAACTCACGAGAGAACCAGGGAGGTTTGTTAAGCCGCTCCAGCCTACCAAGAGGCACACAAATATCAAAGAGTGAATTCAGAGTATCATAGAAAAAACGAACAGCTGAGTTCATATCTCTACAATTGTACAGATAAGACCAATCGGTATTAGTAATGTTTTCGTTAAGGGTGACAAAGTCGGTCTTACAAAAGCACCTAGTTAGAGGAAACTCATTTGAACCAAGTAATGGTGAAAGCAAGGGCAGATCAATTTTTAAATTTAATGTAGGATGAAATTTGTCTTCTGGAAGAACAAATGGTTCGATCCTAGAAACCTCACAATAAGAAGTATCCAATACAAAAATAAGATCTAACGATTTTCCATTAGAATTTAAGACAGGATTGACTTGGGATAAAGATAAGCCTAGAAGGCCGTCAATAAAGTCATGTGACAAAGAGGGCAGCAACATGGTAGATTCATCTGTTAGTGACCATACTAAAGCGGGTAAATTAAAAACACCTACAACTATGAGCATGTCTTGACTGGAAACTAAAGAGGAAACAAACTGAATTGCCTCTAAATGATTTAAATATACCACCATGTCTGACAATGGTGGAATATAGGAACAAGTAATAAAAGCATTAAAAGATTTAAAATTTACTTTAACACCGACAAACTCAATCTCCTGGATAAAGCAGCATCAACAGCTATTAGAACGCCACCGCCTACGCGAGAAATCCGGTCACGTCTGAATATAGAAAAGTTTGTGGAAAACACCGATGCATCAGCAATGTCAGGTTTTAGCCACGTCTCTGTAAAAGCTAGAACGTTATGCTCAAAAGAAAGACTATCTACATAGAGATTAGGAAGTTTGGATTTCAGTCCTCTAACGTTCTGGTAACCCAGGTTAAGGGACGAAGCTAGTTTTTTGACACACCAGCAGATGCTGATGTGGCAGGAATAGTATTAGTTGTTGTTGTTGGCAAGCGAATCGGTTGCCGATTTTTCTTTTTTACAGTATATTCCTTAACTATTATATGTTTCGGCCAAAAATCTTCTCGACATATAGTGTCGAAAATATTGGGAGAAACACTAATTTTAAAGGACGAAATGTCCCGAGAATAAGAAAATTTAAACTTCTCCACCGCAATATTCGAGACGTTAACTTTCTTCCGAATATAGGCTATTACATCATCAGATGTGACAACAGGGTCTAGCCTAGAAACAAATATATGTTTCTTTGGTGGTATGCCAACGAGAGGCCGCGGTCCCGAAGCATCAGCCGTAGCAGTAACGTGGGACAAGTCACCCACTGCGGCAGTCAACTTGTTTACGGGGCCCTCAATACTTTTGGAACTATCGGCAATTTCCATTGGAATGGGTAATTGCCCGGACTCATCGGACACTACAATAGGCATCGTTTTTAAGAGATCATTCCCAGGTGATACCGGTAATTCCTTACTAATAGCATTCACAACCGGGCTCTTAAACGATATCAACTGCTGTACATTAGGAGTGGACGGTGCATGAGACCGGTCGGGGACGATAAGAGACGCTGGCGGATCTACAGATACTGAAACACCCCAAGGACTGGTCCTTTTACGTTTCGGAGACTCATTCATAAGCGATAAACTCCTGAACTGAGTCTCCACCGCATTAAACTCCGCTTGGAGTTTATTAAAACCTGCCCTTAAAGTGTCAAAACTATCTCTAGTCCGCCTCATGAAAGAGCGCATCTCATTCTCGACCCCACGGCAAGCATCACATCCATATTTTAAGCCACCGCCTTAGACTCCGCCATAGACTCCTTGATTCTGCCTGTGTAACCTGCACACTTAACGTGAACCGCATTGTCACACAGCCAACAAAGAATATAATCATGGGAGTCAACCGGATGAGTGGCCACTATGCAATTATTTTTTGAGCACACAACCATTTTATCAAAATTTAATTAATTTAATTAAAAAAGGAAAATACAAAAAAAATAAATATTCTAAATGTTAAAAATCTGTGTATAAGAATATACTGACCAGTTCTGACACAAGGGTTAATGTGCAGAGTAAGCCTTCACAACTAAAGAAAAGAAATTACAAAAATACACAAAAACAAAAAACACGTATCACAGAGTCGCGGGTAGTCAAAAGACGAGAGCGCAAATCAAACAAGAATAGGAAAGAGCGGGAGAGCGCGTCAAATTGAACACATGCAATAACAATTTGTACGCAAGAGCGCAAGAGTTAGTTAAAACGGTAACGACACAAAAGCAAAAAGAGATAAACAAAACAACAACACCGCTAACGCAAGTATTGCTGTAAGTTTTGATTTTATTTAAATTTAAACAAATGCACAAAAGCGACAGCAAGAATTCGCGAAATGAAAATAAAATTCGGATGCTGGAAATATTAGCCGGTAATGAATTTATTAATAAGTTATAAAAAAGAAGTTAATCGAGAGAAAAAAATAAAAGTTGATAAGCGCAAAAAAAACACGTCCGTTCTCTGCAACGAGTGAAAGTTTTTAAAAAAATCAACAGAAAATATTTAAGCGTGGAAACAACGCATTTAGCTTGCTTTTAGTACCCGAATCAATACATAGTGTTATCGATTATTTATGACCTTACGTATTTACGTAAGTCGTCACGTATCGATCGGTGAGATATCGACTGAAAACTCAGACTTAGATTAAAGAATACAAAAGAAAAGATAATTAAATACGCGTGGCCTTGTTCTTTTCTTAACTCAACTACCAAAGGAGACGGAGGTGCTACAATCCTCGCTGCCAACTTCACGGTAATCTTTGTTCCAACCACCGCGTGTATCGTGCAAGAAAAAAAAAAATATAACCATTACAATTGCATCCTTCATAGGATTTCCCCAATATAACCCACAACTTGGTTCTGGGGTAGTATCTGGTAGTTCATTGGAGAGAATATCGGCGGAGCGCCTGTGAGTTTCCGCGTCCAATAACCTCGTTTTGTTTCGTGGCGTTTTGGATATCGCCGCTCCAATCGGAATAAATTTATTCCAAAATTTTTGTGGCTGTGGTGTCGCTCTCCTTTGGGTAAATATATATATAATTGTTTGACGTGGAGCTTATTAACCTGTTCCTACTAGGGACTGGCACCACAAGTACGTAGCAGATTACCCCTGAGTGGTAGGCCGCCAAGTCTGAGTTTTCAACTGAGGAAAGAGGACTCAGTCTCAATGAATTAACGAAACTTTGAGCGAAGGAAGTTTTAACCTGCGCCTTTCTGTCCATTTTTGACCGGACTCATTTCGAAAAAGACCACGTGGTTTTCTGCAGTGCAGCTGTAAAATAATGAGGATGGGTGCAAGCGTTTCAAAGCCTCTTCAAATTTAATTGTGTCTATGCATTCGAGCCTCTCGGTCCTGCCAATGATTATCGCGAGTACTTAACCAAAAAAAAAAAAAAAAAAAAAAAAAAAACCTAAAAAAAACTTGAATCCGTGGAATTCAGGTCTTACTTCACGTGTACCCAACGAAGCAGTTGCAACACATTGGCATGACCTAGGGACGTTCGAAGACAATGTTCTTGTAATACTTAGACATCCAATACTTATAAGAGTTATTTGTTCACAGAGAGAGAGAGAGGATACGAATAATGTTAATGTTAATGTGCTTAATCGAAAACGGGTGCTCCCAAACAAAATCAGAGGCTTCTGACTACCTTAAATCATCTTATCTATTTTTGAACAGACTCCGCTTTGAAAGATCTTTCGCCGCTGGACTAAAACTGTAAGTCAAACCATAAAAGAAAAATTATTAATTGATTCGGGTTATTCGTTTTTGGAGAATTTGAATATGTTGGACGTTGGTGCCATTGCCAATAGTTTATTAGGAAATTTAACCGTCTAGTTTTTATTTTTATCCTTTTCTCTCTTGTCATCAGTTTGATATGATTCGATTTTTTTTTTTTTGTAAATTCGATTACATTTGGTTTTTAAAACCTAATCGCAAGATAACGAGAAGATAATTATGTTTGAAAACCGCATTGCTGCATCGTATATAATATAAAATTGAGGATAAGATCCAAACTTATTTTTCGACCAGTATTTAGTTTAAGATTTCAAAGTATGAAGATAAGCTTGAATAGCCAAAAACAAATTCGGTAATCAGTAACCGGTAATTTCGTACTAATCATACTTTAGGGACTCCCCACATATTAACTTCATTAATTCTGAATAATATTAATAAATGAATCCTGCCTTGTTCATAAGTTCGGAAATTAATAAAACTTGTTCTTTGAAATGAACTCCCTATAATTGTTAAATTTTGGGGAACCATGCAAACCGACTGAGAAATAAAAAGGGGCCGTAGGACACGTTGAAGGGATCCTCAATTCAGAAGTGGCCCGAGGATCATGGTAGGGTGGGCGTTGACATGACCAGTCAATAGGCTATCATGAAGTAATCCAACATGTGTTCATCTTGATACTACAGAGTTTAACGTGTTCCTGTTTCTGTTCTCGTCACGCCTTCTTTCTTTCGTCTTAAACCCTGTACCGTTGTCCCTTGGTGTCCATAAGTACGCGAATTTAAAATTTTATGTCTGTATTGAATGTGAGCAACTATAGTTCTGGCTAATCTCTATCGTGTAACCCACTCCCAGCCGACCTGACCCTAGCCGAACCTATCGCGTACTCGGCCAGCACTATGAACGAACATCGGCTCAACACTCCTTGTGAGATTCAACGTTACATGCTACAGATAAGATAAAATTTTTGGCGCCCAACGTGGGGCCCTATTCGGCTGCCCCATCCAGATATTAATTTTCTTACACTAGTCGTGTTATCCGAACCTCTGGGTTTATACTATCGACTAGAATCCCATTTTTTCTGTGAATTTTATGTAATCATAGTAGTGAGCAGTGTTAGCAGTGATTGGAATTATTTAAGTTAAATACCTTGCTTAAATACCCGCACTGACTAAGAAACGCTGGTCATTGACTTAGTAGTCCCCGTTTGAAAAAGCCGTTATATATTGTTCGCCCCTGGACGCCGAATTAGTGGCCAAGTGCTACCGTCGGACCGGACTCAAGTGATAAATGTCGGCCTTCAAACTGCACCCTTTTGTCGTGTCTTATAAAGAATGAGAGAAGTGTTACCTGAATTCAGCTTTGGTGCCCGGAATAAATTTTACAATTCTTAGGACATCCGCATTGGACTGCAAGCCAGGACAGCTGGAGTCAAGTAATGTGGCATTGAGCTACCACTTAGCCGCGATACTGGCCAAGCAGCGCACTGCGAGATAAAAATTTCTGTCCTCGTATGTGCTTCGTCTATTTTTTTTTTTTCTCAACTATCTATTTTGTATTATCTAGTGTTAGGCTGACTTTTGACTTTTACAGAAATGATTGTATGGTTTCCCAGTTTCAGATGAATTTTGCTAATTTACCATAATATTGCATTATACCCAGTTTGATATAGAAAAGTTTCATATATATTTAGATGTACAATAATAATAAGGATATTTCAATCGAAGTATTAGTAAGTTATGTCCGTATTTGATAGTTCCGATATTTTGGACAGATCTGAAGAAATTAGTAGAAGCTGTGGCATTTGTGTGCGGGAGTTGGACTTCAACCCAGGGTGGATAACCACCCCCTGCAATCATTCATTTCACATTAGTTGCTTTTCGCTTCGCCAAGGAGCTAAATCCGTATGTCCAGTGTGTCGTACTTCCGTACAGTCCAACGTTACTAATTTGGCGGATGAGTTAATGTTAGCAGGCGGCGTCGACATGCGGAATTTAAGATCATCACGTACTGTAGCGGAATCAACTGAGGGTAATCCAGAATTGGAACCACAGGCCGACAAGCTAGAGGCATCCGACCTGCCGGCATCGCAAGCAAGCATAGATCAAGTAATAGCCTGAGCCCTTTCCGAAGGCATTACCCAAATGAATCAGGTAGTAGCTCAATCAATGACTCAGGTCTGCCAAACCTTGTCGCAGACCATGTCTCAGGCTGTAGCCCAAATGACCCAGTCTTTAGAGATAACTCTACAACGAGCAGCGTCTAACGGCCCACTACTTGCAGAAAACCTAGCATCTCGAGCATCCATCCAACCCTCGGGACAAAGACAGACATTTGAAGAGCTATTTCAAATCCCTCCACGGGAAAGTCAAAGTCAACGACCCAATCAGACTACGTATCCAAGTACGTCTATGATGAATGGTGGAGCATCACCAAGTTCCGAATTGCGTGCTGATCGGGTTAGTCAAATAATTACGAATTGGAAAATTCGATTTTCAGGACATTCGTCCATAGCGGTAGATGACTTTATATATAGAGTCGAGGCCCTCACAAAACAAACACTCAATAATGATTTAGAACTTGTATCTCGCTACGCGAGCAACTTATTTGAAGGAACTGCTAGCAACTGGTTCTGGAGGTTTCACCGGAGCGTTCCACTAGTGACCTGGTCACAGCTTCGGGTGGCACTAAGAGCACAATTTCAAGACGGAAGAACCGATCTAGAAATTCGTACCGCCATGTTTCAGCGAAAACAACGTCCAAATGAATCTTTTGATAGTTTTTACGACGCTATCGTAACACTGGGAGAGAGATTAGCCGTCCCATTGACAGAGTCTGCATTGTTAGATGTGCTGAAGGCAAACTTACTACAAGAAATTCAACATAAGATTTTGTACGTACCAATAATGTCGGCTTCGCATTTGCGCCACGTTGTTTGCACACGTGAACGATTTATGCAATCGGTAAATAAGTCGGTGACGACAACCATGCCTAGATCAACCCCGAAACGGCAGGTTCATGAACTAGAATTTTCAGCTACCAATGTTAATTAGAAACCGACCCGCATATAGATCCCGAGGTAGAAAAAGCTGCTATTAACTTAACTTGTTGGAATTGCAAAGAAAATGAACATAGATATCAGGATTGCGATGCAGAGCGAAAGATATTTTGCTATGCCTGCGGTCAACCTGATGCCTACAAATCTACTTGTAATCGATGTAATATTTCAAAAAAACCGAGTTCGCCGTGCACTGTCGAAAAGTGCACTCAAGCTGAATTCGGCGAACATCCTTTAGGGGAATCCTCGGTGGGTTCCTCGCTACCAACTTTGTCACAACTCCCAACTATTTCTATGCACCTACGAGAGTTTAAATCTCCACTATGTGCAAATACTAAAAAGATGCGAGGAATTAAGCGTTTAATTCAATATAGAAAAAAATATAATTTAGAGAAAACGGCGGTTTTGGATTCAATGATAGATGATTCCATTGATTGGCGGCCGTACGCAGATGTGTACCTCTTTGGAAGAGAATTGAAGGGTCTAATGGACACTGGAGCGTCAATTAGTTGAGTAGGTGGAAATTTGGCGGCAGAATTGGTCAACGAATTGCTACCTCTTAAGACGCTAAAAACCATGGTGCACACAGCAGATGGACAAAAACAAGCCATTCTAGGAAAGACTCTTACCTCTGTTAGCTTTCAAGGAATCGAAAAACCAATAACTCTTTATGTTGTACCCTCGCTGGCACAGAATCTTTATTTAGGCATAGACTTTTGGAGAGCCTTTAATTTGTTACCGGCCTTTTTGGCGGATAAAGGAAAACAACCAACCGTAGCTTGTATTAATCTCGACAGCGAATTAAATGTGTCATTATCCGAATCCCAGAAAAAACACTTACTTAAAACCATTCAATTGTTTCCATCCTTCGAGGCAAAAGGATTAGGAAAAACCAGCTAGCTGTCACATGAATTTGATGTAGGTGATGCGAAAGCGATCAAGCAGCGGCACTATGCTGTATATCCGGCCATAGAAAAATTAATGTAACAAGAGATAGATCGTATGCTTGCCGTTGGAGTAATAGAAGAATCAAATAGCCCCTGGTCATCACCTGTTGTACTAGTGCGCAAACCAGGAAAAGTTCGATTATGTATTGACAGTCGAAAACTTAATGAAGTCACGATTAAAAATGCGTATCCCATGCCTTTAATTGACGGAATTCTTAGTCGGTTACCGAAAGCAGAATTTTTTTCAAGTATTGATCTAAAGGATGCTAATTGGCAAATACCGCTAGCCGCTAACGCCCGAGAGAAAACGGCCTTTACCGTTCCAGGAAGACCTAAGTTTACTGTAATGCCCTTCGGCAAACTTATGGATCGAGTCATACCACCAAGTTTGCGAAATGAAATTTTTATATACTTAGATGACCTTTTAGTAGTTTCGGAGTCCTTTGAGAGACATATTTCAGTATTATCCGAGTTAGCTAATAGACTAATCCTAGCGGGACTTACAATTAATGTGAGAAAAAGCAATTTTGTCTCGAAAAAGTCAAATATCTTGGACATGTTATTGGTAATGGAACCATTCGAACGGACCCTGATAAGGTGTCAGCGATCCAAGAATTACCAGTGCCCAAGTCTGTAAAGCAAGTACGTAGGTATCTAGGTCTCACGGGATGGTATCGTAAGTTTATAAAAAAATTATGCTGGTATTGCCGCACCCATTTCCGACACTCTGAAGCAAAAATTCATTTGGTCTGAAGCACAAAATTCATTTGATCGGTTAAAATATTCTCTGTGTACAGCCCCTGTACTACATAGCCCTAATTTTAAACCTCCTTTTTCTATACACTGTGATGATAGTCATACATACTTATGCAAATCTTTAAGGAAGAAAATGAAGTGCCAATCGCCTTCATGTCACGAAAACTAAATCAGTGTCAAAGGGCTTATTTCGTAACGGAAAAAGAATGCCTTGCGGCTGTCCTATGTGTAAAAAAATTTCGAGCTTATATTGAGGGTCAAGAATTCTCTATTATTACACGCGTCCCTAAAATGGTTAATGACGCAAGTTGACTTAAGTTCTAGATTGGCGCGAGGGGCACTTAAACTGCAAGGATTCTCATTTAAAATAATGCATAGGAAAGGCTCACAAAATATAGTTCCTGACGCTTTATCCCGAGTACATACTGATGATATATCAGCTATTACTTTAGCGAATGGTTTCGATCTGTCGTCAGACGCCTTCGACGCTGACGAATATAAAGATTTGAAAGCTAAGATTCAATTAAAGCAATCCTGAGATGTCAAGGTTATAGACAAATACATTTATCGGCGAACAGAACACGCATCCGGTGATCGTGTAGCGGATGACCTGTGCTGGAAGCTTTGGATTCCAAAATCGTTAGTTCTGGACGTGATACAACAAAATCACGAAGACCACTTAGCGGCGCACAGTGGAATAAATAAAACACTGGAGCGGATCAGACGGTATTTT
Source organism: Drosophila equinoxialis (assembly GCA_018150345.1). Classification (NCBI taxonomy): domain Eukaryota; kingdom Metazoa; phylum Arthropoda; class Insecta; order Diptera; family Drosophilidae; genus Drosophila; species Drosophila equinoxialis. The sequence goes on along the minus strand of JAECWI010000924.1, from coordinate 334,614 downwards.
TATTGGCCCAACCTAATAGGTGATGTAAAGGAATTTATTGCGAACTGTTCTGTTTGTAAGACTACTAAGCATTCGAACACCTATTTGCGTCCCCCCAATGGCCAAATCAGAGCAAACATATAGGGTTTCTCAAAAATTATACATAGGCTTTTTTAGGCCCATATCCCAGAAGCAAACTCGGAAACATAGGGATCTTCGTAGTTCTCGATCACTTCACAAAATTTCCTTTTTAAAAGCTGTTCGAAAATTTACTGCAGATGCTGTTATTACCTATCTGGAAACAGAATTGTTCCATTCTTTTGGCATTCCGGAAGTAGTTGTATCAGACAACGGATCTCAGTTCAAATCCCATCAGTTTAAATCACTGCTGGAGAAATATAAAGTTCGACATTCCTTTACAGCAGCGTATGCCCCGCAAGCCAACGCGTCCGAACGGGTAAATAGATCGGTGTTAGCTGCAATAAAGTCTTATGTGAACAAAGATCAGACCAATTGGGATGAAAACCTTAGTTCAGTTGCATGTGCGCTAAGATCCAGTTGGCACTCGGCCATCAATAATAGTCCGTACCGTGTATGTTTTGGGCAACAAATGATAACGAACGGTGCAACTTACCCCCTGTTAAGAAGCTTAAACCTATTAGAGGATAGATCTATCCAGTTTGACCGTACTGATTCTCCGGAAATAATTCGTCAGACTGCGATCAAGTCTGTAGCAAAACAGCATGAACGCAAAGAAAAAAAAAAAATTTGAGAAGTCGAGACGTGTCATTTCAACCAGGTCAAGAAGTGTACCTACGTAATTTTCAGTTGAGTAATTATGCAAAGGGTTTCTCAGCCAAGTTAGCTCCAACGTTTATAAAAGCCAGAGTCCGTCAGCGGATTGGGACCAGTTATTACAAATAGAGGATATGCAAGGGAGAATGATAGGGAAATTCCATGCAAAATATATTAAACAATAGGGCTTTATTTATTGTTTTGGTTACTCCAAGCGGTATCCCACTTTGATGTTTAACAACCCCAAAGTGTGATTTTGTCGGGGAGGTGTGTAACATGCGCTTGTCGTTCAAAATTTAAAAAAATCAACAGAAAATATTTAATCGTGGAAACAACCCATTTAGCTTGATTTTAGTACCCGAATCAATACATAGTGTTATCGATAATTTATGAACTTACGTATATATGTAAGTCGTCACGTATCGATCGGTGAGATATCGGCTGTGTTCGTGGAGGGGCGGAAGGATCCTAGATATAGTGCAAGTGGTTGGCGGGTGCCAATTTCTTCGGGTGGTGAGTGAGTGGTGAATTAATAACGCGCGATAACTTCGGATAAAACAACTTATACTTTATTAATTATTATTCACAGGTCGCCCGACACACACGATATATGTTTCGGGTTAAAATATACTATGTACAATTCGAAAAAGAAGCAAAAAAATTCAAATGGAAAATAGAACCGGTGTTCGGGTTGAAATTTCGTACGTAAGTGAAATGGCGGCGCCCATCAGAAAAGCTAGTCACCCCTCCTGGTGTGACCGTAGACGCCGAGGATCAAAAAACCCTCCTCACTCCTCACTGCTCTTCGCCGCTCACTGCTGTTCACCCGGTGGCGTGAACATACCGCCCCCTTGCAACATGTTGCAATTGCCACCTTGGACATATGTAGGATGGGGGACGGCAGCGTCCTGGAGCGCCTAGATGCCGCAGGAGCCGGAGATGACCCAACCGAACACGGTGCTCTGGGCTGCGGGAGTACCGCTATGACCGGGCACACAGCCTGGTTGGATGACCTCAGGATAGAGGTCTGCCCCGAGCACTGTGGATACCGACGCCGGCCGATGGAAGTTGGGGTCGGCCAGGATCAGGGTGTCAAATTTTTCCCGGACCGGTGCCGACACTTCCCGGATGGGAGTGCGGATCTGCAGGTCCTCTTCGACCCGGAAGATAACATTCCGCCGGAACGTAGGGTCGGTCCTCGACTCGAGGACGGCCGTGCAGGCTTGGTCGACCCCGACTTTGGTCACCGTCAACCCCAGGGACCGGGCAAATGATGAATTGATGCGGCTCCCAGCCGCGCATGCGTCGAGGAGAACGCGGGTCTCGAAAGTTTTCGAGCCATTGCCCAACCTGAGGACCGCTGTTGGCATGACGGTCGTCGTCCTGGCTTGGAGCAGAGAGGAGAGGGAGATCTCTGGTGCGCCTTCCGGAGAAGCGGAGCGGTCGGACGAGGACCGGGAACGGGATGGTGATGCCGGTGCAGCACGTCTGGAGGAGGATGACTGGCTGCGACGCTGGGCTCCAGAGCGTTGTCTCGGCGGTTGGCCGCTGACACTGCCGGAGTGCATGCACCCCCGGCAGACCCGGCACCGGTACACGTTCGTCCCGTGTGTAGCCGGACGCTTGCTGCGGCGGTCCGGCGTAGGGGGAGTTGATTAGTCGCTGCACGGGAACGGACAACATGCACGGAGACGAGGACATTCGAACGGAACATAGAGGGATTGGACGTCACGATAGGTCTGTAGGCTCAGGACTCCTGTTGTCTGGCAACAGGATGAGCTTCGCTACGGGTCTTCGAATAGACCCACGCGCTGTTGTGACATCAGCCACTCGGACGAGGCCGTCTGCCCCGGGCAGAGTGCGCTCAATTCGCCCTAAGCGCCACTCATTGGAGGGAGATTGTCTTCGGAGACGATCACGAGGTCCCCGGTTTGGAGGCTACGAGCCGGTGCTTTCCACTTGTTACGCTTGTGGAGCTCCTTGAGGTATTCACTCTTCCATCGGCGGCAGAAAGTCTGCTGGATTGCCTTTAGTCGCTGCCAGCGATTGATCAGCGACATAGGCTCGAATGGGATCTCCGGTTCCGCGATGGACACGAGCGGCCCTCCAATCAGGAAATGTCCCGGGCTTAGTTCCAGCAGATCCTCTGGGTCCTCGCTCATGGGAGAAATTGGCCTGGAATTTAGGCACGCTTCGATCCGACACAGGAGAGTGGATAGCTCCTCGAACGTATACTTGACAGCCGAAGAGAACTTGTAAAACAAGGTCTTAAAACTTTTGACGGCTTCCCATAGTCCTCCCATATGGGGCGCGCTCGGCGGAATGAACTGCCAGGATAGAATGTGCTGGGGAAATGCCTTCATTACACCAAGCTTGGTGGCGTTCAGGAAATCTCTTGCGAGCGCCTTTGAGGCCCCTACGAAGGTTTTGCCATTGTCGGAGTAGATGCGCTGTGGGCATTGTCTTCGTGCTACAAACCGGGAGAAGGCTGCTAGAAATCGTTCCGTGGTAAGGTCGGAGGTCGCCTCGAGGTGGATCGTCTTCGTGCTGAAACACACAAAGACGCAGACATAACCCTTCGATATGAGGCACGCGCGCCTGGTGTAGTTCTTGATCTCAAACGGCCCTGCGAAATCAATGCCCGTGTGGGTGAAGGGCCGTGAGTACGTGATGCGCTCTCGAGGGAGATCACCCATCATCTGAGTCTGCAGTCGTCGACGATGCACGATGCAGACCTTACACCCCTTGATGTGGGACTTCACTAGGTTCTTTATCCGTGGGATCCAGAACTTGGTGCGCAGATACCGAACCATCAGTTGATTGCCGCCATGCAACGTCATGCGGTGGGCGAATTCAACAAGCAGGCGCGTGAAATGAGTATTGTGGGGAGGAGAATCGGGTGACGTTCATCGTACCGGAGGGACTCAGCGGCCCGTAGTCGTCCACAGGCGCGGAGTATTCCATGCTGGTCGAGGAAGGGGTTTAAGTTGAGTAGCGTGCTGGATGTCGGAAGGGGTCGCCCTTCACCCAGGGCCCGTATCTCCACGGTGTATTCTCGGCGCTGGGAGGTCCGGATCAAGGCGCGCTCAGCGGAGAGCAATTCCTCATTGATGAGGTGGGCTGTGGGAGACGTCGACGTCCTTTTGGCGGCGAAGCGTAGGATGTACGCGGTAACTCGCAGTGCTTTACCGTAGTCTGAGAATCGCTCGCTTATGTCATCGAGTAGGGTGGTCGCGGCGGTGTGGCACTGGACTCGTTGCTCCAGCTGGGTGTCTGGAAATTCATTATGGAGAGTTGGCCAGTGCTCGGGGTCCCTCTGGAGCCAGTCCGGCCCATGCCACCAAAGGCTACTGGCCGATAACTCGGCCGCGGAGGTTCCGCGGCTTGCCAGATCAGCAGGGTTGTCCTCGGAACGTACATGTGACCAGCCTTGGCCACCGGTGCTCTTGGAGATGCTGGATACCCGATTGGCCACGAAAGTGGACCAGCTACATGGGGGTTTGTTGAGCCAGGCCAACACAATGGTGGAGTCGGTCCAAAACTGGGAGGTAGCAGGTGGGATCGGGAGTTCAGGAACGATCGACGCCCAGAGATCGGCTAGCAAAAGCGCTCCGCACAATTCCAGCCGAGGCAGCGAGACTGTTTTGACTGGAGCCACGCGGGTCTTAGCCGTTAATAAATGGACGCTGACTTGATCGCGGTACCGAACCCGCACATACAGGGCTGCTCCATACGCTTTCTGGGATTCGTCACAGAAGCCATGAAGCTCCCACGAGAGCGTATCGCTGGTGTTTAGCCAACGGGGAATGCAAAGTTGACTGAGGCCTGGGTAATCCTGCAGGAATTCGTGCCATTGCTGCAGCAGGAGAGGTGGCAGGGCGTCATCCCAACCCAGTTCAGTTAGCCAGATTTGCTGCATAAATATCTTTGCTCGGATAACAAATGGGGCTAGCCAGCCAGCGGGGTCGAAAAGTTTGGCGATATGGGACAGAACCTGCCTCTTCGAGATCGACTCCTGCAATGGTGGGTCCGCTACGGTGAAGAAAAAAAACGTCCACGGCGGCTTGCCAGCGGATTCCCAAGGTTTTTGCCGTGCTCGCGTCTTCCAGCTCGAGAAAGTCCTCTCGCAGCAGATGCTCTTTCGGAATAGCTTGAAGTACTTCCTTCTTATTGGAAGTCCACTTCCGAAGCGGGAGGCCCGCAGATTGGAGGGCAGCTTGAAGCTCTCGTATGGCGAGAAGGGCGTCGTCTGCAGTGTGAGCGCCGGCAAGGACATCATCAACATACATGTAGTTCCGAAGGATTTCGCTCGCCAGAGGGTACATCGCTTGCACGTCTTGGGCTAGTTGTAAAAGGACTCGAATCGCCAAGAATGGCGCGCAGTTAACCCCAAACGTGACGGTTTGTAGCTCGAAGTCTTGAATATTGCCGCAGCGATCCCGGTAGAGGATTCGCTGAAAGGGGGTATGCCTGGGGTCGACTCGGATTTGTCGATACATCTGTGTTATGTCAGCGCTGAAAACGAATCAAAAGAAACGCCATTTCCGTACTTGAAGCGTGAGATCGGCCTGAAGCGTAGGCCCGGTGTGCAAGACGTCATTAAGGCTGACGCCTCGTGTGGAGGGGCTTGACGCGTTAAATACCACGCGTACATTGGTGGTGGTGCTATCGGGCTTAAACACAGCGTGATGGGGGAGATAGAAGTTTTTGTCATCTTTAGGCGGCGTCACCCGACTCATATGGCCCAATTCCTCGTATTCTTGAATGATGGCATCGTACTGTGTTTTTAGGACGGGATCCTTGATAAGGCGTGCTTCATTCCGCAGGAATTGAGCTAGCGCGATCGGTCTTGAATGCCCTAAATCGACGCTATTCGGACATTTGAACGGAAGGGATACAATATATCGGCCGTCCTTCCCTCTTCGGGTGGTCTCCTGGAAATTCCGCTCGCACCATACATCGTCCTCCTTTTCCGGATTTGCAGGAAGGTCTTCCACCTCCCAAAACTTGGTGAGATGTACATCAAGTTTTGCTTCTGGATTGACTCGCGTCCGTGCCGCGAAACCTAATCGAGTTACCGGAGTGTCAGGCATGATCGCTCCACACAGAACCCATCCAAAGATGGTTTCCAGTCCGACGAAATCACCCATATCCTTTTTGATCCGCTCTCCGAGGATGTGTGAAAACAGGTCTACACCAATAATCATGTCAATAGGCGCGGGCTTGTTGTAATACGGGTCAGCCAGGGGGCGGTCGAGGGACTGCGTTGGAACCGTGTTAAGAAATGGAGCCGTCGGGATGGCCCCCGATAATTTGGATACGACCAGGGCGGAGACCTCAATCTTGTTCAGCCTATCACACGGAGGAGACAGCATCAGCAGACACACCTTGTCGGCGCATCCTCCATCACTCTGGCCCATGTCAGTAACTGCGGCGTCTACTGGATAAAAGGGGGGCTGAACCATGTTGAAGACACGTTCGGATAGGAAGGTTGAATCGGCTCCCGAGTCGATCAACGCCCGAATATGATGTTCCACCCCGCGATGGTGTAGAGTGACAATCGCCGTGCCTAAAAGCCCTCTGCCTGGAGTAGATGCAAAATAGCTTTGAGCATTTGTGCGGCGGACGGCGACACGTCACTAAGGTGCAACAGGGTATGATGACGTTCCTTGCAGGTATGGCAATTATGCGCACTGGAGCATCCCTTCACTTGATGAGTCCCCTGAGTCCCTGCTGTCTGATGGTTTCCACACGCCTCTGAACAGGCATGTCAAGGAAACAAGGGCAGAGTCGTATTGGGTAATTCTCCCGATGGCAAAGCTTGCAAGACGCTGGTTTGAGCTGGGCTTTTGCGGGAAACGCTTGAACCTTCATCGTCGCAGGGGACTTGCGGGTGCCACTGGGGATGGCTTGAACACTCGGCACCGACTTATGTTCTTCGGTGGCATCCCGGACACGATACCGATTGGTGAGAAATTGGTTCAAATCGTACCAAGTGGAGACGACAGTCTTGTTTGGCACTGATTGTTCCCACAGGAGGATTGTGGACTTCGGCAATTTGCTAGTGCAAAGATAAGCTTGAATAGCCAAAAACAAATTCGGTAATCAGTAACCGGTAATTTCGTACTAATCATACTTTAGGGACTCCCCACATATTAACTTCATTAATTCTGAATAATATTAATAAATGAATCCTGCCTTGTTCATAAGTTCAGAAATTAATAAAACTATTGTTCTTTGAAATGAACTCCCTATAATTGTTAAATTTTGGGGAACCATGCAACCGACTGAGAAATAAAAAGGGGCCGTAGGACACGTTGAAGGGATCCTCAATTCAAAAGTGGCCCGAGGATCATGGTAGGGTGGGCGTTGACATGACCAGTCAATAGGCTATCATGAAGTAATCCAACATGTGTTCATCTTGATACTACAGAGTTTAACGTGTTCCTGTTTCTGTTCTCCTCACGCCTTCTTTCTTTCGTCTTAAACCCTGTACCGTTGTCCCTTGGTGTCCATAAGTACGCGAATTTAAAATTTTATGTCTGTATCGAATGTGAGCAACTATAGTTCTGGCTAATCTCTATCGTGTAACCCACTCCCAGCCGACCTGACCCTAGCCGAACCTATCGCGTACTCGGCCAGCACTATGAACGAACATCGGCTCAACACTCCTTGTGAGATTCAACGTTACATGCTACAGAGAAGATAAAATTTTTGGCGCCCAACGTGGGGCCCTATTCGGCTGCCCCATCCAGATATTAATTTTCTTACACTAGTCGTGTTATCCGAACCTCTGGGTTTATACTATCGACTAGAATCCCATTTTTTCTGTGAATTTTATGTAATCATAGTAGTGAGCAGTGTTAGCAGTGATTGGAATTATTTAAGTTAAATACCTTGCTTAAATACCCGCACTGACTAAGAAACGCTGGTCATTGACTTAGTAGTCCCCGTTTGAAAAAGCCGTTATATATTGTTCGTCCCTGGACGCCGAATTAGTGGCCAAGTGCTACCGTCGGACCGGACTCAAGTGATAAATGTCGGCCTTCAAACTGCACCCTTTTGTCGTGTCTTATAAAGAATGAGAGAAGTGTTACCTGAATTCAGCTTTGGTGCCCGGAATAAATTTTACAATTCTTAGGACATCCGCATTGGACTGCAAGCCAGGACAGCTGGAGTCAAGTAATGTGGCATTGAGCTACCACTTAGCCGCGGTACTGGCCAAGCAGCGCACTGCGAGACAAAAATTTCTGTCCTCGTATGTGCTTCGTCTATTTTTTTTTCTCAACTATCTATTTTGTATTATCTAGTGTTAGGCTGACTTTTGACTTTTACAGAAATGATTGTATGGTTTCCCAGTTTCAGATGAATTTTGCTAATTTACCATAATATTGCATTATACCCAGTTTGATATAGAAAAGTTTCATATATATTTAGATGTACAATAATAATAAGGATATTTCAATCGAAGTATTAGTAAGTTATGTCCGTATTTGATAGTTCCGATATTTTGGACAGATCTGAAGAAATTAGTAGAAGCTGTGGCATTTGTGTGCGGGAGTTGGACTTCAACCCAGGGTGGATAACCACCCCCTGCAATCATTCATTTCACATTAGTTGCTTTTCGCTTCGCCAAGGAGCTAAATCCGTATGTCCAGTGTACTTCCGTACAGTCCAACGTTACTAATTTGGCGGATGAGTTAATGTTAGCAGGCGGCGTCGACATGCGGAATTTAAGATCATCACGTACTGTAGCGGAATCAACTGAGGGTAATCCAGAATTGGAACCATAGGCCGACAAGCTAGAGGCATCCGACCTGCCGGCATCGCAAGCAAGCATAGATCAAGTAATAGCCCGAGCCCTTTCCGAAGGCATTACCCAAATGAATCAGGTAGTAGCTCAATCAATGACTCAGGTCTCCCAAACCTTGTCGCAGACCATGTCTCAGGCTGTAGCCCAAATGACCCAGTCTTTAGAGATAACTCTACAACGAGCAGCGCCTAACGGCCCACTACTTGCAGAAAACCTAGCATCTCGAGCATCCATCCAACCCTCGGGACAAAGACAGACATTTGAAGAGCTATTTCAAATCCCTCCACGGGAAAGTCAAAGTCAACGACCCAATCAGACTACGTATCCAAGTACGTCTATGATGAATGGTGGAGCATCACCAAGTTCCGAATTGCGTGCTGATCGGGTTAGTCAAATAATTACGAATTGGAAAATTCGATTTTCAGGACATTCGTCCATAGCGGTAGATGACTTTATATATAGAGTCGAGGCCCTCACAAAACAAACACTCAATAATGATTTAGAACTTGTATCTCGCTACGCGAGCAACTTATTTGAAGGAACTGCTAGCAACTGGTTCTGGAGGTTTCACCGGAGCGTTCCACTAGTGACCTGGTCACAGCTTCGGGTGGCACTAAGAGCACAATTTCAAGACGGAAGAACCGATCTAGAAATTGTTTCAGCGAAAACAACGTCCAAATGAATCTTTTGATAGTTTTTACGACGCTATCGTAACACTGGGAGAGAGATTAGCCGTCCCATTGACAGAGTCTGCATTGTTAGATGTGCTGAAGGCAAACTTACTACAAGAAATTCAACATAAGTTTTTGTACGTACCAATAATGTCGGCTTCGCATTTGCGCCACGTTGTGTGCACACGTGAACGATTTATGCAATCGGTAAATAAGTCGGTGACGACAACCATGCCTAGATCAACCCCGAAACGGCAGGTTCATGAACTAGAATTTTCGGCTACCAATGTTAATTAGAAACCGACCCGCATATAGATCCCGAGGTAGAAATAGCTGCTATTAACTTAACTTGTTGGAATTGCAAAGAAAATGGACATAGATATCAGGATTGCGATGCAGAGCGAAAGATATTTTGCTATGCCTGCGGTCAACCTGATGCCTACAAATCTACTTGTAATCGATGTAATATTTCAAAAAAACCGAGTTCGCCGTGCACTGTCGAAAAGTGCACTCAAGCTGAATTCGGCGAACATCCTTTAGGGGAATCCTCGGTGGGTTCCTCACTACCAACTTTGTCACAACTCCCAACTATTTCTATGCACCTACGAGAGTTTAAATCTCCACTATGTGCAAATACTAAAAAGATGCGAGGAATTAAGCGTTTAATTCAATATAGAAAAAAATATAATTTAGAGAAAACGGCGGTTTTGGATTCAATGATAGATGATTCCCTTGATTGGCGGCCGTACGCAGATGTGAACCTCTTTGGAAGAGAATTGAAGGGTCTAATGGACACTGGAGCGTCAATTAGTTGAGTAGGTGGAAATTTGGCGGCAGAATTGGTCAACGAATTGCTACCTCTTAAGACGGTAAAAACCATGGTGCACACAGCAGATGGACAAAAACAAGCCATTCTAGGAAAGACTCTTACCTCTGTTAGCTTTCAAGGAATCGAAAAACCAATAACTCTTTATGTTGTACCCTCGCTGGCACAGAATCTTTATTTAGGCATAGACTTTTGGAGAGCCTTTAATTTGTTACCGGCCTTTTTGGCGGATAAAGGAAAACAACCAACCGTAGCTTGTATTAATCTCGACAGCGAATTAAATGTGTCATTATCCGAATCCCAGAAAAAACACTTACTTAAAACCATTCAATTGTTTCCATCCTTCGAGGCAAAAGGATTAGGAAAAACCAGCTGGCTGTCACATGAATTTGATGTAGGTGATGCGAAAGCGATCAAGCAGCGGCACTATGCTGTATCTCCGGCCATAGAAAAATTAATGTAACAAGAGATAGATCGTATGCTTGCCGTTGGAGTAATAGAAGAATCAAATAGCCCCTGGTCATCACCTGTTGTACTAGTGCGCAAACCAGGAAAAGTTCGATTATGTATTGACAGTCGAAAACTTAATGAAGTCACGATTAAAAATGCGTATCCCATGCCTTTAATTGACGGAATTCTTAGTCGGTTACCGAAAGCAGAATTTTTTCAAGTATTGATCTAAAGGATGCTAATTGGCAAATACCGCTAGCCGCTAACGCCCGAGAGAAAACGGCCTTTACCGTTCCAGGAAGACCTAAGTTTACTGTAATGCCCTTCGGTTTGTCAAACGCCCCTCAGACAATGTCCAAACTTATGGATCGAGTCATACCACCAAGTTTGCGAAATGAAATTTTTATATACTTAGATGACCTTTTAGTAGTTTCGGAGTCCTTTGAGAGACATATTTCAGTATTATCCGAGTTAGCTAATAGACTAATCCTAGCGGGACTTACAATTAATGTGAGAAAAAGCAATTTTGTCTCAAAAAGTCAAATATCTTGGACATGTTATTGGTAATGGAACCATTCGAACGGACCCTGATAAGGTGTCAGCGATCCAAGAATTACCAGTGCCCAAGTCTGTAAAGCAAGTACGTAGGTATCTAGGTCTCACGGGATGGTATCGTAAGTTTATAAAAAAATTATGCTGGTATTGCCGCACCCATTTCCGACACTCTGAAGCAAAAATTCATTTGGTCTGAAGCACAAAATTCATTTGATCGGTTAAAATATTCTCTGTGTACAGCCCCTGTACTACATAGCCCTAATTTTAACGCTCCTTTTCTATACACTGTGATGATAGTCATACATACTTATGCAAATCTATAACGAAGAAAATGAAGTGCCAATCGCCTTCATGTCACGAAAACTAAATCAGTGTCAAAGGGCTTATTTCGTAACGGAAAAGAATGCCTTGCGGCTGTCCTATGTGTAAAAAAATTTCGAGCTTATATTGAGGGTCAAGAATTCTCTATTATTACACGCGTCCCTAAAATGGTTAATGACGCAAGTTGACTTAAGTTCTAGATTGGCGCGAGGGGCACTTAAACTGCAAGGATTCTCATTTAAAATAATGCATAGGAAAGGCTCACAAAATATAGTTCCTGACGCTTTATCCCGAGTACATACTGATGATATATCAGCTATTACTTTAGCGAATGGTTTCGATCTGTCGTCAGACGCCTTCGACGCTGACGAATATAAAGATTTGAAAGCTAAGATTCAATTAAAGCAATCCTGAGATGTCAAGGTTATAGACAAATACATTTATCGGCGAACAGAACACGCATCCGGTGATCGTGTAGCGGATGACCTGTGCTGGAAGCTTTGGATTCCAAAATCGTTAGTTCTGGACGTGATACAACAAAATCACGAAGACCACTTAGCGGCGCACAGTGGAATAAATAAAACACTGGAGCGGATCAGACGTTATTTTTATTGGCCCAACCTAATAGGTGATGTAAAGGAAGTTATTGCGAACTGTTCTGTTTGTAAGACTACTAAGCATTCGAACACCTATTTGCGTCCCCCAATGGCCAAATCAGAGCAAACATATAGGGTTTCTCAAAAATTATACATAGGCTTTTTAGGCCCATATCCCAGAAGCAAACTCGGAAACATAGGGATCTTCGTAGTTCTCGATCACTTCACTAAATTTCCTTTTTTAAAAGCTGTTCGAAAATTTACTGCAGATGCTGTTATTACCTATCTGGAAACAGAATTGTTCCATTCTTTTGGCATTCCGGAAGTAGTTGTATCAGACAACGGATCTCAGTTCAAATCCCATCAGTTTAAATCACTGCTGGAGAAATATAAAGTTCGACATTCCTTTACAGCAGCGTATGCCCCGCAAGCCAACGCGTCCGAACGGGTAAATAGATCGGTGTTAGCTGCAATAAAGTCTTATGTGAACAAAGATCAGACCAATTGGGATGAAAACCTTAGTTCAGTTGCATGTGCGCTAAGATCCAGTTGGCACTCGGCCATCAATAATAGTCCGTACCGTGTATGTTTTGGGCAACAAATGATAACGAACGGTGCAACTTACCCCCTGTTAAGAAGCTTAAACCTATTAGAGGATAGATCTATCCAGTTTGAATTTGTGAATAGGGACGGATATATAAATATGGGCCCGATAGTGCTGGAAAATATATATATGTGTATTTATTTATTTATTTATTTTTTTTATTTATATGGGCGGATATATATGTGCGCAAAATACTGGCCGGAAAAAAATTATATATATAATTTATAAATATGGACGGATATATAAATATGGGCCCGATAGTGCTGGAAGAAATATATGTATTTATTTATAAATATGAGCGGATATACATATGTGCGCAAATTGCCGGCCGGAAAAATTGTATATAAAATTTATAAATATGGACGGATCTATAAATATGGGCCCGATAGTGCTGGAAAAAATATATATATGTATTTATTTATAAATATGGACGGATATATATATGCGCGCAAATTGATGGTCAAAAAAAAATTATATATAAAATTTATAAATATGGACGGATCTATAAATATGGGCACGATATTTATGGAAAAATATATATGTATTTATAAATATGGAAGGATATATATATGCGCGCAAAATACTGGCCGAAAAAAATTATATGTATAATTTACAAATATGGATGAATAAATATGTGAAAATTGGCGGCAAGCGAAGCTTGTGAAAATTGGCGCCAAGCGAAGCTTGCAAAAATTGGCGGCAAGAGAAGCTACAACAATTGGCGGCAAGAGCGAGAAAGCATTAGACGCACAAGTTTGGCGGCGTCAGTGGAAAAGTTTGTACAAGAGCGAGGCATCGGCATTGGCGTCACGAGCGAGACATCGGCATTGACGTCACGAGCGAGACAGCGTTAGTGAGAGCATTCGTGAGAGATCGGCATATGGTGAGTCAACACGAGCGAGCGAGAGGGCAACATAGTGGTGAGCCAGATGTTTATGTTAATTAACATTATGTTTACAGAACGGAAAATGTTATAATTTAAATTGAGTTGATGAAATCATTAAATTAAATCAATATAAATTTATGTCAAAATTATAACTAATCATTTAAAGATTGGCTTGAATAAAAGTAAAGTAAATTAATGTTGATTCAAAAGTGAAGTAAATAAATTTGGAATTAAAAGAAAAGTAAATGTTGAAAGAGAAATAATTATATTTTGTAATTGCTAAAAGAAGAGAAAATTAAATTACTAACAATAGAGTAAGATTATACTTTTGTAAAATATATTGAAATTTCAGCTGTAACGAGTAAGCTACGACGAATACAAAATGAATAGAGACGAAGTATTAAGTTTAAAATGTAAATAATCAAAGCAAAGTTGGCCAGTTTGAATTTGGCAATAACTGGTAGAAAGCAATCGTTGCAAGATCGTCTTCTCGAACATTTCGGTTTGGTGGCTGACGAAGTCGAGGTTGAATCCGAAAGTGATGATGCGGGATCATTTCAGTCTACGGCACCAACTGTAGTTAGAAATAATTTTACTTTGCGCCACCGCGGGAATCTGAAGGAGTTGTCTGGCTTGAGTCATGACAAGCAGACGGCTGTTTTCGTACCGTGCTGTGAGGTTCTCCCATGCGGCCTGGAAACCTTCATTTGTCAGGGGGACTTCGCCACGATGGTTCTCGCTTCCCCACGAGTCTTGGCGTTCAAGTGATAGAGCTTCTCCACTTGAGACAAATACGGATTGGCGATGTAAATGGCAGCGAACAAATCGCGGAATGTGGGCCATGCTAGGCTGTCGCCATCAAAGGTCTCCACCTCACACGGAGGAACTCTATGACCCGGAGGTCCCGACGGAGCACTGGGCTGACGTCTAAGACTCGCCATCTCTGCCGAGAGCTGCTCGATGCGTTCTCCGAACAACGTCCCGCATCGCACATACGCCGCGTAAGCGGATTCGTGCTTCGCTTTGATGTGGCTTATGTTGGCTAGGCTGTCCTCGTCTGGTTGGGTCGACAGGGCCTTGTGACACCCGGAGTATTCCATCTCGACGGTTGCCCAAAGTGATTTGAGCTGCTCTAAGTGCATTTTAATGGAAAATAAGGGCACTTCAGAAGTTAGGGCTTCACTCTCACGAGCTTCGAACACAGTCAAAGCGTCGCATGCCAGAACGAAATGGGAGAGGGACATTCTTGATCGTTCTCTACGCTGTTGGGATACGGATCGGCTGACGGGAACGTCAGAACAGTGCGTCACAATAACGTGCGGAATCTGAGCCTCTACTGAAAGCTTGGAACGCCCTTTGAGTTCGTTGGCGTCTTTAGCCGAGACTATGCGCCCTTTAGGTAGGCTGGACGAAGACGGACGAGACCTTGGGGATTCGCTCAGGCTGCGAGCAGACGTGGACTTGCGGGGAATGTCCGTACGCTTTACGACCACCGGAGTCTTCGGAGGCCGAGCCTTCTCCGGAGTTACAGAGGGAGACGAAAGACTGTTAGACTTCGGCGTAGTCTTGGACGGCTCCGTGGACATACTCAGGGGACGTCCTTACCGACGAAGACCGCGCTGGTGCGCTTTTTGATTTCGGAAAGACAACGAAAAAAAAAAAAAACAAGAGAAGTGGACTGTATGAGAGCGCAAGAATTCTCTTACGCGTGGCTTGGAAACGGAGCCCTTTTAATGGGGATATATGCGGAGAAATGTACGAACGCACGAATGCAGATCGAAAATTACACGTAGCTACAGAGGAGTGATTACAACACAAGTTTAGCTGGATCCGTAAGTAACGATGGGAGTACGTATAAGACAAAACACGCAAACGATGTATAGGCCAAGGAAAAAAATATGTGGTTTTATATAAATCTGGGTCGGGGTATATATATATGCGCAGGCCGAAGAAAAAAAAAAAAAATTATATATATAATTTATAAATATGGACGGATATATAAATATGGGCCCGATAGTGCTGGAAGAAATATATGTATTTATTTATAAATATGAGCGGATATATATAAAATTTATAAATATGGACGGATCTATAAATATGGGCCCGATAGTGCTGGAAAAAATATATATATGTATTTATTTATAAATATGGACGGATATATATATGCGCGCAAATTGATGGCCAAAAAAATTATATATAAAATTTATAAATATGGACGGATCTATAAATATGGGCACGATATTTATGGAAAAATATATATGTATTTATAAATATGGAAGGATATATATACATATGCGCGCAAAATACTGGCCGAAAAAAATTATATATATTATTTATAAATATGGATGAATAAATATGTGAAAATTGGCGGCAAGCGAAGCTTGTGAAAATTGGCGCCAAGCGAAGCTTGTAAAAATTGGCGGCAAGAGAAGCTACAACAATTGGCGGCAAGAGCGAGAAAGCATTAGACGCACAAGTTTGGCGGCGTCAGTGGAAAAGTTTGTACAAGAGCGAGGCATCGGCATTGGCGTCACGATCGAGACATCGGCATTGACGTCACGAGCGAGACAGCGTTAGTGAGAGCATTCGTGAGAGATCGGCATATGGTGAGTCAACACGAGCGAGCGAGAGGGCAACATAGTGGTGAGCCAGATGTTTATGTTAATTAACATTATGTTTACAGAACGGAAAATGTTATAATTTAAATTGAGTTGATGAAATCATTAAATTAAATCAATATAAATTTATGTCAAAATTATAACTAATCATTTAAAGATTGGCTTGAATAAAAGTAAAGTAAATTAATGTTGATTCAAAAGTGAAGTAAATAAATTTGGAATTAAAAGAAAAGTAAATGTTGAAAGAGAAATAATGGCCAGTTTGAATTTGGCAATAACTGGTAGAAAGCAATCGTTGCAAGATCGTCTTCTCGAACATTTCGGTTTGGTGGCTGACGAAGTCGAGGTTGAATCCGAAAGTGATGATGCGGGATCATTTCAGTCTACGGCACCAACTGTAGTTAGAAATAATTTTACTTTTGCGCGACATTGAGGATTCTCTTTCTTCGTTCAATGGGTCAGGTCAACCGTCTATAGAAAATTGGTTACGGGATTTTGAAGATAATGCAGAAGCAGTTCAATGGAACTCTTTACACAAATTTATCTATGCTAAGCAATTATTAAAAGGTGCAGCAAAAGTTTTTGTACGTAGTGAGCGAGGAGTGACTGATTGGATATCATTAAAAAGAATTTTGTTAAGCGAGTTCGGCTCAGAAGTATCAGCAATTGAAGTACATAAATTTTTGCGAAATAGACGTAAACGAAGAAATGAAGATTTTCGTGAGTACCTTTATAGTCTGAGGGAAATAGGCAGTTCCATAAATTTAGATGAAGCTAGTCTAATAGAATATTTCATAGAAGGAATACCTGATTCGAAAGCTAACAAAAGTTACTTGTATCAGGCAAAGACAGTCATTAAGCTGAAGGAACAGATTACAATTTACGAAAAGGTTTACTTTCGTCACCCACATGTGGCCAATGTAAAAAAAAATAATAATGAAGGGGATAATAGAAAATCAGAAATGTTCAAACAGCCGAGAAAATGTTTTAAGTGTGGAGAAGTATCTCATTTGTCGAGTGAGTGTCGGAAGATTAAGTGCTTTAAATGCGATCAGATAGGGCATAAGGCATCAGTATGCCCGACACGTAAATTAGATACTAAAAAGGAATACAGTAGGGCTAGTACAATGTCAAAAGAAATCAATGTAAAAGGAAAAGCTATTTTCAAAACAATATCATGTGGAAACGTTAAGCTGTCTGCACTCATAGATACAGGATGTGATCTATGTTTAATAAGAGATGATATTATCAGAAAACTTCATGGTATAGAATTAAATGATGAACGAAACCGTTCATTGGGAGTGTGTAAAAGTGAGCTAAATACTATAGGTAGTTTTAAAGCGCAGGTGACTATTGATTGTCTTCAATGGCCCTTAACTTTCCATGTTTATAGCAAAGAGGATATTGACTATGAAGTAGTAATTGGAAACGACATTTTAGAGTTAGCTGACATGGTTATCACAAAAGGAAATGTTACTTTTAAGACTAGAGAAGAAATGAAAGAAGTGGAAACTCAGAATAGTATAGTACAGGAATTCGAGGGTTTGTGCTTATTAGCCGAAGAGGAAAAGGGTGAAATGGATTTGTGTCATTTAACTAAATTGGACTTCAAAGAAGTCAATAAGGTTATTAACAGTTATGTACCACAGTCGTCAAAAGAGAGTCCAGTCGAAATGAAAATTTTATTAAGTGACGAGTGTCCAGTATACGAGCAAACCGAAAGCGATCTTCAGCGTAGCGAATTGCTCCTGCAAAGGGAAAGTGAGCAAAGGGAAAGTGAGCTGGCCACGGCCTTGGAAATATGTGCCACACAGGAACAGGAAAAGGAGATGCTCCTGCTGCAGCGCACTGAGCTAAGCGACGAGTTGCGTAACCAGCAAGAGCGATGCAAGAGGCTGGAGAAACGACTGGAGCTTCTAGAGCGAGAGCTTGGCAAACAATTGGAATGCCTTAGGGAGGTCTATCACAACAAACACGCTAATATGGCCGATGAGCAGAGCTTTCGAAAACGTTATAAATCGGAAATCGAGAGTCTATTGGCAGAGATAGAAACCGCATTGGCTGAAGAAACACAGGCAACACTGGCGGCACTTGATGCCATGCGTAGGGCTCATCAGAGCGAAGTTCAGCGCGAGGTGGCACGTTTCAAACAGGAGTTTTTGCGTCAAGTTCAACGCGGTGAACATATGCGTGGTGATGGAAACAAGTGGAGGGAAGAGGAAGCAGTAGAAGAGCTAGAAATTGAACGCACTAACGTTCGTTAAGAAGCTCAGCATAATATTGAGAGAATCCAAGAGGAGAATCGTAAAAGTTATAACAAAAAACGAAAAAAGGTAGTTGAGTATAAAATCGATGATTTGATAGCAATTAAGAGAACGCAATATGGTTCAGGATTAAAACTTAAGGCTAAATATTTTGGACCATATAGGGTGGTGAAAGTTAAGTCTCATGGACGATATGACGTAGAAAAGGTAGGAGATCACGAAGGTCCTGGGAAAACCTCAACTGTCGCAGAGTACATGAAGTCGTGGAATGGTCAAGTGAATTCATTAGGCGATTCAACATTCGAGGCGAATGATAAGTCAGTCCGGCCGAATGTGGGAATGGGTCGAGAGACGAGAAGCAGTCGATTGTACTGAACCAGTTCAGAGGAGCATAATTTAAAAGTTTATCAACGATATCGATGACAAACCATCGATATCAATGGAGAAAAGAGCTTTTATGGCGTCAAGTTGTGTCGACCGGTTGTGTTCCTCGTGGCTGCTCGAATAAGAAGAGTGTAGTTATGTGGTAATTAAGTGATAAATGCATAAAGAAATAATGTTAAATAAAACTGATTGATTGTGAGTAAAAACGGCCTAGAAATTCGGGAGGAAAAAGTGGGATTGCACTAACAGTCCCACATTAATTGTTTTTAATTATATATTTTTTTCCTTTGTGGTTGTACGAAAAGTAAAGAAATATAAAAAAAGAACAAACGAACGCTTTTACACACCGCGAGTGTTGTGCGCGAAAGGAAAAAAAAAAAACAAAGTAAACGATCAGTGCATATGGACGGATTCTTTGATGTATGTATGTACGTACATGCGTAAGTACACAGGTAGGTATGTATGGATGTATGCACGCGCGTCGTTCACAAAAAAACGTAAGTAATTTGTGATTTCGATTTGTTAAATCAATGTGCGTCACCGAAATGGATTATGTGTTGTGGATATGTACATACATACATATGTGCGGCATCAATATATGACGATGTATGTATGTAAGCAAGTGCACCGGCTTGCGGAGACGCGCGTGAGAAAATTAATTTGCAATTAAACCGATTCAAACGTTAATTGCTATTTCAAATTTGTTTCGTTTTGTGGTAAAGTGCGAATGAATTATATGTACGTGGATATATACATATGCGCGTACATCAACAGATGACGATGTATGTAAGTGGATATGCCGATGGGCGAATACGCGCGTGAGAAAATTAATTGGGCTCTGGAAATAATCCGAACACATAAGAAATCGCGGTGAACACTTGGATTACTATTTCCTTTTTTTTTTTTATATAACACTCTAATAATTCCTTTGCTTTTCTTTTACGCGGACTTGACGAACAGCTGTGGAAAATACATGTACATGTAATTCCGCGAGTTTTACATATGTATGTACGTATGAAAAAAATTGGACAAGTGCGGCTGAGAAAAACATAAAGAAACCCCTGTGGTGGAATGGAAACCGAACGTTGGACACACACGTTATGGATTGGGAACTACCATGTACCCTTGGAATAGGTCAGGTATGTACATACAATATATATAAAAGTGTGCAGGTCGCTATGGAAGAGCGGGAAACCTCACACTTTTATTAGTATGTTGGGGCAAATGAAATGAATAATGAAATTTTGTACTTATCAGGAATTCCGCCGATGCAAGCTGGAGGAGCGGAAGGATATCCGGCTCGAAGGACCAATGTTCGTGGAGGGGCGGAAGGATCCTAGATACAGTGCAAGTGGTTGGCGGGTGCCAATTTCTTCGGGTGGTGAGTGAGTGGTGAATTAATAACGCGCGATAACTTCGGATAAAACAACTTATACTTTATTAATTATTATTCACAGGTCGCCCGACACACACGATATATGTTTCGGGTTAAAATATACTATGTACAATTCGAAAAAGAAGCAAAAAAATTCAAATGGAAAATAGAACCGGTGTTCGGGTTGAAATTTCGTACGTAAGTGAAATGGCGGCGCCCATCAGAAAAGCACACCCTCCTGGTGTGACCGTAGACGCCGAGGATCAAAAACCCTCCTCACTCCTCACTGCTCTTCGCCGCTCACTGCTGTTCACCCGGTGGCGTGAACAGGCTGAAAGCTCAGCCCTAGGTGCAAGCGTTTAAAAACCTCTTAATTGTGTCTATACATTCGAGCCTCTCGGTCCTGCCAATGGTTATAAAAAAAAAAAAAAAAAACCTAAAAAAAACTTGAATCCGTGGAATTCAGGTCTTACTACATGTACTACTACCCAACGAAGCAGTTGCAACACATTGGCATGACCTAGGGACGTTCGAAGACAATGTTCTTCTAATACTTAGACATCCAATACTTATAAGAGTTATTTGTTCACAGAGAGAGAGAGAGAGAGGATACGAATAATGTTAATGTTAATGTGCTTAATCGAAAACGGGTGCTCCCAAACAAAATCAGAGGCTTTTGACTACCTTAAATCATCTTAGCTATTTTTGAACAGCCGCCGCTTCGAAAGATCTTTCGCCGCTGGACTAAAACTGTAAGTCAAACCATAAAAGAAAAATTATTAATTGATTCGGGTTATTCGTTTTTGGAGCCTTTGAATATGTTGCACGTTGGTGCCATTGCCAATACTTATTAGGAATTTAACCGTCTAGTTTTTATTTTTATCCGTTTCTCTCTTGTCATCAGTTTGATATGATTCGATTTTTTTTGTTACATTTGGTTTTTGTAAAATAATCGCAAGATAACGAGAAGATAATTATGTTTGATAACCGCATTGCTGCAGCGTATATAATATGAAATTGAGGATAAGATCCAAACTTATTTTTCGACCAGTATTTAGTTTAAGATTTCAAAGTATGAAGATAAGCTTGAATAGCCAAAAACAAATTCGGTAATCAGTAACCAGTAATTTCGTACTAATCATACTTTAGGGACCCCCCCCATATTAACTTCATTAATTCTGAATAATATTAAGTTCGTTTGTTTCCGAAAAAGATATAAAGAATAAATTAAATGAGGAAATGAATCCTGCCTTGTTCATAAGTTTAGAAATTAATAAAACTATTGTTCTTTGAAATGAACTCCCTATAATCGTTAAATTTTGGGGAACCATGCAACCGACTGAGAAATAAAAAGAACCGTAGGACATGTTGGAGGGATCCTCAATTCAGAAGTGGCCCGAGGATCATAGTAGGGTGGGCGTTGACATGACCAGCCAGTAGGCTATCATGAAGTAAACCAACATGTGTTCATCTTGATACTACAAAGTTTAACGTGTTCCTGTTTCTGTTCTGCGCAGGCCTTCTTTCTTTCGTCTTTAACTCTGTACCGTTGACCCTTGGTGTCCATAAGTACGCGAATTTAAAATTTTATGTCTGTATCGAATGTGAGCAACTATAGTCCTGGCTACTCTCTATCGTGTAACCCACTTCCAGCCGACCCGAACCTATCGCCTACTCGGCCAGCACTATGAAGGAACATCTGCTCAACACTCCTTGTGAGATTCAACGTTACATGCTACACTGGTTAGTTCTCAACAGCATATCAAGTGGCCGACGCCGGGCCCAAAATAATAATAAATTTTCAATCCCCAAATACGTGGGTGTGAGACTAGAATAAGATCTGCTAAGAACAATTGTTACCTCGTAGAGCCTAAGATACATGAATGATCTTGCACATCCTACAATGCTTTTATTTTTGTATCTTATAATTTGGTCCTTGGAGTCGGATCGTTGGGCATTGTTTGTTTGTTACTCATTGGTTAATAATTTGTTGCAATTCGGTGACAATTAAATATTAACCTCAAAGTTAGTAGTCGCTAGCTCTGGCCTACTATCGAATAGACAATCGCGTGCTTATTGGTGGCGCCACACGCCTATCGATATCTGTTATCGATATAAACGACGAGATCAAGAGAGAATTACATCTCTTGAAGAAACAAGCGTCTTGAAATTTTGGTCCACACAAGCAGTTGAATTTCTTGATATTTCATCATGGAGGAAATGAAAACGTTGATCAAAGCCAGAGGAAGATTCATGTCACCAATTAGTCGCATATATACATATGCAGAGGACCCAGCACAGGATGCAGACGTCTTTACAATTGACACCTAATTGGAAACTGTCCAATGTGTGGGAGGAGTTCGTCAGGTCTGGTGACGAATTGGCCAAATACGAGAAACAGGAGTGTTATGAGGACATTACTGAAGATTTCGACGTATATGAGGATAAACATGAAATGGCGAATGCCGCCGTGCCTAAAGCTGTTGGGCAAATTCAGCATCGCTACGCGCTCTAACGTGCGGAGCCAGTAATGTTATTCATGCTTTAGACGATTCTGGACAATCGGGCCGTGACTGTTGGCACATATACTTGCTCATCAACAAGGTTGATGAGGCTACCCGACGTGAATGGATCGAGAATATTGAAGATCCTATTGAAGAGTTGCTCAAGTTTTTGGACTCACGATGCGATCGCCTTAAGCTCAGTCAAGTTGTCGATCATGTAGCGATGAAAAGGAAATGGCAAGCACGCACCATGCTTGCCATTACAGGTAAAGTTGTATGAAATGTCGTAGTACTGAGCACATACTGTCGGCATATCCTCAATTCCAGAGTTTGACTGTTAAGCCACGTTACACCTTTGCGAAGGAGAAGCATCTGTGCTTTAATTGTTTAAGGACTGGTCATGAAGTTGTGAGTCGAAGTCATCTTGCAAGCATTGCAAGCGCCGCCATCATTCTGTGCTACATCCTAAGAGCTATTCTACACAGCAAAAGAACGCAGAGCAGCACCAAGGCAACTCAAGCCATGCTTCTGAGGAAGTACCAGCGGCATCAGCAGTAGCCATGATGAATGTTACCAGACCCCGTAAACCAAATGGGCAAATAATCAGTACTTTACCAATTGCATTAGTACAATGCGAAATTCCCAAGGAGCCTTGCATACATGCCGTATTTTACTGAATAGCGCCTCAGACATGTCTTTTATTTCGGAACTGTGCGTACAGACGTTATGGGTTGCATGTTCGCCCTTTCGAGTTGCCACATTGGGCATCTCAGACGTCAAGGCGGGAATAACCAGAGGTTTCTTCTCTCTTCAGCACATTTGGATAAGTAATCACATCGCTGTACACTTCAATTTGCGGATACATTTCAACGAGCGAGATCGCGCTTTCTCGCAGTCGAGCGTCGTCTAATTAAGGACCAGGGTATATCCGCTGGTATGACATCAATACCAAGAATCAGATCGATCTTCGCCTTTAATCTAAAGAAGGGGTCGGCTAGCGGAATATTAAGCATTTCTTCCGGTGTGGCTATCTGGATTGGAGATCCATGCGATGACAGGATGTTTTCGTGACAGACCTTATGAGAACTGGGCTGCGCTGGGACCGGCGTTGGAATATTCTCCGGTCGGGCATCTTTGTGCAAGAGCGTTTTGTGACGCCCCTTGCATGAAAAAAAATAAAGGGGATGTGGGAAATTTTATTTTATGCCCCCCTTGGGAAAAAGTTCATACATAGGGCTTTTTCAATTTGCATGCCACCCTCTCTGGCAGAGACCTCTCATCCAGAGACCAGGACTTTGGTTTGGTGGTCACCTTGGCTTCAAATGTACATATGTGGGAAATGGCATTGAGAGAGTGCAATCCATAGTGATAGAAGAGAAGAGACAAACACATAGTTTGTCTAGTATTACATCCTAGTGGTAGTAGCAGGGTTTTTTTTAATAATTTAAAAGGAGATTTTTAAAAAAGTCTGTTTAAGAATAAACATAGTGTTCATCTGACCTGGCTTCTCCAAATCAGATGCACTTATTTCATAATATGAGGAGAGAGATCTTTTAAAAGGGGTTTTTAAAAAAAAAAATAGTGTTTTTCTCTCCTGTCTTCACAAAAAAAGATATACTAAAAAAAACACAATACAACTGTACCTTTGTACCAAACAACTATGACTAGAATTACAATCAGCTACACACGATGTGGGGAAAACACTTGTAATTCTAAAACTAACCCAAAAGATCACAACGACAGGATGTCAGGTGACCGACGCCGTGCCCAAAATAATAATAATTTTTTAACCCCCAAATACGTGGGTGTGAGTCTAGAATAAGATCTTCTACGAAAAATTGTTACCTCCTAGAGCCTAAAATAATCCTATATAAACTCCACACTTTTGTAAATAAAATCAGTTCATATTTTGAATTCAACGAATGAAGATTGGGTTATTTTCTTTCTCTTCGGAAATCCCTATTAATTTTGGTCCTTCGAGAAAAAAAGGAACTCTGCAGTTTTCCCCCACCAGTGGTAAGAGACTCAGAGTGTGAATCAGCTCCTTAAAGTCTGAATTCTTATGCAAGTGTGAATGCTAAGATCAGCTGAAGGTGGCAAAAATAAATTAACTCTTGTTTTCCCCACCAGTGGTAAGAGACAGAGTATAATATAAAAAAAGCAATATTGCTTAATAATTAAAAAGTGCGTGCGTCCGATTTTAAAGACAGTTTGGCTAGTGGAGCAACTGTAGTAATTTCGGCGGCGGGAGTTTTTTGTGTGTGGCGTATTCGAAGCCCTGATATCGAAAGTAAAAAAATTTTAATGATATATAATGCAAGGGCAACAGAGACAGAGCAGAGCAACAAGATAGTTGCAAAGGCGAGACGACTGGAGGCGAGGCGAATGTAAAGAAACGGCGAACCACCAGCAAACTATCGGCAAACCCATTGGCAGACAACCACCAGCAAACTATCGGCAAACCCATGGACAGACAAGCAGCAGCAGATTATCGGCAAACCCATTGGCAGACAAGCAGCAGCAGATTATCGGCAAAATCTACTTGGCAAACTCTACTTGGCGGACAACAGTGGCGAACGGTGTCAACAACAGGATCATCAGATAAGATATAAATTAAGATAGTTATAAGTACATCTATCTATTTTTATTATTATATACTTATATCGATATCCTAATATACGCATAAAACAAAAATGTTCCCTACCAAAACTGAAAAATTGTTAGGGAAGCAACACGAGTTGCACAAAAGATTAAAGAAGATAGAAGAGTTAGATGCTAGTAAGTTAACTAGCAAGATTCTTAATGAATTAACTGAGATTCAGAAGCAATGGATTAGTTACCATAGCCAAATGATACAGAGTGGTGTAACCGAACACTACTATTTTACAGATGGAAAGTATGAGGAGGGTTTAGAGATGGTAGCCAGATTAATAGCCAAAGGAGAGTCAAGGGGGCAAGGCACTGTTGAGTCGGAGAGCAGTGAAGCAGATGCAACGATGTCAGAAAATGTTGAGGTCAGCATCGGAGAATCGCGGGGAAACGCGACCTCTAGTAATGAGAACGCTAATGTTAGCCAGGAAAAATTTCAAGAAAAAGTCCGTCAGCTCCAGATATATTTGGACATGGTGCGCAAAGATTTACGTACGATAGACAATAGAACAGGCGAAATGTATATTAAAAAAATAAAATTCTTGTTCAAGAAGGTACAGATGTGCCAAGCTTATACAGGTGAACTTATACATAATGAAACGCTTAGAGAGGCATAGAAGAATTAGAATGATTTCAGAATACCTGGTAGCATTAGAAGAAAAATAAATATAGAAAAATTTGAAAGTTGAGAATGTTACGTGAGAGCGAACTACCGGTGTTGCCAAAAATACAAGTACCCACATTTTCTGGAGAGCCAGAGAATGGGACCTTTTGTAGAATTATTCGCGAACTGATTGAAAAAAGAGAGGATCTAAGTCTTACGCTTAAATTCAACTATTTGAAATCCGCGTTAAAGGGCGAAGCCATGAGCATGGTAGCCCATCTATTGTCAGGTTCAGCTGACAATTATAGTGCCGCTTGGGAATTGTTAACCAAGCGGTATGAAAATAATCGGAGGGTATTTTCCGAACAATTAAGTCGGATCGTTGATTTACCTATGATCAACAATGAATCCGCAAAAAGTGTAAAAGGAGTGATTGACATAATTAATGAGTCAATACACTTAATTAAAATTAAAGCAAATTTGTCCGATGAAGTTGACGTAATAGTCGCCAACTCATACTTCGGAAATTTGACAGAGAGACTCTACAATTATATGAGAGTCAAATTAGAAAAACAAGGCAGATACAATTACTATCTGATGTAATGGAATACTTAGAGCAAAGATATTGCTCGTTAAGTGCCATGAGGAAGGAAGAGAAAAAACCGTTACAAAAAACGGCGGGTGCAGTGTTTAAAGATAGTTGTCCGATCTGCAAAGGTCCTTGGCATAGCGCACCTCTGTGCTATAAGTTTAAAGCGCTTACACCTAAAGAAAGGGCGGAAATAGCAAAAAAAGTACAATTATGTACAAGATGCTTGAAGCATTCAAGCAACAAGAGATGCACTATTGAAATAGGCTGCTCATTGTGCAGCAAGGGGCACCACACCCTTCTCCATTTTGGGGAAAAGCAGGCGAAGGTAAATACTTGTGTTACGGAACAACAAAAACTATTGGCCACAGCTCTAATACAAGTTAAAAAAATAAATGGAGAGTATGAAACATTAAGAGCCTTAATTGATAGTGGCTCTCAGAGCACTATTTTGTCTGAAGAAGCCGCTCAAATGTTAAAATTACCTAAGATCAAGAAACAAACAGAAATAAGCGGCGTATCTGCAACAAAAAGTAGAACGTCGAAGTATAGGGTAAATATTGAAATGAAGACACGTGATTCTGAGAAGGAACTTATTAAGGTTGAAGCAATTGTATTACCGCAATTAATGAAAGCACTTCCGTTAAAAATAGCAAACGTGGATATGTCAAAATGGCAAACTTACGTGCTAGCTGACCCCACATTTAATAAACCTGGTAGGGTTGATATGATAATAGGGGTAGACGTATATACCCATATCTTAAAAAGTGGAGTTGCCAAGATTAACGGCTTGCTGGGACAAAACACTCAATTTGGCTGGATCGTATCGGGATGTACTAAGTCAAAAGGAGATGAGTCTATAGTAGCTACAACAATAGACGTGACAGATATGGAACGTTTTTGGGAATTGGAGGCAGACGAAAAAGATGATATAGAAGCTAATCAATGTGAAGAAAATTTTAACAAGACAACAATAATTGATAAATCGGGAAGATATGTGGTAACGATCCCATTTAAGCAAGAAAGGGAGTTAGGTGACTCGAAGGCGCAAGCAACTGCGCGATTCCTTAACTTGGAGAAAAAATTTCAGAAAAATCCAAAACTTAAGGGGGAGTACGAAAAATTCATTAAAGAATATTTGGAGTTGGGCCATATGGTAGAAACTAAGGATGAAGGTTCGTATTACCTGCCACATCAAGCAGTAGTAAAAGAAGAAAGTTTGACAACTAAATTAAGAGTTGTATTTGACGCTTCTGCAAAAACCACGAATAACAGAAGTCTCAATGATGTGATGTGGATCGGGCCGCGACTCCAAAAAGACATTTTCGACATAATATTAAAATGGCGAAAATGGCAGTACGTAGCATCTGCAGATATTGAAAAAATGTATCGGCAGATAAACATTGATCAAGACGATCAAAAATATTTGCATATTTTGTGGAGGAATTCACCACAGAAAAAATTAAGAAAATATAAATTAACAACAGTAACGTACGGTACTGCATCGGCACCGTACTTAGCTACAAGGGTGCTTGCAGAAATCGCAAACAGGTGTCAGGATAAAGTGATAAGTGAAATTATCCGAGATGAATTTTACATGGATGATTTAATGACAGGGGGTGATACCGTACAAGAATCAAAACACAAAGTTCAGCAGGTTTCCAGAGAGCTGGAAAAGGCAGGAATGAATTTGAGAAAATGGATTTCGAATAGATCCGAAATTGTTGAAGAGGTTATTAATACAGGCGATAATAAAGTATTAAAAATTGATGAGAACGAAGCAATTAAAACCTTGGGGTTGCAGTGGGAGCCATTTAAAGACGAATTTAAATTTAAGGTAAACTGTGACGAAAACAGGAAGGTGAATAAAAGAGGGGTGCTATCCACACTAGCCAAAATTTATGATCCACTAGGTTGGCTAGCACCAGTAACAGTAATAGGCAAGTTATTCATGCAGAAGTTGTGGCTAGCGGAGCAAAATTGGGATCAAGAGTTGTCCGATAACGAAACAACAGAATGGAAATCCTTCAGGGACAATTTGGTGTATCTGGAAGAAGTCAGATTACCCCGATGGATCAAGACACAGCCTAATATGTTGTTACAGATTCATGGTTTTGCTGACGCTTCAGAAAAGGCATATGCAGCGGTAGTATATGCTAAAATAGGTGAAGCAGTTACCTTAATAGCCAGCAAGAACAAAGTTAATCCAATCAAAAATAGGAAGACTATTCCTAAATTGGAATTATGTGCAGCACACTTGCTATCGCAATTGCTAAAAAGAGTCCAGCAATCTATTGCTGTTCCAGCTGAAATATATGCTTGGAGTGACTCTACTATCACACTGTGCTGGATAAAAAACGGTGCTAGTAAGGAAAAATTCGTAAGGCGTCGCATAGAGGATATCCTAAAAATCAAAGAAATAACATGGAACCATGTAAAATCAGAAGATAATCCTGCAGATATAGCTTCAAGGGGTATTTGTCCAAATAAGTTAAAAGATTGTGAATTGTGGTGGAATGGGCCAAAGTGGCTCGGCGAGGCAAATGATAAATGGCCTAAACCAAAAACAGATGATGACAAGAGTATGGTAAATTCCGTACTATTAAATACAGAGAGAGTATTGTGCAGGAGCTAGTTGAAAAGTATTCCTGTATGAATAAGCTGGCCAGAATTACGGCATATGTATTAAGATTTATTGGCATTAAAAAAGAGATAGAGTGTACCCATCATATCTCACCGTCAATGAGCTTAAGAATGCTAAAAATTTTATAATTAAACACCAACAGGCATATCAATTTAACAGAGAGATATCATGTCTTACGCAGAACAAGCAAATTGACATGAAAAGCAAAATTTTAAGCTTAAATCCATTTTTGGATGACGATGGAATATTGCGCGTGGGGGGAAGATTGCAAAATGCCAACATATGTTTTGATACTAAACATCCTGTGATTTTGGATAAATCACATCTAACAATGCTGTTGATTAAAGATGCTCATAAGGAAACTCTACACGGAGGAATTAATCTTATGAGAAGCCAAATTCAAAGGAGATTTTGGATTTTCGGATTGAGAAACGCCCTTAAAAAATACCTAAGGGAATGCGTTACTTGTGCCAGATACCGCCAAGTAACTGCGGAGCAAATTATGGGTAACCTACCCAAAAGCAGGGTAACGGTGTCATCTCCATTTCATAATACGGGGATTGATTTTGCCGGTCCATATCTTATAAGATGCTCAAAAAACCGGGGACAAAAAACATTCAAAGGGTACATAGCAGTATTCGTGTGCTTGTCAACTAAAGCAATTCATTTAGAAGTTGTTAGTGATTTGACAACTGATGCTTTCCTAGCAGCATTTCGAAGATTTGTTGCAAGACGGGGTAAATGCGCTAACATATATTCTGATAATGGTACAAATTTTGTGGGAGCAGCTAGGAGGCTCGATGAAGAATTCAAAAAAGCAGTTGAAGATAACGTTCAGGTTGCCCCTGTTCTAGAGCGAGAACAGATTAGCTGGCATTTTAGCCCCCCGGCAGGACCTCACTTCGGAGGTATATGGGAAGCTGGGGTAAAGTCGGTTAAGTATCATCTAAAAAGAGTCATAGGAGACAGTAACCTCACATATGAGGAACTTGCTACATTATTGTGCCAAATAGAAGCCGTTCTAAATTCACGTCCGTTGTATACGACGGGTGAAGATATGGACAACAACGAAGTGCTAACTCCCGGTCATTTCCTAATTGGAAGACCAACATTAGAAGCAGCCGAGTCCATATCAGAGGAAAAAATTGGAAACTTAGACAGATGGAAATTAATTCAGAAAATGAAAAAAGATTTCTGGTTAAAATGGAAAGATGAATATCTATATACTCTCCAGCAGAGGAATAAGTGGCGACGAACCACAGAAAATTTAGAGAATGGTCAGGTCGTACTGATCAAAGATGAAAATTGTCACCCAGCCAGGTGGCCTCTGGGCAAGATTGAAGAAATTCACAAAGGCAGGGACGATAAAGTAAGAGTGGTAAAAGTCAAATTGCAGGAAGGGTCAATTACAAGACCTATAAATAAAATCTGTCCACTTGTTGGGGTAAAATCATCAGAAGACGTTGAGGAGAACCGATATCGGAAAAGTACCAGATTCGGTCATCTGTCCAAAGTAGGGACCGTATTGATGTTAGCAATGTTGATGCTACTTTGTCAACTGTCGAATGCAGCAAGCATCAAAGATAATCGACAAAAAATTACGGTAAAAGAACTAAACGCAACAGCCGCATTGTACTTAGATCCAATGGGTGAGGTGGAGGTAGTAGCGTCGTCATGGGATCTGGTTGTATACTATGACATGTCGGCATATTTTGAAATGCTTACTAAAGGTGACAGATTGATTCCTAAAATGAGGGATTTATGTCAAAAGTTATATAATTTCGAAGACCAGTGCCATTTCGTGTTAGACAACACGATAAAACGCATTACGGAAATCGAAGAAAATAATAGATTGTTCATGAGTCAAAATAAGCCGAGAAGCAAACGAGCACCGTTTGAATTCATGGGTTCACTGTACCATATATTATTTGGCATAATGGATGCAGATGACAGAGTACAGATGGAAGAAAACATGAGAAATTTACTGACAAATCAGCAAAATCTGAAACACCTACAAGAAAGGCAGACATCGATAGTAGACTCCACGGCAAACATTCTTAAGACAACTATAGATGAAATAAATGATAACTTTCGCAACATGAACAACCGGATTGAAAATATGACGGAAGTACTAAAAGAAAGCTATTACGTATATAGAGAATCCATCCAGTTTTTCATGATTGTAAGGCAATTGAGTTCAGTGGTGGATGAATGTGAAAAAATCCAGACAGGAATTATAAATCTTTTAATAGACATTAACCATGGTAGGTTGAACCCTAACATTTTAAAACCAACCCAGATGAAGTTGGAAATAACGAAAATAAAGGACAAGTTGTCCGAAACCTTAGTACTACCAGGTAAAAGGACAGGGACTGAGTTAAAAGATATATATACTCTGTTGACGGCCAAGGGTATCTTTATTGACAGAAAACTAATCATAAATGCAAAAATACCACTTTTTGGTAGGCATCCATCTTTTCTCTATAAAGTTGTTCCAGTGCCTGTACGATTAAACAATAATCAAATGGTAATGGTCCATATAGATAGCCAGTACTTAATATATAACTTTGAAATAGACTCGTATCATCTAATGTCTGAGCCAGCTATGCAAAAATGTCGTAGCTGGCAGTCGAACAGGAGAACATGTGAAGGAAGTTGGCCATGGAGTAGTGCCAATGATAATGCCTGCGAGCTGACACCTTTTAAACAGAATAACAAATCTAGTTGCGTATACACAACGATTGTGGAGACAAAATCTTACTGGGTAGAATTAGATAGCAGCAGTAGTTGGTTATTCAAGGTACCGCCTAAAACTAAGGCCAGAGTCCAATGCGGTAACGAACAGCAGGAGGTGCTAGAGATACCAGAACAAGGAATTTTAAGCCTCAGATCAGGCTGCACAGCTAGGGCAGAAGATAAAATTTTAGTAGCTCATCATAGCGTCCAGTCAGAGTCGTACATAGCTATTAAAACTTCGCACGTAGGCGATATTAGTAACATAGAAAATATAGCATGGAGTTCAGTAGAAGCAAACATAGTAAACCATTCGGCAGAATTAGAAAGAATAGGAAGCCAATTAAAATCATTAAAGGAACATCATATTGAATTACTAGGTTTAAACTTCCATCACGTAGCTGGTCATGCTTCCTTAATGTTGGTCATCTTACTAATGATAATATTAATAATAATAATTTGTTTAAGACAACGTAATAAAAATATAAGAATCCCAATCGCCCCATTTGGCGGCCCCTCGCAGAATGTTTAAGAATAAACATAGTTAGAGCACCAAATAGATAAAAAAAACAATACAACGTACCTTTGTACCAAACAACTAACCTAGCATATGTCTAAAATTACAATCAGCCACACACGATGTGGGAAAAAACACTTGTAATTCTAAACAACAAAAAGATCACAACGGCAGGATGTCAAGTGACCGACGCCGTGCCCAAAATAATAATAACTTTTCTTCTTATCTTAGAGGCCATAATACATTCGAAAGGGCTGTCACGGTCGCCTCAACCCCCAAATACGTGGGTGTTATTCTAGATATTCAAGTCATTTTTAAAAAATTTAATTTTTTTTTAAAAAAAAAATAAAAATTTTTTTTTTTTTTTTTATAATTTTAAAATTTTTTTTTTTTATATTTTTTTTTTTTTTTTTTTTTTTTTTTAAAAATTTTTTTTTTTTGGGTTTTTTTTTTTGAAAACCATTTTATATAAAGGCTTTTTTTTTTTCTTTTTTTCCATTTATTTTTTACTTCCGTAAGAAAAATTGTTACCTTCGCCTGTTTTTCCCCAAAATGAAGAAGGGTGTGGTGTCCCTTGCTGCACAATGAACATCAGTGCATCTCTTGTTGCTTGAATGCTATTAAGCATCGTGTACACAATTGCAATCATTTGGGTATTTCCACCCTTCCTTTAGGTGTTAGCGCTTTAAACTTATAGAACAGTGAGATCGGACAACTATCTTTGAGCTTCGCAGCCGACGTTTTTTGTGACGGTTTTATCTCTTCCTTCGTCATGGCACTTAGCGAGCAATAGCTTTGCTGCAAATTTGGGAGAGGGGATTGTATGAGAATCAGACTAGAAAAACCAGGCAAGCTATCTGGTGTCATGGAATACTTGGAGCAAAGATATTGCTCGCTAAGTGCTACAATTGTATGAGAGTCAAATTAGAAAAACAAGGCAGATACAATTGCTATATGATGTAATGGAATACTTAGTATTCCACCGGTAAATCAACGATCCGACTTAATTGTTCGGAAAATACTCTCCGATTATTTTCATACCGCTTGGTTAAGCGGATTTTAAATAATTGAACTTAAGAGCAAGACCTCTTAAAACCTCTCTTTTTTTCAATCAATTCCGCAAATAGTTCTACAAACAGGTCCCATTCTCTAGGTTATCCAGAAAATGTGGGTACCTGTATTTTCGGCAACAACGGTAGATCACCTCTCACATTACATTCTCAATCTTACTTTCCTTATTATTTCCTTATATTTTCATTTCTAACACTGGTACTGAAATTCCGGACATCGAATTCTAAATCATCCAAAATATTTTAAAAGTTGCATCTTTCAACACAACCTGGCACGCCTGTACTTTCTCCCATAAATAATTGATCTTATTAATATATATTATTGCCTGTTGAATTATCTACAGTGCGTAAATCTTTGGCTACCCTATCCAAATATTCCTGGAGCTGTCGGACTCTATCCATAAATATCTCCTGGTTACCACTGGCGTTTTCATTACTAGAGGTCACATTCCCTCGCGACTCTCCTTTGCTATCATCAAACATTCCTGACAAATTTGCTTCTGCTTCAACTAACACTGACTTACTAGTGCCTGGTTTTTCTGACTCTCCTGTAGCTTTTATATTGGCAGCTATCTTTTGGTGAAGCCATTTCAGTTGACCACGATGTTTAATCTTAAACACTCAACTTAATACGTCTACTTGTTTCACTGAGGGTAAATTTTATGAATTACTATAACGAGCAATAACTTGATTTTCTTCCGCCGCAAGATCATTCCTGTGAAACAAAGACGCCATTTCTGATTATACCATCATATAATGTATCTCTATCTTTCACTAAAGTTCTTAAAAGGAACTACATCCGTATCTAACTCAAAAGATCCTTTGGTACCCTTACTTCCTATTTCGAATAACTCTGAACCTCTGAACTCAAGGAAACTAGGTTTGTACGCACTTTCACTTATAGTCGAGATATCATTACCTGAAACGGAAAACGCTGATATGACTTCATTACCCAAACGAACATCTTTGAAGACACGATTAAATAATTCCTGAGTAAGTTGCTGTGAACTGTGTTTTTGAACTCTTTTCCTGCATGCTACACTGATTCACCTTTTGACTAGGCTGGTTACATTTAAAACAATTAATATCGCTCTCATTGCAGTTTTGCGTACTTGTAACTCAATGGCAATAATCTGCTGCCACACTTTTGTTCTGCTTTGTTCTGCATCTCCAACCATACAAAGTAGATATATTCTTCTTCAGCACGACGAGACGAGTTCAAGTAGACATGTCCGTCCATCTGTCCGTATGTCTGTCCGTCAGCGCAAACTCCTAGGCCGTAAGAGCTTTATTTGAGATTTTGCTTTAAGGCTTGTATATAGTGAACAGGTTGTATATTTTGGATTCAGCCGGATCGGACCACTATATCATATATGTAGCTACCACAAACGGCAGTCACGAACAGTGACTTCTCAAAACCTTCATTATTTTCTAAGCTATTGTCATAAAATTTAATACTGCTCAGTCTCAAACACCTGTAAACCACGAAAGAAAAGAGTTACCAAAAAAGTTGCAAGGGTATACAAACTGTGACACAGTTAACGAATCCTGAATACCATTTTACTTGGTATCTCTTGTTGGTCATTTTGCTTCAACTCCTGACACGAGAAAAGATATTAGCCTCCCTTGTAATTCTGACTTATTTGCCTTAACACTGTAATTATTCTCTCAGTCCTATTATTCCTCTTCACCATCCCTTTCCCATACCCACACTAACATTCCCTTTCTCGCTTCCCTTTCCCATCCAAGAGGCAAAGGATCTTGGCTAAGCGGGCTTCGCTAAGCAGACGAGATCAGTCGTTGCTACTCCTCTTGGACTCCCCTCCTATTCCTTTCCCTTCCCTTTTCCCCCTTTCATGTGGTCTCAGTCCCCAATCCTAAAATTCACCGTTTGATCCGGGGCGTGTGTGTGAGTTACGAACATTCTCTTGCCATTTACGTCTCACTCTTACACGCAACTTTGATTCAACTGTTTTTTTTTGTCATTCCTTCATTCACACTGATTTACAAGTACAGTCGCGCGTTGTCTTTCGTGTTAGCATTTTTTTTATTGTGCGAAAGTTGGGAAAAAAAACAGAAAAAGAGTTTTCAAAATGCACGTGTGCGTGAAAAAACAAAAACAAACGATGATGCTCGTGTGCATTGGCTCCTCGTGGTAATGCCGCACCCGATCGTGTGAGTGTGTATGAGCGTCGCTGACTCTCGTGCATGTGTGCGCTCACGATACGAATTGCAGAGATTAGCCTGAAAGTGTCAGTGTGTGAAGCTTACGTCACACATTTCCTCCAAGGCAGAAAAATTTCTGGTTCACTCGTGACGTATATACATATGCGTGAAGAGGCGTGTTTAACACACACATGAGCAAAAAAAAACTATTTTTTTTTTTATGTTGAGAACAGTGAAATGAGAGCAACAAATAAAACAAAAATATATGTAACACGCACACAGTCATGCCATGCTAGGTGACAAAATCGGCAGAGTCTCCGGCAGGATTTCGACAGAATTATCAGCAGAGTCACCAACAGAGTTTTCGACAGGAATTATAATCTCATCAACAGCATATTGCAAAGAGAATAATTAATGAAGTCAGCTACTGAGTTACCGACAGAGCTAACAATAGAGTCACCAACTTAGCCGTCGACAGAGACACACCTGGAAAGCAGTTTAAAAAAAAATAATAATATCGGCAGAGTCTCCGGCAGGGTTTCTACAGAATGATCAGCAGAGTCATCAACAGAGTTTCGACAGGATTAATAATCTAGCCATAGAGTCAACAACGGAGCCATCGACAGAGTCGCATATGGAAATTAGTTTTATTAAAAGTTTTTTTTTTACAACAGAGGAGGAAAAGAGCTAAAGTCATCAGAAACAGATAGAACGAGTTTAGGTACCTCTTAGAGAGTCATTAGTGAGGTTGTAACCTACAGCATTATGAGTTGAACGGGACTTGGGCATGGGTAACCTAAATATCCACTACTCTCACCCAAAGTAACAGAAACAGAAACAGAGACAGAAGCAGAAACAGAAGCAGCAGCAGAAGCAGAAGCAGAAGTAGCAGTAGCAGCAGCAGCAGAGGGAAAGAGACAGAAGAGTAAAGCACAAGCGGCCATTTAAAAACCAAGCAAATGCACTGGCAAAGAGCAGTCAGTGTTTGGAAGTCAACAAGAAAACATCGAGGGAAAAATTTGCTTCAATCCGGAAGGATAATAACTGGACACAGATCATTAACAGGACTACTCACGAATACAAGGATTAACAACGGAAGGATCAACAAGGACATAGGACAAGGACATTCATCGCCAAGGAGAACTAAACTTCAAGGATACAACGTATATTAATGCAAAGGACATCAGGAAATTCGGCAGCAAGGACCACTATTTTCTCAAGGATATTCTAAACAGTAATCGGAGTAAACGTTTATTTTCTTTGGACAACATTGATGGAGGAGCTACCCCGACTCCAATAACTATATCCTACATTCAAGGATTTACTTATTTCAAATAAACAAACTGGATCGAAATCTACCCGCAGGCAAGATCTTTCTTATATGCATTTGAACCATTGTAAAGATTTTGTTCAAAATATTTAAACCAAAAACCACCTCGAAAGTTTCCCGGCGGCGATAGTTCTCCTTCACGCGTCACCGTTACTTACTCTTCTTTGAACAAACATATATACATTTTTATATTTTCTGACCCCTCTCTTGCAGAATTTATTAAAAATTAAATAAAAACATATATAGATACGCATTGGTCAAATTGCACATCCGTACCATAGCCTATCGGTTTATCGTAGCTATTTTGAATCAGTATCGCGTAGCCTACTGGGCGAACCCCTATATCCTTTAGCTGATTATCACTTCTACTACGACTCCGAGTCTTTACTAACATACTAGCAATGGGCGTTCATTGCATAAATCATCGTCGCAAAGCCGAGTTGGAAGTGCTTTGTGACGAATTCGGATTAGACACCGGTGGGATAGCGGAAGACCTAAGAAATCGGTTCCGTGAGTTCGCCTCAAGGGAGGATCACCATCCTGAGGTATTGAGTCGACTCGCAGAAATCGAAGCCCAATTTAGTGCCAGGGACAAGAAATTAGATGTAAAAACATAGACGGTGGCACCGTCACCAACTCCCGAAGGAATTGTTTCTCAACTACCGGTGCCACAAAACACTAACTATCGTTCTAAATCGCATTCTGGTTCTCGTTCCGGTTCTCCGACACCTTTCGGCATGCCTGACTCAAAGATTGACATCGAGCCCAGTAAGCGGAATCGAGTCCACGAATCTCTGGCAGGCCGTACCACTGGAAGCTATGCCTCGCTCGCGGAACGTATAACCAAATGGGGAATTGCCTTTAGCGCGTCTACCGATCCTATCTATTTCATAGAGCAAACAGAGACTCGAGCCGCGACGTACCGTTTGAATTTGGAGACACTGCCTCCGATGATAGCCATCCTATTGACAGGACGGGCCGAAAGTTGGTGGCAAACCAGCGGGTATCCGGAGATGACATGGGTCGATTTCAAATCCGAATTCTTAGAGTTCTTTCTACCCCCACGCTATTTTGAGAAACTAGAGGATAGCATAAGCGCTCGAAAGCAACGCTATCAGGAACCATACAAGGAGTATCTAATAGACCTTCGATTGATGATGAAGAGAACTCATTACTCGACGTTACAGCAACTCGACAGGATCTACAAAAATCTTTTACCAGACTACAAGCTGTATACCCGACGAAATGATTTCCAAACGTTACCCGGCTTAACCAAGTTGGTGGTAAATTATGAGACAATTCGATTGGAGCAAGGCAGCGAGGACTCTGCGCATTCTTGGAAAAGAAGCAACGCATTTCAAAATAAACCATTGGATCATATGCCTTCCAGCCTAAACTGGACTGCTATATGTCAACTCTCCGAAGCACTCGTGGATACCAGTACAGCTTGCCGCAAATGTACGGGAGCTGGTCACTTCGCACGAGAATGCATCAAGCCCCGCGTGTTGTTCTGTTGGCAATGCGGACGAAGGGGGGTACGAATGTTGCCGTCGTTCGGGAAACGGTCCAAACCTCCGTCTCAATCTGGGCCAGACGGAGGGACCAGACCAGGACCTCAGCCCAACTCCATGTCTTCGTCAATAGAAAACCAATGGTAGCTACCTTGGATTCAGGCGCGAACAAGAGTTTCATAAACGAGGATGTGGCTCTTCAGCACTTCGCTCCGTTCCTTCTGCGAGACATTCATACTAATATTAACCTTGCCGATAATACTCGGGCAGCAATCAAAAGTTCTCTTAGGGCAACCATCAGCCTCGGGCCACAGACCGTACATATGACATTGTTAGCGATGCCATCGATGATGGATCCTCTTATTCTGGGAGTGGATTTCCTTCGGAACATAGGAACTTCTGTACGTTGTGGAGGTTATCTGTTACAGTTGCCCCCTTTCGATAAGCCCCACAGCCCCGTCAATTCTACAATTCAGCCATCACTAGTGGCAGATGACCACACGCAGCCTGATGCTCATATAAATCAACTGGATCCTACAGAAACGTCCGCTACGCCCAAGGATACTTCTGACTCTCAGCATAGCAACGAACCAGTATGTCAAGCAGGCTCAGTTTTGCCGCCTCCAACACCTGACGCTGTCCGTAAAAACCCATTCCGCCAGCCCGGCAGCAAAAAGGAACCCGTAACGGAGGTGGACGCCCGACTAGCCTCAGTAGAAGCTGAGACCCGTGACGAGGACAAAACAATCATCCAGTATGGAACAGGAGACACTAGTGCCGGAACTTCAAGCGGTTCTCGACGCAGAAATCACGAAGTTCGACGGGCTCAAAGGCGTTACCCAAATAGCACAACATGTCATTGTATTGAAGCACGATTGACCCATGAAGCAGAGCTATTATCCCCGTAATCCGGCCCAACAACAAATTATCAATGAAACCGTAGACGCACTGTTGAAGGAGGACCGTATTGAACCATCCAAAAGCCCTCACAGCGCACCAATCGTGTTGGTAGGTAAGAGAACTGGTGATACTCGCATGTGTATAGACTTTCGACAACTGAACGATCAGTCAGTACGTGACGCATACCCTATGCCTCATATACACCATATCCTAGAGAAATTTAGGAACGCGAACATTTCTACTCTAGATTTAAAGAGTGGATATTGGCAAATACCCTTAGAGGTCAAAAGTAGAGAATGTACAGCCTTCACAGTGCCCGGACGCGGGTTATTCCATTGGAAAGTCATGCCGTTCGGCCTACATTCCGCATCCGCCACGTTCCAGAGTGCTTTGGATAGTGTGATTGGACGCGAAATGGAACCACATGCCTTCGCGTACCTAGATGATATTATCGTAATCGGAAAGACGCTCTAGGAACACCTCTCACACCTGCTTAAAGTCTTTCGACGTCTACGAGAAGCCAATTTAAGGATCAACCGAGACAAATGTCGTTTCTTCAAGAAACGGATCCAATTTCTAGGTCATGTTGTCAGCGAGGATAGTATCCATACCGACCCTGAAAAGGTAGCAGCTATCCGTAACCTTTAGCCACCAACCAATGTCAAGGAGTTACGTCGATGTCTCGGTATCGCCTCTTGGTATCGTCGGTTCCTACCCAACTCCTCCGACACGGTACAACCTCTCACAAGTTTGTTAAAGAAAGGTTTGAGTTGGTTTTGAAACGTAGAGCAACAACAGGCGTTCGATGCACTCAAGACACGTCTCACCACTGAACCTGTCCTAGCTTGTCCAGATTTCATGTAAAGTTTTGCTTACAGACTGATGCCAGCGATGTTGGCCTCGGCGCAATGCTCACTCAGAGTATCGACGGTGCAGAAAGAGTCATTGCTTACGCTAGTCGACGTCTCTTGAAGGCGGCAGAAAACTACTCGACTACTGAGAAAGAATGCCTAGCAATAGTCTGGGCCATCAGGAAATATCGTTGCTATTTGGAAGTCTATCGCTTCGACGTGATCACGGACCATTTGGCTCTCAAATGGCTAAACTCGATAGAAAATCCCACGGGGCGTGTGGCCAGATGGGCGCTGGAGTTGCAACAATACGAGTTCGAGGTACATTATAGACGAGGTAAGCTGAACGTGATTGCCGATGCCTTATCGCGTCAACCTTTGGATGTACCGGAAGATCCAATCCTGCTCTGCCGTGTGGAGCTAGCCCCGACTGACATCCCGACCGAGAGACCGTCAGGGAGCAAGGATCAGGCGAGCTACGCGAAATCACCCGGCGAGACTCAACAAGTTGTAAACTCGACTCGACCGGAGCGCGCGGTAATATTGTCGGTGGTCGAACTCCCCCTTTGGCCCAAAATATCGGACCCTCGGAGTCGGCCGGCCCTGTTTGTTTGGAGGACCCGATGATATCCACTGGTCCGCTGAGGCAAACCTGCCCAGAAGAGACACTCATCTCGGCTGCAACCGCGCTCTTTGGGTCAGCTCCAGTGCCTGTATGCCCACCGGACATGGCCCTCGCACAATATCGGCAAGATATGGCTACGCCCCCCTAAACGGAGCCCCTCGTCTGGCCGGCAGAGCGCGTTTTCCGCGAAGAGATGTTCGTCTTGCCTTACCCAGGGCCGGACCCTGGTGAAGTACTCGCCGTTCCGATGGAGTACTACCAAGCACTACCAAGCC
This sequence comes from Drosophila equinoxialis, assembly GCA_018150345.1. NCBI lineage: Eukaryota > Metazoa > Arthropoda > Insecta > Diptera > Drosophilidae > Drosophila > Drosophila equinoxialis. Next base: position 293,509 of record JAECWI010000924.1, on the reverse strand, counting down.
CAAATCCGGCCCGTACATGAGTCGTCCAAAGCCCGCGCAGACCCAGTTCCGCTCACACCGGACACCCCTCCGCGGCCCGTTTGTGAGTGTCTGGAGAGACGTCAATCTCCAGCTGTCGTTGAAGTAGCCATGCCGGACACCCCTCCGCGGCTCGTGTATGAGCCGATAAGTCCCCCAGCGAGCACTGGCGTTCGCTTGACAACCGTCAGGGTCCGTGAGTGTCCACCTGACAACGAGAAGATGCCTCTAGATCTCTCTGGGCCCCGCCCTCGACCAGCAAACGACACCGCTGATACACCAACTCACGCCAGCATGGGGCTAACGCCTCGGGGCCCTTTGCGTCGATCTACGGCAACCTCATGTGTCGGAGGCCACCCCCGCAGCTTCTAACTGGGTCCTCACACCACCAGAATGGATCGTCGACACCCCGGATAGATGAGTACCCGTTGAGATCCGAGATCGGGTTGATGTAATCCGTCGCGATAGACCCCGCCGAAACCACCGCTTCCTCATGTGGGCGGAAGATCATCTGTTCCGCATCGATATCAGGTTACATGGGCGAGTCACAATCCGTTTCGTCCGTTCGAAATAAGGACACCGTGTGACGAGTCACATTTTTATTGCAAGTTAAACTACGCCCATGTGGGGCCCCCCTCTTTGTTATTGCTTTTTTCATACGCTCATGGAGAGCACATTAAATACCTCGATATGGAAACTAACTGTAGTTCTTTTTTCTAATAGCTAATACCTACGATCGACGCCTCCCCCCTCTCTCTAGCTACCGTCTTGATGCGGCTGCAGCGTCGACGCGTTGCGGAGAGAACAACTTCTCGACAGCGGACGCTGCGCCGCATTCCGACGCCAGAGAGCCCATGAGAAATTGAAAGTGAGAGAGAGACGGCGATCATGACGCGTGCCAAAGCACAAGACGCATCGAATGTTTTCACCGTTAGGACATAAGTAGGCAGAGCAAGGGTAGTGTTTAAGAATAACATAGTGTTCATCTGACCTGGCTTCACCAAATCAGATGCACTAAGGAAAACACAATACAACTGTACCTTTGTACCAAACAACTAATCAATATGACTAGAATTACAACCAGCCACACACCATGTGGGAAAAACACTTGTAATTCAAAAGATCACAACGGCAGGATGTCAAGTGGCCGACGCCGTGCCCAAAATAATAGTAAATTTTCAACCCCCAAATACGTGGGTGTGAGTCTAGAATAAGATCTTCTAAGAAAAATTGTTACCTCCTAGAGCCTAAGATAATCCTATATAAACTCCGTACTTTTGTAAATAAACTCAGTTCATATTTTGAATTCAACGAATGAAGATTGGGTTATTTTCTCTTCTCTCCGGGAATCCCTATTCATTTTGGTCCTTCGAGAAAAAGAAACTCTGCAGTTTTCCCCCACCAGTGGTAAGAGACTCAGAGATTGAATCAGCTCCTTCAAGTCTGAATTCTTATGCAAGTGTGAATGCTAAGATCAGCTAAAGGTAGCAAAAATAAAACAACTCTTGTTTTCCCCCACCAGTGGTAAGAGACAGAGTATAATATAAAAAAAGCAATATTGCTTAATAATTAAAAAGTGCGTGCGTCCGATTTTAAAAACAGTTTGGCTAGTGGAGCAACAGTAGTAATCTCGGCGGCGGGAGTTTTGGTGTGTGGCGTATTCGAAGCCCTAATATCGAAAGTAAAAAAAAATTTTTCAATTACATAGTGTATATATACGCTAAATATATAGCTGCAAGTCGGCAACTAGAGACAGCAGCAGAGCAACAATATAGTTGCAGAGGAGAGGCGACTGGAGGCGAGGCGAATGTAAAGAAACAGCGAACCACCAGCAAACTATCGGCAAACCCATTGGCAGACAAGCAGCAGCAGATTATCGGCAAAACCTACTTGGCAAACTCTACTTGGCGGACAACAGCCGCGAACGGTGTCAACAACAGGATCATCAGATAAGATATAAATTAAGATAGTTATAAGTACATCTATCTATTTTTATTATTATATACTTATATCGATATCCTAATATACGCATAAAACAAAAAATGTTCCCCTACCAAAACTGAAAAATTGTTAGGAAGCAACACGAGTTGCACAAAAGATTAAAGAAGATAGAAGAGTTAGATGCTAGTAAGTTAACTAGCAAGATTCTTAATGAATTAACTGAGATTCAGAAGCAATGGATTAGTTACCATAGCCAAATGATACAGAGTGGTGTAACCGAACACTACTATTTTACAGATGGAAAGTATGAGGAGGGTTTAGAGATGGCAGCCAGATTAATAGCCAAAGGAGAGTCAAGTAGGCAGGGCACTGTTGAGTCGGAGAGGAGTGAAGCAGATGCAACAATGTCAGAAATTGTTGAAGTCAGCATCGGAGAGTCGCGGGGAAACGCGACGTCCAGTCATGAAAACGGCAGTGGTAACCAGGAGATGTTTATGGATAGAGTCCGACAGCTTCAGGAATATTTGGAGGTAGTAGAGTTGAAGTCAACAGGCAATGGAACATGGATAATGTATATAAATAAAATAAATTATTTATGGGAGAAGGTACGGGCATGCCAAGTAATAACAATGGATGCAAAATTTAAGAATACTATGGAGGATTTAGAATTCGACGTCCGAAATTCATTATCAATGCTAGAAATGAAAATGAACAAGGAAAATTGTAAAGATGAGAATGTAACCGTAAGAGGCGAACTACCGGTGTTGCCGAAAATACAGGTACCCACATTTTCTGGGGAACCTAGAGAATGGGACCTGTTTGTAGAACTATTTGCGGAACTGATTGAAAAAAGAGAGGATTTAAGTCTGGCTCTTAAGTTTAATTATTTAAAATCCGCGTTAAAGGGCGAAGCAAAGAGCATGGTAGCCCATCTATTGTCAGGATCAACTGATAACTATAGTGCCGCTTGGGAATTGTTAACCAAGCGGTATGAAAATAATCGGAGGGTATTTTCCGAAGAATTAAGTCGGATCGTTGATTTACCGATGATCAACAATGAATCCGAAAAGAGTGTTAAAGGAGTGATTGACATAGTTAATGAGTCAGTTTACTTAATTAAAATAAAATCAAATTTGTCCGATGAAGTTGACGTCATATTCGCACAACTCCTACTAAGGAAATTTGACAGAGAGGCTCTACAATTGTATGAGAGTCAGATTAGAAAAACAAGGCAAATTCAAATGCTATCTGATGTCATGGAATACTTGGAGCAAAGATATTGCTCGCTAAGTGCCATGAGCAAAGAAGAGAAAAAACCGCTAAATTATGCGGAAGTCGAAGATAAATGTCCGATTTGCAAAATTGACGGGTACAAAGTGTATAAGTGCTATATGTTTAGAGGGTTGACATCTACTGAAAGGTATGAAACAGCCAAAAAAATGAAATGGTCTGTTCATTGTGCAGTAAGGAACACCATACCTTACTCCATTTTGAAGAAACACAGGAGAGAGTTAATACTTGTGTAACCGCAGAACCAGCACTGGAGGAATGGAGGATATAAGACTCTAAGAGCCCTTATTGATTGTGGTTCACAGAGCACCATTTTGTCCGAAGTGGCCGCACAAATATTGAAATTACCTAAAATTAAACAATATACAGAAATAAGTGGCGTGTCCTCAATAAAATCCAATAAATCAAAATATAAGGTAAAAATAGATGTAAAGACGCAAAATCCTTGGAAAGGACATCTTAGGGTTGAGGCAATTGTGTTGCCAAAGTTAATGAAAGCTCTTCCATTAAAAAAAGCAAACGTGGTTATGTCAAAATGGCAAACTTACGTTCTAGCTGATCCTACCTTTAATAAACCTGGTAGGATTGATATAATAATGGGAGTAAAAGTCTATACCCAAATCTTAAAAGGGGGATTTAAAAAGATTGATGGCCTGCTAGGCCAGAATACTCAATTTGGTTGGATCGTTTCGGGGTGCACCAAATCAAATCAGAATAAATCTGTAGTGGCAACAACAATAGATGTCACAGGTTTTGAACAACGTTGCGAGAAAAAGAAAGGTAAATTTCAAAATAAAAAATAATACAGTTCCAAAGAAATACAAGAACAAAACTCAAAAGATAAATTTATGGCCCCCCGGCAGGACCTCACATTGGAGGTAAATTGAAAACGAGGAACAAAAAAAGTATATATCCCAGAGCCAGTAAAAAATGAAAATATTCAGAAGGCAATGGTTCAATTAGATAATGATTATCTAAAAAATAATATTAAAATAGATTCCGGTAGTAAATTGTCCGAAACTGTCTTACTAAAAAAGCAGATATGGCAAAATAATTATAAACGGACAACATTTAATAATGACCAGAATAACCACTCAAATTTCAGCAATCAGCGATATTTCAAAATAGTGGAGCAAAGATCACATTGGAACAAGTCAAAAAGTAAAGGTAGTTATTTTTTAAATTCTCCACCTTATAAAAAGGCTAGAAGTCAGCACAGTAATGCACTTCAGGAGTGGGTAGACATCCCCAAACAGAAATCGCTAGGTAATATGCCAAATAATTTAAAAACCAGTAGAAGCCAACTCACTAATACATACGTCAAAATTGGTAAGAATAGGAAGTCAGTTACAATCGGTAAAGGAACATAAGATTGACTAGGTTGAACGTCCGTCATGTAACTGATCATGATTCCTTAATAATAGTTATCTTACTAATGATAATATTAATAATAGATTGTATAAGACAACTAACTATAAAAATAAAGTCCAAAACGCCGCATTTGGTGGCCCTTTGCAGAATGTTTAAGAATAAACATAGTGTTCATTTGACCTGGCTTCACCAAATCAGATGCACTAAAGAAAACACAATACAACTGTACCTTTGTACCAAAAAACTAATCAATATGACTAGAATTACAACCAGCCACACACCATGTGGGAAAAACACTTGTAATTCTAAACTAACCCAAAAGATCACAACGGCAGGATGTCAAGTGGCCGACGCCGTGCCCAAAATAATAATAAATTTTCAACCCCCAAATACGTGGGTGTGAGTCTAGAATAAGATCTTCTAAGAAAAATTGTTACCTCCTAGAGCCTAAGATAATCCTATATAAACTCCGTACTTTTGTAAATAAAATCAGTTCATATTTTGAATTCAACGAATGAAGATTGGGTTATTTTCTCTTCTCTCCGGGAATCCCTATTCAGGTAGGTTTTGATTTTTTAATAATTAGGAGAAAATCACTTCGCCAGTAGCCACGAGGGTGAGTAGTTATCTAGTGCAAAATAACAAAAAGCCAGTGAAAATCAACAAGAGTAGCCACGAGACCGAAGACGAAGGACATGGTACCCAAAAAGGGATCCTTGAGGATTAACAGGTGAGCCCATGGCCTAAGTTCCCTTTTTTTTTTTTTTTTACTTCAGTTCGGTAAGGACCTAGATTTCAGAAATATGTTTAGGATTAATTAATTACTAATAAGCGTTATAATATGATCATTTAAACCACCAGGCATTACTTCTTCATTCGGCATTGAAATCATGTATACTCCTTCCCTTCCCTTCTCCTTGGCCACTTAACCATTTGAGTGGAGCCGAAGGACCAGCGGACTTCGGCAGGATGAGTTATTCTCCTGCAGACGAAGTCAGTCGCTGGTCTCTAGGCTCAGTCACTCAAAGTGAAGAGGCAACGGGTCTTGGCCAAGCGGGCTTCGCTTGGCAGACGAGATCAGTCGTTGCAGTTCCTCTTCACCATCCCTTTCCCATACCCACACTAACATTCCCTTTCTCGCTTCCCTTTCCCATCCAAGAGGCAACGGATCTTGGCTAAGCGGGCTTCGCTTAGCAGACGAGATCAGTCGTTGCTACTCCTCTTGGACTCCCCTCCTATTCCTTTCCCTTCCCTTTTCCCCCTTCAAATAAATGTTCAGTATACTGGACTCTGGGACTGAGAATTGTACCCCAGCCAGAGCTTCCTTACAAAATCAAATAACAAATTTTGAATATGTATCTTAAGCTAACGTTAGTGTGTTAATTCAATTGAAATCAATCTATATGGATATACAAATGTTTTACTCTTCGGTTATGGCTTCTTTTTTTCATCAAATACTTGCACTAATATCTCATCGCTGCGTACGCCTCTGTACAAGTCTTGTTTTGCACACTGCGCAAAACTTTGCCTTTTCTTTCTATTCTAGAGTAGCTTATGTACTTGCTTTGCGGACAACTTCTCTGAAAACTCTAGCTGTAAAGCTAACTTTAAGCTAATCCAATTGGTAGGACCGTATTCGCTATTGACAAACATTGACAGCTGCTTTTAACAATCGAATATTGTAAATGATTGTTTGATGCCGCCGTCTGTGTGAATGGTTCTCGCCTTGTCGTTTGTACAGTCTGTACCTCGTTGTTCGCACTCTTTGAGCTTCGTTGCCTTCTCTGATAGGTCTTGTTTTGTCTTGCTTCGTTTTCCTGCTTTTCTCGTCTTGCCACGCGCACTTCTGGGGATGAAGCCGCCGTCTTTTTAAATGTTGCTCTCCTGTCTCGTTCGCACACTTAGTGCCTCCACACTCCACACTTAGGCTTTCCACACTCTTTGTAAAAGAATTTTGTAAGGAAGCTTTGGCTGGAGAGTTGTAGTGCAATGTAAGAACGGGTCATTGTCAAGTTAACTAAGAATGTGCTGCAATGAGAGAACGAGTCATGGTGTCAAATTAACTAAGAATGTGCTGCAATGTGAGAACGAGTCATGGTGTCCAGTTAACTGAATTGGAACCAATCGCATCGTTATTCAAGCCTAAAGACAAGCTACAAGACCAAGGTTGTTACAGGAAGTGCAGTGCAATGATATAAATTTGTGCTGTGACGACTATAGAGGTAAATTTAAGAGCAGAATATATATATTTTTACCAGATCAATAAATTGAGCATGATTAAATATATATATAATTATAAATCCCCTTCCTTTATAGGTTAAAAAAAAAAAGAAAACTTGGATCTATTGAACTCAAAAGAAACGATCTTTATTCAAAGGATGTATCTTAAGAACTAACTTATCAGTATTCATACAATTAAGTTTACAGTTCGGTTAAAAGGTTTTTTATGTTTACAATTATGTTAAAAGCTTTTTATGCTACTAGTGGGAGCTTTTTATCGGATGATGTCTTGATCTGATATTTGATTGGCTTATTGATTTCGCATACTAAGCGTTCTCACGCTTAGAGGAATTTTCGGGGACAGATTTGTTTATAATATTGCCTTCTCACGCTGGAAGTTTTGGAGTGGGATAATTGTTATTGCAAGTGTCCAATTCTTTGTGAATAAAACGGATGTTTACTTTAAAGTTATAAATTTTAGTGGGCGAAAAATTTATAAGTTATTAGGATTGCTGTTGGATATATGACTCCCCCATCCTAAAGAAAATAGCCTGTCCTCAGGCGGATACATTGGGGTATAGCGAGAGATTTTTCTCAGTTGCAAAGATTGAAGTATCAATTTTGTTTATACTTTGGGATTCAATTTTATCAACATTTGGGGTTTCGATTTTTTCTTATTTGATCGGAAATGTTTAATTATTAATTTTTGTGGCATTGCCTTAAACTTATAGATTAAGTATGTAATGAAACTTATTATAGTAAGTACAAATGTGGTTAATGTAATAGTTTGAAATACAGTATAATATTTTGTGTGTTCGTTAATTATATCTTTTGTTTGGATAAAAGAAATAGGTTCTAGCCTAGTGATATTGTTTGTTACATAAATGCTTTGGCTGCAGTCAAGCAATGAATTTGTTATTGATATTTCATTTAATATTAAGGCACAATCGTAAATTTTTATTATGTTATTGCCTTCTATTATTAAGTCATTGATTACACAATTTTGATTGAGATTTGTTTTTGGTAAATTCCATGTTAAAATTATGTTTGGTTCAATGTAATTAGTTTGATAATTTTTATATGTTTTAGTGTATTTGCAAGTGGTTGGGATTTGATTTAAAATGCCTATTATACAATCATTAGTTTCTATTTGTTTTGTTTTTTTTTATTAAACAAAGTGTTGTTGTTAAAATAGTATTTATCGTATGAATTTTCTGTCAAAATATTTATACCCTTGCAAAAAGGGTATATTAATTTTTGGTCAGAAGTGTGCAACGCATAGAACGAAGCATCTCAGACCATATAAAGTATATATATTCTTGATCAGCACGAAGAGACGAGTTCAAATAGCCATGTCCGTCCGTCCGTCCGTCCGTCTGGATCAACGCGAACTCCTCCGAGACCGTAAGAGCTACAGAGCTGAAATTTTGCACGTAGGCTTGTATATACTGCAGGCATTGTATATCTCGGATTCAGCCGGATCGGACCACTATATCATATAGCTCCCATACAAACGGCAAAGTCACGAAACAGTGACTTTCTCAATAACTTCATTAATTTTATAGCTATTGTCATAAAAGTTGCTATTTGTCAGTTTTATGTTCTTATTAATGATTGTGCCAAATTTGATCAAGATCGGGTGACTATATCATATAGCTCCCATACAAACGGCAAAGTCACGAACAGTGACTTTCTCAATAACTTCATTAATTTTATAGCTATTGTCATAAAAGTTGGTATTTGTCAGTTTTATGTTCTTATTATTGATTGTGCCAAATTTGATCAAGATCGGGTGACTATATCATATAGCTCCCATACAAACGGCATATCCACTTACATAGATACATACATCGTCATATATTGATGCCGCACATATGTATGTACATATCCACAACACATAATCCATTTCGGTGACGCACATTGATTTAACAAATCGAAATCACAAATTACTTACGCTTTTTTTGTGAACGACGCGCGTGCATACATCCATACATACCTACCTGTGTACTTACGCATGTACGTACATACATACATACATCAAAGAATCCGTCCATATGCACTGATCGTTTACTTTGTTATACCCTTGCAAAAAGGGTATATTAATTTTGGTCAGAAGTGTGCAACGCATAGAACGAAGCATCTCAGACCATATAAAGTACATATATTCTTGATCAGCACGACGAGACGAGTTCAAATAGCCATGTCCGTCCGTCCGTCCGTCCGTCCGTCCGTCCGTCCGTCCGTCTGGATCAACGCGAACTCCTCCGAGACCGTAAGAGCTACAGAGCTGAAATTTTGCACGTAGGCTTGTATATACTGCAGGCATTGTATATCTCGGATTCAGCCGGATCGGACCACTATATCATATAGCTCCCATACAAACGGCAAAGTCACGAAACAGTGACTTTCTAATAACTTCATTAATTTTATAGCTATTGTCATAAAAGTTGGTATTTGTCAGTTTTATGTTCTTATTAATGATTGTGCCAAATTTGATCAAGATCGGGTGACTATATCATATAGCTCCCATACAAACGGCAAAGTCACGAACAGTGACTTTCTCAATAACTTCATTAATTTTATAGCTATTGTCATAAAAGTTGGTATTTGTCAGTTTTATGTTCTTATTAATGATTGTGCCAAATTTGATCAAGATCGGGTGACTATATCATATAGCTCCCATACAAACGGCAATCACGAACAGTGACTTTCTCAATAACTTCATTAATTTTATAGCTATTGTCATAAAAGTTGGTATTTGTCAGTTTTATGTTCTTATTAATGATTATGCCAAATTCGATCAAGATCGGGTGACTATATCATATAGCTCCCATACAAACGGCAAAGTCACGAACAGTGACTTTATCAATAACTTCATTAATTTTATAGCTATTGTCATAAAAGTTGGTATTTGTCAGTTTTATGTTCTTATTAATGATTGTGCCAAATTTGATCAAGATCGGGTGACTATATCATATAGCTCCCATACAAACGGCAAAGTCACGAACAGTGACTTTTCTCAATAACTTCGTTACTTTTTAAGCTATTGTCGTAAAATTTAATAAACGTTAGTTTATTGAAGCTATAAATGTGCCAAATTTGGTCAAGATCGGGTGACTATATCATATAGCTCCCATAGAAACGATAGGTGGAAAACAGTGACTTTCATCAAAAAGTTCGTTATATCCTATGCTAAGATTGAAGGCAGTTCTTTCGCATACATTAGTCTTTTTGGGTAAGGAAAGAATTACCAAAACAGTTGCAAGGGGTATACAAACTTCGACGCGGTCGAAGTTAACCCCGGCCCTATGGTTTTATTTTCATCTGGATAAAGAAGTATCTCAAAGATAGGGGTTTTTATTATATCTTGAGGAATGTTTGAAATGATAAATATCTCGTTTGAATTTGGGTTAAGCCAGGTGGATGTCTTTGTATTCAATAGTTTTTCTGAATTAACATGACTTAAGCGATTATGTTTTAAAAGTTTCGGGTTAAGAATTCCTAGTCTAGTGAGCTGCATCCCCATTTCAATGTCTTCAGTGTATTCTGCGAAATGCTCAAAATTAAAGATTAGAACTTCTACATTTACTGATTTTTCCTTTTCTTCCTTGAGGTTGTTTATTACTTCTAAACCTTTATTTATAGTGTCTATTAAGTAATTTAGTTCATTTGTTTGTACGTTATTACTTTCAAGATTATTTATTTTTTCTTCCAATTCGTCTTTATCGTCTTGATCAAGAGTACCAAAAGATATTTGTATATTGAACCAATTCCGTTAATTAGTCCTCGTTTATTACGTTTTACAATTTGTATTCCATTAATTTCCCTACATAATTTTTCTGTTAAGTATTGAATATGGATTATGTCTTTAAATTCCTGTGCTTGTTGCATTAGATTGTTATATGTAATGTCTATTAGTGTTAAATTCACTTTTAAATAATGATATTCAAAGTTTGTCGGTAAGTCCATGGTTCCTGTCTTAAATATTAAGTAACCGTTCGGTGCTTTTACTGGGTTTATGTCAATGGATTGAGTGCATGTTGATTTTAAAGTTAAGAATAGCACGATGCACAAAAAAGTCATCTTGAGTTGTTGACCTGTAATGTATCAATTGTCGTATTTGCTTTTATTAACTTTCTTTTTCTTTTTGAACTTTGATTTGTAATGTGTGTCCTTTTGTCCCCGGTTTCTTTCTTCAAAGTGTTTTTCATCTAACTGATTTATTTCTCCTGTCTTTTTGAATGGATTTGTTGTTTTAGACTTTACTAATGGTGCTTGTTTAAATCTAGTATCGATTTCGAAGTCGTGTCTGTCTTTATTTAAATTGTTTATTTTATGTATTTTATTTGCTTGGGTATTATAGTCGGGTGATCCTGCATAGATAAAAATGTCCGCTGGTGTTCGGTTAGTTGTTTTATGTCTCGTCTTATGGTTGTAAATGTAGAGAATTGTTTCAAATTTAAGTAATTTATCTTCGATGTCATTTTCCCTATTTATAATTCTGAGTTTTTCGTTAACTGTTGTAATTCTTGTAGCCAATTTTTTAGTGCTATACACAGAAATGCTGAATCTTTGTCTGATTTTATTTCAATTGGTTTACCCATTTCAGTGAATACTTTCATAATTGCTCTCCTGGCTTCTAACCAATCTCTAGATTTTACTTCTACAAAAGTTGCGAATTTGGAGTAACATTACATTTGACATTAAAAGTTTCTGGTGTTATTTCAAAAGTTAGTTTTGTATTTCTGTTTTCTGTCTTTGCGATATTGCATACAGAGCATTCGTTAATAATGTTTTGAATCAGGTTTTGATAATCGGGGAAATAATATTTTTCTTTAAACAAGTTAATCGTTTTTTTCAATTCCTGGATGTAATAATTGTTTATGTTGTTTTTAAAATTATTTCTTTGAATTGTGCAAACGTTTGAATGTCCTCTAACTTAATGCTTGATTTCGAGGTTTTTGTTAAAATATGGGATAATCTTGTTCGTTATCAAAATATAGTACAGTTTTCTTACCGCAAAGATATCTTTTAATTATATCCCTTGCGTAAGCATTGGTCATTTCTTTGTATGTTATTTTTAAGTTTGATTTATAAAAATAGGTTGATGTTTCTGTTTTGTTTTCTGAACCTTTAATGAATTCTATTTGCCTGTTAAAATAATTAATGGGTTTTTCTACTATTGGAATGTAATTTCCATTATCCTCATGAGCACTATGTATTGTAGCTGCGGTGCTGTCTGTTGATCCTAAAAAGTTTTCCTCTATTTTAATTCTGGAAAGAGCGTCTGCTACGTGATTTTCTTTACCGGGTAAATATTCAATTTTATAATCAAACTTATTTAGTTTTATTCTCCATCGTTGAAGTTTCATATTTCGTTCTTTTATATTGCTGAGCCATACTAAAGGCTTATGGTATGGTCTGAAATACTTTGTTGCCCAAACTATTGATAGTAATTCTTTTTCAATAGCTGAATAATTATTCGTTATAATTTATCTCATGATAGTTCAAGGTTATGCTTGCGTAAGAAATAGGTCTATGGTACTGTGAGATGAACGCGCCTAAAGCTATTTTGCTAGCATCTGTGGTTAGGAAAAATGGTTTTTAAAATCAGGGTATGCAAGTATAGGGTCATTCATAAGAAGATATTTTAATTTTTCAAATGAAGAAATTTAATGTGGGTCTTTTATGTTTATTTTAGCTCCTTTCTTTAATCCAAGAGTTAAAGGTTTTGCAATATGTGCAAAGTTTGGTATGAATTTTCTGAAGAATCCGCATAATCCTAAGAATGATTTTATTTCTTTTGGGGTTCGAAAATTTTGAATTGCTTTGACTTTTGTTTGGGTTACGTTTTATACCTTCTGTTGTTATTATATGACCAAGGAATTTTGTTTCCCTTTTCATAAATTCGCATTTGTCGAGTTGAAGTTTAAGATTAGCTTCTCTTAGTTTCTTAAATACCTTTCTGAGTGATAGTATGTGTTCCTCCAATGAAGTGGAGTACACTATAATGTCATCCAGATAAACAAGGCAATCCTTATAAATAAGGTCTTCCAAATGATTATTCATGCATCTTTGGAATGTTGCCGGCGCAATTTAAAGACCAAATGGCGTACGTGTGTATTCGTAATGGCCATGTTTAGTTGAGAAAGCTGTTTTTGAAATAGATTCAGGATCCATTTGAATTTGATGAAATCCCTTAGCTAAATCAATGGTGTTAAAGTATTGGCATTTTCCCAGTTTGTCAAAAATTTCATCCATGACTGGAATTGGGAATTTGTCATCTATTGTGACTTCATTAAAATTTCGGTAGTCAATGACTAATCTGAATTTTTGTTTGTTGGAAGCGTCTCCTTTTTTTGTCACGATCCAAATGGGTGAACAGTAGGGTGAGTTCGATTTTCGAATGATACCCTGTTCGATCATTTCATTTATTTGTTTGTTGACTTCTATGTCAAACGTTTGGGGATATTTGTAAGGACGTTATTGAACTTATTGAAGAGCCTGAGTCGACTACACATCTCAAATGTTTATTGTTCATTGTGATTCTGATGAAGGACTTGTCTCTATCTCTTCTTCTGATTGATCCGAGGCATTGTGATGAAAATTTTCGGATGTGTCCATTTTGCTGATTCCACTATTACTTTCTCTTGGCATTTTTGTGACTGGTTTGCTACCTTATATTTTTGATAATTATTTTGCTGCTGATAATTCATTGGATTTTGAGCACTATCGATATTTAATTTTTGTTGATATTCTTGGAAATGTTTTTGGTTTTGTGTTGTGTCTGATTGTTTTGTTTGAGACGGAGTTGCACTATTGGGTACAAAAGATTTTCCACTTTTTTGATTTTGGCTTTGATCTGATTTTCTGATTTCTGATATGCTATCCTCGTATAACCCTTCTATTTGAGCTACTTGCTTTAGATTGCTAACTGTGGTTATATCGTATCTAGCTAACGTCATAAATAATCTATCGGGTAATTTTTTGTTTATTACATCTTTTATAGTACTATTGTTGGTGTTTAGATTATATAAAATAAGATAACATTAAGACAATTATAATATAGAACAAATGGAAATGTATGCCAATATAAGTATGTAACCCATTATAGATATCGATGGCTCATCAGTCATAAGTAGATCTGATATGGTCAGCAGTTAACAATAAAGACCTAGTTCATCAAGTTGCTATAGTTAGCTATTATCAATAAAGACGTATTTTGCTGACCTAACACTATGTCGAACTATGCACTGGTGAGCTCTCTAGTTTTACTATAAAAGAAATGCATCATTCTTTGTAAGATCAGATTCCAATTGTAGCTACATCGGGTGTGCATCGCTGTGTCTTTGGCCCCATCTCTACCTTTGTAATCTCGCTCCGAAGTCCACCCAATTTATGTGTTGGTTGCGACGACTATTAGTCACTGGTTTATGTGCTAGTGCCTATTTGATTATAAATAAATAAACAATTAATAAATTCAAGAAATACTAACGTCTTTCATTGAACATTTTGGTGACCCCGACATTCTTTCTATTCTAGAGTAGCTTATGTACTTGCTTTGCGGACAACTTCTCTGAAAACTCTAGCTGTAAAGCTAACTTTAAGCTAATCCAATTGGTAGGACCGTATTCGCTATTGACAAACATTGACAGCTGCTTTTAACAATCGAATATTGTAAATGATTGTTTGATGCCGCCGTCTGTGTGAATGGTTCTCGCCTTGTCGTTTGTACAGTCTGTACCTCGTTGTTCGCACTCTTTGAGCTTCGTTGCCTTCTCTGATAGGTCTTGTTTTGTCTTGCTTCGTTTTCCTGCTTTTCTCGTCTTGCCACGCGCACTTCTGGGGATGAAGCCGCCGTCTTTTTTAAATGTTGCTCTCCTGTCTCGTTCGCACACTTAGTGCCTCCACACTCCACACTTAGGCTTTCCACACTCTTTGTAAAAGAATTTTGTAAGGAAGCTTTGGCTGGAGAGTTGTAGTGCAATGTAAGAACGGGTCATTGTCAAGTTAACTAAGAATGTGCTGCAATGAGAGAACGAGTCATGGTGTCAAATTAACTAAGAATGTGCTGCAATGTGAGAACGAGTCATGGTGTCCAGTTAACTGAACCATCGGAACCAATCGCATCGTTATTCAAGCCTAAAGACAAGCTACAAGACCAAGGTTGTTACAGGAAGTGCAGTGCAATGATATAAATTTGTGCTGTGACGACTATAGAGGTAAATTTAAGAGCAGAATATATATATTTTTACCAGATCAATAAATTGAGCATGATTAAATATATATATAATTATAAATCCCCTTCCTTTATAGGTTAAAAAAAAAAGAAAACTTGGATCTATTGAACTCAAAAGAAACGATCTTTATTCAAAGGATGTATCTTAAGAACTAACTTATCAGTATTCATACAATTAAGTTTACAGTTCGGTTAAAAGGTTTTTTATGTTTACAATTATGTTAAAAGCTTTTTATGCTACTAGTGGGAGCTTTTTATCGGATGATGTCTTGATCTGATATTTGATTGGCTTATTGATTTCGCATACTAAGCGTTCTCACGCTTAGAGGAATTTTCGGGGACAGATTTGTTTATAATATTGCCTTCTCACGCTGGAAGTTTTGAGTGGGATAATTGTTATTGCAAGTGTCCAATTCTTTGTGAATAAAACGGATGTTTACTTTAAAGTTATAAATTTTAGTGGGCGAAAAATTTATAAGTTATTAGGGATTGCTGTTGGATATATGACTCCCCATCCTAAAGAAAATAGCCTGTCCTCAGGCGGATACATTGGGGTATAGCGAGAGATTTTTCTCAGTTGCAAAGATTGAAGTATCAATTTTGTTTATACTTTGGGATTCAATTTTATCAACATTTGGGGTTTCGATTTTTTCTTATTTGATCGGAAATGTTTAATTATTAATTTTTGTGGCATTGCCTTAAACTTATAGATTAAGTATGTAATGAAACTTATTATAGTAAGTACAAATGTGGTTAATGTAATAGTTTGAAATACAGTATAATATTTTGTGTGTTCGTTAATTATATCTTTTGTTTGGATAAAAGAAATAGGTTCTAGCCTAGTGATATTGTTTGTTACATAAATGCTTTGGCTGCAGTCAAGCAATGAATTTGTTATTGATATTTCATTTAATATTAAGGCACAATCGTAAATTTTTATTATGTTATTGCCTTCTATTATTAAGTCATTGATTACACAATTTGATTGAGATTTGTTTTTGGTAAATTCCATGTTAAAATTATGTTTGGTTCAATGTAATTAGTTTGATAATTTTTATATGTTTTAGTGTATTTGCAAGTGGTTGGGATTTGATTTAAAATGCCTATTATACAATCATTAGTTTCTATTTGTTTTGTTTTTTTTATTAAACAAAGTGTTGTTGTTAAAATAGTATTTATCGTATGAATTTTCTGTCAAAATATTTATACCCTTGCAAAAAGGGTATATTAATTTTGGTCAGAAGTGTGCAACGCATAGAACGAAGCATCTCAGACCATATAAAGTATATATATTCTTGATCAGCACGAAGAGACGAGTTCAAATAGCCATGTCCCGTCCGTCCGTCCGTCCGTCTGGATCAACGCGAACTCCTCCGAGACCGTAAGAGCTACAGAGCTGAAATTTTTGCACTTGGCTTGTATATACTGCAGGCATTGTATATCTCGGATTCAGCCGGATCGGACCACTATATCATATAGCTCCCATACAAACGGCAAAGTCACGAAACAGTGACTTTCTCAATAACTTCATTAATTTTATAGCTATTGTCATAAAAGTTGCTATTTGTCAGTTTTATGTTCTTATTAATGATTGTGCCAAATTTGATCAAGATCGGAGTGACTATATCATATAGCTCCCATACAAACGGCAAAGTCACGAACAGTGACTTTCTCAATAACTTCATTAATTTTATAGCTATTGTCATAAAAGTTGGTATTTGTCAGTTTTATGTTCTTATTATTGATTGTGCCAAATTTGATCAAGATCGGGTGACTATATCATATAGCTCCCATACAAACGGCATATCCACTTACATAGATACATACATCGTCATATATTGATGCCGCACATATGTATGTACATATCCACAACACATAATCCATTTCGGTGACGCACATTGATTTAACAAATCGAAATCACAAATTACTTACGCTTTTTTGTGAACGACGCGCGTGCATACATCCATACATACCTACCTGTGTACTTACGCATGTACGTACATACATACATACATCAAAGAATCCGTCCATATGCACTGATCGTTTACTTTGTTATACCCTTGCAAAAAGGGTATATTAATTTTGGTCAGAAGTGTGCAACGCATAGAACGAAGCATCTCAGACCATATAAAGTACATATATTCTTGATCAGCACGACGAGACGAGTTCAAATAGCCATGTCCGTCCGTCCGTCCGTCGTCCGTCCGTCCGTCCGTCTGGATCAACGCGAACTCCTCCGAGACCGTAAGAGCTACAGAGCTGAAATTTTGCACGTAGGCTTGTATATACTGCAGGCATTGTATATCTCGGATTCAGCCGGATCGGACCACTATATCATATAGCTCCCATACAAACGGCAAAGTCACGAAACAGTGACTTTCTCAATAACTTCATTAATTTTATAGCTATTGTCATAAAAGTTGGTATTTGTCAGTTTTATGTTCTTATTAATGATTGTGCCAAATTTGATCAAGATCGGGTGACTATATCATATAGCTCCCATACAAACGGCAAAGTCACGAACAGTGACTTTCTCAATAACTTCATTAATTTTATAGCTATTGTCATAAAAGTTGGTATTTGTCAGTTTTATGTTCTTATTAATGATTGTGCCAAATTTGATCAAGATCGGGTGACTATATCATATAGCTCCCATACAAACGGCAATCACGAACAGTGACTTTCTCAATAACTTCATTAATTTTATAGCTATTGTCATAAAAGTTGGTATTTGTCAGTTTTATGTTCTTATTAATGATTGTGCCAAATTCGATCAAGATCGGGTGACTATATCATATAGCTCCCATACAAACGGCAAAGTCACGAACAGTGACTTTATCAATAACTTCATTAATTTTTATAGCTATTGTCATAAAAGTTGGTATTTGTCAGTTTTATGTTCTTATTAATGATTGTGCCAAATTTGATCAAGATCGGGTGACTATATCATATAGCTCCCATACAAACGGCAAAGTCACGAACAGTGACTTTTCTCAATAACTTCGTTACTTTTTAAGCTATTGTCGTAAAATTTAATAAACGTTAGTTTATTGAAGCTATAAATGTGCCAAATTTGGTCAAGATCGGGTGACTATATCATATAGCTCCCATAGAAACGATAGGTGGAAAACAGTGACTTTCATCAAAAAGTTCGTTATATCCTATGCTAAGATTGAAGGCAGTTCTTTCGCATACATTAGTCTTTTTGGGTAAGGAAAGAATTACCAAAACAGTTGCAAGGGTATACAAACTTCGACGCGGTCGAAGTTAACCCCGGCCCTATGGTTTTATTTTCATCTGGATAAAGAAGTATCTCAAAGATAGGGGGTTTTTATTATATCTTGAGGAATGTTTGAAATGATAAATATCTCGTTTGAATTTGGGTTAAGCCAGGTGGATGTCTTTGTATTCAATAGTTTTTCTGAATTAACATGACTTAAGCGATTATGTTTTAAAAGTTTCGGGTTAAGAATTCCTAGTCTAGTGAGCTGCATCCCCATTTCAATGTCTTCAGTGTATTCTGCGAAATGCTCAAAATTAAAGATTAGAACTTCTACATTTACTGATTTTTCCTTTTCTTCCTTGAGGTTGTTTATTACTTCTAAACCTTTATTTATAGTGTCTATTAAGTAATTTAGTTCATTTGTTTGTACGTTATTACTTTCAAGATTATTTATTTTTTCTTCCAATTCGTCTTTATCGTCTTGATCAAGAGTACCAAAAAGATATTTGTATATTGAACCAATTCCGTTAATTAGTCCTCGTTTATTACGTTTTACAATTTGTATTCCATTAATTTCCCTACATAATTTTTCTGTTAAGTATTGAATATGGATTATGTCTTTAAATTCCTGTGCTTGTTGCATTAGATTGTTATATGTAATGTCTATTAGTGTTAAATTCACTTTTAAATAATGATATTCAAAGTTTGTCGGTAAGTCCATGGTTCCTGTCTTAAATATTAAGTAACCGTTCGGTGCTTTTACTGGGTTTATGTCAATGGATTGAGTGCATGTTGATTTTAAAGTTAAGAATAGCACGATGCACAAAAAAGTCATCTTGAGTTGTTGACCTGTAATGTATCAATTGTCGTATTTGCTTTTATTAACTTTCTTTTTCTTTTTGAACTTTGATTTGTAATGTGTGTCCTTATGTCCCCGGTTTCTTTCTTCAAAGTGTTTTTCATCTAACTGATTTATTTCTCCTGTCTTTTTGAATGGATTTGTTGTTTTAGACTTTACTAATGGTGCTTGTTTAAATCTAGTATCGATTTCGAAGTCGTGTCTGTCTTTATTTAAATTGTTTATTTTATGTATTTTATTTGCTTGGGTATTATAGTCGGGTGATCCTGCATAGATAAAAATGTCCGCTGGTGTTCGGTTAGTTGTTTTATGTCTCGTCTTATGGTTGTAAATGTAGAGAATTGTTTCAAATTTAAGTAATTTATCTTCGATGTCATTTTCCCTATTTATAATTCTGAGTTTTTCGTTAACTGTTGTAATTCTTGTAGCCAATTTTTTAGTGCTATACACAGAAATGCTGAATCTTTGTCTGATTTTATTTCAATTGGTTTACCCATTTCAGTGAATACTTTCATAATTGCTCTCCTGGCTTCTAACCAATCTCTAGATTTTACTTCTACAAAAGTTGCGAATTTGGAGTAACATTACATTTGACATTAAAAGTTTCTGGTGTTATTTCAAAAGTTAGTTTTGTATTTCTGTTTTCTGTCTTTGCGATATTGCATACAGAGCATTCGTTAATAATGTTTTGAATCAGGTTTTGATAATCGGGGAAATAATATTTTCTTTAAACAAGTTAATCGTTTTTCAATTCCTGGATGTAATAATTGTTTATGTTGTTTTAAAATTATTTCTTTGAATTGTGCAAACGTTTGAATGTCCTCTAACTTAATGCTTGATTTCGAGGTTTTTGTTAAAATATGGGATAATCTTGTTCGTTATCAAAATATAGTACAGTTTTCTTACCGCAAAAGATATCTTTTAATTATATCCCTTGCGTAAGCATTGGTCATTTCTTTGTATGTTATTTTTTAAGTTTGATTTATAAAAATAGGTTGATGTTTCTGTTTTGTTTTCTGAACCTTTAATGAATTCTATTTGCCTGTTAAAATAATTAATGGGTTTTTCTACTATTGGAATGTAATTTCCATTATCCTCATGAGCACTATGTATTGTAGCTGCGGTGCTGTCTGTTGATCCTAAAAAGTTTTCCTCTATTTTAATTCTGGAAAGAGCGTCTGCTACGTGATTTTCTTTACCGGGTAAATATTCAATTTTATAATCAAACTTATTTAGTTTTATTCTCCATCGTTGAAGTTTCATATTTCGTTCTTTTATATTGCTGAGCCATACTAAAGGCTTATGGTATGGTCTGAAATACTTTGTTGCCCAAACTATTGATAGTAATTCTTTTTCAATAGCTGAATAATTATTCGTTATAATTTATCTCATGATAGTTCAACGTTATGCTTGCGTAAGAAATAGGTCTATGGTACTGTGAGATGAACGCGCCTAAAGCTATTTTGCTAGCATCTGTGGTTAGGAAAAATGGTTTTTTAAAATCAGGGTATGCAAGTATAGGGTCATTCATAAGAAGATATTTTAATTTTTCAAATGAAGAAATTTAATGTGGGTCTTTTTATGTTTATTTTAGCTCCTTTCTTTAATCCAAGAGTTAAAGGTTTTGCAATATGTGCAAAGTTTGGTATGAATTTTCTGAAGAATCCGCATAATCCTAAGAATGATTTTTATTTCTTTTGGGGTTCGAAAATTTTGAATTGCTTTGACTTTGTTTGGGTTACGTTTTATACCTTCTGTTGTTATTATATGACCAAGGAATTTTGTTTCCCTTTTCATAAATTCGCATTTGTCGAGTTGAAGTTTAAGATTAGCTTCTCTTAGTTTCTTAAATACCTTTCTGAGTGATAGTATGTGTTCCTCCAATGAAGTGGAGTACACTATAATGTCATCCAGATAAACAAGGCAATCCTTATAAATAAGGTCTTCCAAATGATTATTCATGCATCTTTGGAATGTTGCCGGCGCAATTTAAAGACCAAATGGCGTACGTGTGTATTCGTAATGGCCATGTTTAGTTGAGAAAGCTGTTTTTGAAATAGATTCAGGATCCATTTGAATTTGATGAAATCCCTTAGCTAAATCAATGGTGTTAAAGTATTGGCATTTTCCCAGTTTGTCAAAAATTTCATCCATGACTGGAATTGGGAATTTGTCATCTATTGTGACTTCATTAAAATTTCGGTAGTCAATGACTAATCTGAATTTTTGTTTGTTGGAAGCGTCTCCTTTTTTTGTCACGATCCAAATGGGTGAACAGTAGGGTGAGTTCGATTTTCGAATGATACCCTGTTCGATCATTTCATTTATTTGTTTGTTGACTTCTATGTCAAACGTTTGGGGATATTTGTAAGGACGTTATTGAACTTATTGAAGAGCCTGAGTCGACTACACATCTCAAATGTTTATTGTTCATTGTGATTCTGATGAAGGACTTGTCTCTATCTCTTCTTCTGATTGATCCGAGGCATTGTGATGAAAATTTTCGGATGTGTCCATTTTGCTGATTCCACTATTACTTTCTCTTGGCATTTTTGTGACTGGTTTGCTACCTTATATTTTTGATAATTATTTTGCTGCTGATAATTCATTGGATTTTGAGCACTATCGATATTTAATTTTTGTTGATATTCTTGGAAATGTTTTTGGTTTTGTGTTGTGTCTGATTGTTTTGTTTGAGACGGAGTTGCACTATTGGGTACAAAAGATTTTCCACTTTTTGATTTTGGCTTTGATCTGATTTTCTGATTTCTGATATGCTATCCTCGTATAACCCTTCTATTTGAGCTACTTGCTTTAGATTGCTAACTGTGGTTATATCGTATCTAGCTAACGTCATAAATAATCTATCGGGTAATTTTTTGTTTATTACATCTTTTATAGTACTATTGTTGGTGTTTAGATTATATAAAATAAGATAACATTAAGACAATTATAATATAGAACAAATGGAAATGTATGCCAATATAAGTATGTAACCCATTATAGATATCGATGGCTCATCAGTCATAAGTAGATCTGATATGGTCAGCAGTTAACAATAAAGACCTAGTTCATCAAGTTGCTATAGTTAGCTATTATCAATAAAGACGTATTTTGCTGACCTAACACTATGTCGAACTATGCACTGGTGAGCTCTCTAGTTTTACTATAAAAGAAATGCATCATTCTTTGTAAGATCAGATTCCAATTGTAGCTACATCGGGTGTGCATCGCTGTGTCTTTGGCCCCCATCTCTACCTTTGTAATCTCGCTCCGAAGTCCACCCAATTTATGTGTTGGTTGCGACGACTATTAGTCACTGGTTTATGTGCTAGTGCCTATTTGATTATAAATAAATAAACAATTAATAAATTCAAGAAATACTAACGTCTTTCATTGAACATTTTGGTGACCCCGACATTGGCGGCTCCAAGTTGAAAGAGTTACAGACTTGGTGGAACCGTCATCAAGTGAGAATTGGTTTGGTTAACTCAGGCGACCAATCTCTCAACAACAAGGAAACTGGTCAACTAGGCGACTACCTTCTTTGCACGCTTTGGACACAGAACAATCCTAAGCGAGGGCACAAATTGATGAACATTTCACATCAATCTGGGTTCCCGACTAAAAACATCGCAATTGATTAACTTGGCAATCGTTGCGTAGCCACTTTGGCGACTAAAACAATTTATTGGAAAACTAGGAGTTAGTTTTCCGCAACGGGGTAGCAATTCATACCCATTGAATAAAAGTTGATCAACTAGGCGATCACTTTGGTAAATACAATTAACACGATTTGTGTCAACGAGGCGACCAAATCATAAAAAAGTTATTTAAAATAAAAAGTTTGATCAACTTATAAACTATATTGCATTCCCTGGCGTCAGCAATCTCTGACCTAGTTAACTCGGTCAGTAACCCAGGTAGTACGCACGAGTATATAGTTTGGCATTGGTCAGCAATTTTTAAAAATATATAATAAAGAAAAGAAACTCAAAAAAGAAAAAAAGAATAGGTATATTGGAAATAAAAATTAACTATTGGTAACGCAAAAATCAAAAGACGACTTCGATTTATTTCTTATTCTTATTTGTGCTACACTTGACCAATTTTAGGAACGAGTCGGAGCGTTCCCTGTCTTTGACAAAATAAATAAACTCCCCTCGGGTCAAGTACTAGTACAAATAAGCAAATACATAAGAATATAAAAACATGGAGGAGTTTTATAAGCAGCAGACAGAACGAGGAGAAGCAATTCAGGCTTTCATCCGGAATACCAAAAAGGATTCGTTCGCCAGGAAAATGAAGCCCTCTTATTTCGAGGAGAAACTTGAGCTCCTGGAATACATGTGGGAGAACTTCGAGAAAAGTCATAAGGAGTTATTGGACAAATTAAACAACGTGCCAACAGAAGATGACTACTTTGTAACGGACTATTTCAGCAAAATGAAGGCGGTTGTAACTAACATAGTGGAAGATTGGAAGGACCATTTGGCAAAGATAAAAATAGAGAGACAAGCTCGCCAACGAGAAGAAGAGCGAGCCGGGATCAAACCACTGGTTCGCAAACAAAGTG
Organism: Drosophila equinoxialis; assembly: GCA_018150345.1. NCBI lineage: Eukaryota > Metazoa > Arthropoda > Insecta > Diptera > Drosophilidae > Drosophila > Drosophila equinoxialis. Next base: position 269,772 of record JAECWI010000924.1, on the reverse strand, counting down.
CGCTGCTGGATTCATTGTCCAGGACATTAAGTCAAATTGTGCCTGAAGAAAAAATGAACTACAAATCAGTAGTCGACAAATTATGGAGGCAAATAGAAGAAATCCATTATGAGATTCATCGGCTAGCGGAAAATCCAGCCGAAGCAGGATATAATATATCTACGTTTGTAGCCGCAGAAAATACAATGCTAAAATTCTGTGTGGCACCAGTAGAAAATGTATTAATACAATCACCGCCTGTATTGCAATCATTGCAATTACCCAAAATTCCCATTCCAAAATTTGATGGGGATTACCTAAAATGGCAACAATTTCATGACATCTATAAAAAAGTGGTTCATGAGTCAAATGTATCCACAATAGAGAAAATGTGGTACTTAAAATCAAACCTTTCTGGAGAAGCAGAGAGATTGATACGGCACCTGGAATTAACAGAAGCCAATTACAACACTGCTTGGTCAGTGTTGCAGGAACGATTTAATAATAAAAGAGTTCTAGTAACAGCCATACTGGCAAAGCTGTTTGATCACCCAAATGTGGGAAATGACGCAGCTTCTATAAAGAATTTGCATGATAATATTTTTATCATTTAAAAACGGTAACTTATGGAACCACATCAGCCCCATATCTAGCGACGAAGTGTCTGGAATATTTGGCACTGAAAAACATGGAAAAATTGTCGTCTGGAGCATTAGCATTAAAAAATGAAGTAAGTAAGTCGTCTCGCCGACTTGGGTATACCATACACCAGTAAAACAAATATTTCAAATTTGTAATAACTAATGCATTTGCCTATTTTTCACAATTCTGTTCACATGCTTGTTACAAGCATATCTCAGTATCTCGCGCACTTATGCATATAAGCACCCTTGCGCCCCCACCCGCCAACGGCCATCAAAGGCCTTATGCAAAAACGTTTATATGCATAACTCAGCTATTTTTTGTCCGATTTTCATCAAATTTGGTATTTTGCTCGGTATTAGTATCAAATTTAAGTGTGCCAAATTTGATTGCACAAGGTAAAAAATTACGGGAGATAATCGAGTTTTTCAAATTTCGGGGGCGGAAAGTGGCGTGGCAAAAACTTTATACATACAAAATGTGCGCATTTACTATGCAAATATACATACCAAATTTGGTGTCTCTAGCTGCAATAGTTTTTGAGATAAACGTTTTTTTTGAATTGCGTGGGCGGAAAGGGGCGTGGCAAAAATTTGAAACAAACTTGATCACTCTACATACTACACGAGCCTACATTCCAAATTTGGTGGCTCTAGCTTTTATAGTCTCCGAGATCTAGGTGTTCATACGGACAGACGGACAGACGGACGGACGGACAGTCGGACAGACGGACAGACGGACGGACAGACGGACATGGCTAGATCGACTCGGCTGTTGATACTGATCAAGAATATATATACTTTATGGGGTCGGAGAAGCTTCCTTCTGCCTGTTACATACATTTTGGCGACTTTAATATACCATTTCACCCTATGGGTGTATGGTATAATGACCTTTATGTTGATGACTCTCTCACAGGAGCAGACAGTTTACTAGAAGCCCTGCAAATAAGACAAGAGCTGCTAGAAATCTTGAGACCTAAGGGTTCCAATCTACGAAAATGGTGTTCAAATAGCAGTCAGCTTCTAAAGGAAATTCCAAAGGAAGATACCATTGCTGACATCAATCTCGGTGACACACTGGAACAAACAAGTGTCAAAACATTGAGAATCATATGGGCACCCAAAGAAGATCTATTATGTGGAAAGGCTCAAAAACATACAAAAGGAATAACCAGAAGAGTGGTACTATCTGAGGTCGGTCAAATCTTCGATCCTCTAGGACTGTTCGCACCGGTAGTGGTAAGAGCGAAAATATTTCTTCAACATGTTGCTACCGAACGAATTGAGATGGATGGTGATCTGTCGCCGTATTTGGAGAAGCAATGGGAAGCCTACCGAGAGGATATACAGGCACTGAACCACATGAAAATTCCAAGGCATATTTTTGATGGCAAGGTCCCCACTTCAAAGGAACTGCATACATTTGTTGATGCATCAGAAAAGGCTTATGGAGCGGCAGTTTATGTCCGATCAACCTTTAAAAATGGCCAAGTTTCGGTCAGATTGTTGTGCGCCAAGTCAAGAGTGGCTCCCCTTGAAAAGCAGACACTGCCCCGGCTGGAACTATGTGCAGCTGTACTTGGAGCTGAACTTACGGATAGAGTACGACAGGATCTTCAATTAGGATCGGAAAGTATTGAAACATTTCTCTGGTCAGACTCAACAGTAGTACTCTGTTGGATTAATTCACGGGCATCACATTTCCACACTTTTGTGGCTAATCGGTTGACCAAAATACATGCAGTATCACATCCAAGGCAATGGCGTCATGTGTCATCAGCGCTCAACGCAGCAGATGTTCTGTCTCGAGGCATATCAGCAGCCCAGCTTAGCACACATACATTATGGTTATATGGACCACTATTTTTGCATGGACCACAACGTGGCTGGCCAGCACCATTTAAGCCTACAGAGCACACAATGGATACCGCTGAAAGGAAAACCAAGGTATTCAGCATGGTGACTGCCACTGCCAACAACATGAGTGAATGGATATATACGGTAAATCACAGAAATTCATTTTACCGGCTACAGCGAATAGTGGCGTATGTGCTACGGTTTTGTTACAAACAGAACAAGAGACCAACGGCTCATTTAGAGTTGGAAGAGTTAGACCAAGCACGTAGAGTAATTATTAAGCAAATTCAAGAAACAGGATTTGCATATGAATTACGACACTTAAAGAAACGACCTGATCAACCGCTAGATCGCAAAAGCACGGTGGCAACATTGCCACTAATACTGGATGAACATGCAATCATACGAGTAGCAACTCGGCTGCAACAAGCACCAGTATCAATGGAAACAAGGAATCCATATCTTTTGCCGTATAATGATCCAGTGGTAAAAATGATACTACGGAAACTTCATGAAGAGAATCTTCATTGTGGACATGAGGCATTGCGCGGAATAGCTCGGCAACAGTACCACATCATCAAGGTGAAACCAATGGTCCGGAATGTAATCCAGGGCTGCGTAGTATGCACCAAGCACCGGCCTCAGTTCTTCAAACAAGTCATGGGCGACTTACCTGAGCATCGGGTATCTCAGACTAGACCCTTTCTCAACGCCGGAGTAGACTATTGTGGACCATTCTGGATCCACCGTAAGGTTCGGGGAAAACGTCCCGACAAAGCTTACATTGCAGTATTTGTATGCTTTGCAACCAAGGCAGTACACTTGGAGTTGGTTGGAGACCTGTCCACCTCCTCATTTGTGGGCGCCCTTCAGCGCTTTATTGGGCGCAGAGGAAGATGCCAGACATTATACTGCGATAATGCAACAAACTTTGTTGGAGCAAACAACCAACTTAAGGAGCTGACCGATACAATACACTCAGAAACGGCATCAGGTAGTATTAAGGAATTTTGCAATCAAAAAGGAGTGCAATTTAAGTTCATACCACCACGGTCTCCACATTTCGGAGGATTATGGGAAGCTGCGGTAAAATCCGCTAAGCATTTACTGTTAAAAAACGTATCGACAGCAAACTTAACGTTTGAGCAACTGGCTACCATCATTGTCAATGTTGAAGCAGTGTTGAACTCTCGCCCGTTAACTCCAAACTCAGACGATCCCAATGACTTGACAGCTCTAACACCAGGCCATCTATTGATCGGAGAACCATTAGTAGCCCAAGCAGATGCAGAGCCAGTAACACATCGATCGATTCCAGAGCAATGGGAATTAGTGCAACGGCTTAAGCATACATTCTGGACACAATGGTCTCAAGAGTACCTACAAGAATTGCAGGGTACATCTAAATGGAAAAAACCCTATAACAATGTCAAAGAAGGCATGATGGTAATTTTAAAGGAGGATAATGTGCCAATCTTACAGTGGCCAATTGGACGAATTGTTAAATTATATCCAGGCCTGGATGGATACGTCCGCGCGGTTGACGTTAAAACAGCCAGAGGTACCTACAAGCGGGCTATCCATAAATTGGCTCCCTTGCTTAGAGAGACGGGGATAAAACGTAAAATCGAGGCATATGACATAGGATCGAATTCCCAAGAAAACCCTGGTATCGAGGACAAAGCAGAACCAGAGACAAAAAGACGTTTGTCGATCGGTCTGCCACCGTTAGCAATGACGATCTGCCTAATGCTGTTGTTACTTCCCCTGGTATTTGCTCAAAGGACTAACATAACTCGATTCAACCCCAAACCAGGCATATACTATGAAAGTATTGGCACAGGAAGGATGGCAACGTCTGACTGGACTATTGTGGCATTTTACGATCTCGAACCATATTGGGCCGACCTGAAGACATTTTCAGACGGATTAGTAAAGGTTGGAGAAATATGCGTGTTAATGAAGGTTCCAGAGGCATGCACCGCAATGCAGAGGCACTTTGAGCATGTCAACTCAGAGCTCCGGACGGGAAATGATCTCCTTCACATAGAACGCCAACGACGATCGCCGTTAGATATAATTGGGAACATTGCGAACGGCTTATTTGGTGTGCTGGACTCAAAATATGCAACAGAGATGTCAGGCACCATAAGAAAGGTTAAATCAAATGAAGACTACTTATTGAACTTGCTGCAAAATCAGACATCTGTAATTGACTCAACGATAAATATCATTAAGCGAGACGAAGCCACGATTGAAAATCAGATGAAACTAATGGAACAACAAATGAACGACATGACCAAGGTCCAGGACAATGCAGTAAAGGCATTGCAATGGTACATCACGCTAACTACTCAGATGACAGTTATTGCAGGGAATTTGCAACGAATTCAAACCGAAATTTCCCGAGTATTTACAGATGCCCATCATAGCAAAATAAGCCCGTTACTACTATCACCAGGCCAGCTTCGCGAACATCTGAACCAACTTAAGAGACATCTTCCGTTTGGTTTGGATTTGCCAGTTCCAGATAATGACGTCTTGCAATTATATGGCTTAATGAAGGCACAAGGCACAATCGCAAACAATCATGTGATATTTAAGGTCACGTTTCCATTAGTGGCAACGCAGGCAGTGCAACTGTATAACCTGGTACCCATTCCAGCAATTGGAACTCATGGGATTGTAATCATGAACATTAAAATTCCCCTCATTGCTGTCAACAAGGAACAGAATCAATACATTGGGCTCTCAAGAGCCGATTTAGAACAATGTCACCAGCTCAACAACGAACAATATATCTGTTTTGATAAACAAACGACGTTTACGGCTAATAGCAACTGTGAGTTCCAGCTATTCAAAAACACAAAATCATCAACCTGTCAAATACAACACACAAACAGGTCATTTGTCTGGTACGACATGTATCACAAAAATCAGTGGAATTTTGCCACCACCAGACCAATTGAACTCGCAGTGACCTGTGACGATAATATAGATAGTGTCACTATCAAGAAAACTGGATTGTTAACTCTAGACCCGACGTGTACAGCAAGGAGTTCTGCTATACGAATAACAGGTCACCGTATTACTACGACAGACACAATGAAATTGTCATATGTCCGATTTGGCAACTTCAGCATTGGCCCAACAAAAGTAGCGCCAACAACCACACAATTCATGAAAATGCAACTAAGCTACGACGAATTAAGCAACATTCAAGGAAAACTGGAAACTAAGCAAAACTGGAAGTTACCAGAAGACCCCAGCCAGCCGGCACACCCTGTTATCGTTTCCTACGTAGCACTAACTATACCATTGGTTCTTGTGATGGTATATGGAATAAGGAGATGCTCCCAAACCCCAAGGCACAATGGTCCAGGCCAGCAGACAACCGTGAGGATCGTCAATCCTATACCGACTCCCGCTGCAGCAAACCCAGCCCCCAGCAATTTTGCGGTCAACGTTGGATAACGTTGAACAGAAAAATAAGATAACATTAAAACAATTATAATATAGAACAAATGGAAATGTATGCCAATATAAGTATGTAACCCATTATAGATATCGATGGCTCATCAGTCATAAGTAGATCTGATATGGTCAGCAGTTAACAATAAAGACCTAGTTCATCAAGTTGCTATAGTTAGCTATTATCAATAAAGACGTATTTTGCTGACCTAACACTATGTCGAACTATGCACTGGTGAGCTCTCTAGTTTTACTATAAAAGAAATGCATCATTCTTTGTAAGATCAGATACCAATTGTAGCTACATCGGGTGTGCATCGCTGTGTCTTTGGCCCCCATCTCTACCTTTGTAATCTCGCTCCGAAGTCCACCCAATTTATGTGTTGGTTGCGACGACTATTAGTCACTGGTTTATGTGCTAGTGCCTATTTGATTATAAATAAATAAACAATTAATAAATTCAAGAAATACTAACGTCTTTCATTGAACATTTTGGTGACCCCGACATTGGCGGCTCCAAGTTGAAAGAGTTACAGACTTGGTGGAACCGTCATCAAGTGAGAATTGGTTTGGTTAACTCAGGCGACCAATCTCTCAACAACAAGGAAACTGGTCAACTAGGCGACTACTTTCTTTGCACGCTTTGGACACAGAACAATCCTAAGCGAGGGCACAAATTGATGAACATTTCACATCAATCTGGGGTCCCGACTAAAAACATCGCAATTGATTAACTTGGCAATCGTTGCGTAGCCACTTTGGCGACTAAAACAATTTATTGGAAAACTAGGAGTTAGTTTTCCGCAACGGGGTAGCAATTCATACCCATTGAAATAAAAGTTGATCAACTAGGCGATCACTTTGGTAAATACAATTAACACGATTTGTGTCAACGAGGCGACCAAATCATAAAAAAGATTTATTTAAAATAAAAAGTTTGATCAACTTATAAACTATATTGCATTCCCTGGCGTCAGCAATCTCTGACCTAGTTAACTCGGTCAGTAACCCAGGTTGGTACGCACGAGTATATAGTTTGGCATTGGTCAGCAATTTTTAAAAATATATAATAAAGAAAAGAAACTCAAAAAAAAAACTGGTTTCACTGTCGTGGCGTTTATCAGTGTAAAAGAATAGGTATATTGGAAATAAAAATTAACTATTGGTAACGCAAAAATCAAAAGACGACTTCGATTTATTTCTTATTCTTATTTGTGCTAACACTTGACCAATTTTAGGAACGAGTCGGAGCGTTCCCTGTCTTTGACAAAATAAATAAACTCCCATCGGGTCAAGTACTAGGTACAAATAAGCAAATACATAAGAATATAAAAACATGGAGGAGTTTTATAAGCAGCAGACAGAACGAGGAGAAGCAATTCAGGCTTTCATCCGGAATAATACCAAAAAGGATTCGTTCGCCAGGAAAATGAAGCCCTCCTATTTCGAGGAGAAACTTGAGCTCCTGGAATACATGTGGGACAACTTCGAGAAAAGTCATAAGGAGTTATTGGACAAATTAAACAACGTGCCAACAGAAGATGACTACTTTGTAACGGACTATTTCAGCAAAATGAAGGCGGTTGTAACTAACATAGTGGAAGATTGGAAGGACCATTTGGCAAAGATAAAAATAGAGAGACAAGCTCGCCAACGAGAAGAAGAGCGAGCCAGGATCAAACCACTGGTTCGCAAACAAAGTGCGCTGCTGGATTCATTGTCCAGGACATTAAGTCAAATTGTGCCTGAAGAAAAAATGAACTACAAATCAGTAGTCGACAAATTATGGAGGCAAATAGAAGAAATCCATTATGAGATTCATCGGCTAGCGGAAAATCCAGCTGAAGCAGGATATAATATATCTACGTTTGTAGCCGCAGAAAATACAATGCTAAAATTCTGTGTGGCACCAGTAGAAAATGTATTAATACAATCACCGCCTGTATTGCAATCATTGCAATTACCCAAAATTCCCATTCCAAAATTTGATGGGGATTACCTAAAATGGCAACAATTTCATGACATCTATAAAAAGGTGGTTCATGAGTCAAATGTATCCACAATAGAGAAAATGTGGTACTTAAAATCAAACCTTTCTGGAGAAGCAGAGAGAGATGCATGGAATTAACAGAAGCCAATTACAACACTGCTTGGTCAGTGTTGCAGGAACGATTTAATAATAAAAGAGTTCTAGTAACAGCCATACTGGCAAAGCCTGTTTGATCACCCAAATGTGGGAAATGACGCAGCTTCTATAAAGAATTTGCATGATAATATTTTGAATCATTGCAAGCTTTAAAAATGTAGGCGTTATATATGGAATCGTCAGATGCTGTCATAATGTTTCATATGACAAGGAAATTTGACTAGATTCAACCACGCACTATATGAGCAATCTCTTTCAAACACCAGGGAGCTACAGGAAGTAAAGGATTTCCTATCATTCTTGGAACAGCGCTTCCTAACATTAGAGGCGATTGGGAAACCAAGAAACGAAAATCGCAGCATTGAAAAACTAAACCCAAGCAACAAATGCGCGGGCATATACAAACAGTTCCTTGTGTGCTTTCTGCGAGAAGGCAAAGCACAAACTCTTCCAATGCGAAAAGTTTAAAATGAAATCCGCAGCAGTGCGGCTCAATTGGGTGCAGAGACAGAAACTGTGTGTCACAAACATGGAAAATGGATGGTGATCTGCGCCGTATTTGGAAAAGCAATGGGAAGCCTACCGAGAGGATATACAGGCAATAACCAATGAAAAAAGGCATATTTTTGATGGCAAGGCCCCCTTCAAATGCAAAAAACATAACACATTTGTTGATGCATTTAGAAACAGGCTTTTGGATGCGGCAGTTTATGTCCGATCGTGACGGTCAACCTACAAAAATCGCAATGCTAGTTGGGCAGTCAGATTGATAATAGGTGCGACCTAAGTCAAGCCCCCTTGAACAAATCAGACACTGCCACACAGCATTCAACTAGGTGCAACATTTGATAAACCGAAAAATTGATGAACTGTTGGGAGCGGATAAGATAAATTTTTTATTTTTAAGTACGACAGGATCTTCAATTAGGATCGGAAAGTATTGAAACATTTCTCTGGTCAGACTCAACAGTAGTACTCTCTTGGATTAATTCACGGGCATCACATTTCCACACTTTTGTGGCTAATCGGTTGACCAAAATACATACAGTATCACATCCAAGGCAATGGCGTCATGTGTCATCAGCGCTCAACGCAGCAGATGTTCTGTCTCGAGGCATATCAGCAGCCCAGCTTAGCACACATACATTATGGTTATATGGACCACTATTTTTGCATGGACCACAACGTGGCTGGCCAGCACCATTTAAGCCTACAGAGCACACAATGGATACCGCTGAAAGAAAAAACCAAGGTATTCAGCATGGTGACTGCCACTGCCAACAACACGAGTGAATGGATATATACGGTAAATCACAGAAATTTATTTTACCGGCTACAGCGAATAGTGGCGTATGTGCTACGGTTTTGTTACAAGCAGAACAAGAGACCAACGGCTCATTTAGAGTTGGAAGAGTTAGACCAAGCACGTAGAGTAATTATTAAGCAAATTCAAGAAACAGGATTTGCATATGAATTACGACACTTAAAGAAACGACCTGATCAACCGCTAGATCGCAAAAGCACGGTGGCAACATTGCCACTAATACTGGATGAACATGCAATCATACGAGTAGCAACTCGGCTGCAACAAGCACCAGTATCAATGGAAACAAGGAATCCATATCTTTTGCCGTATAATGATCCAGTGGTAAAAATGATACTACGGAAACTACAGAAGAGAATCTTCATTGTGGACATGAGGCATTGCGCGGAATAGCTCGGCAACAGTACCACATCATCAAGGTGAAACCAATGGTCCGGAATGTAATCCAGGGCTGCGTAGTATGCACCAAGCACCGGCCTCAGTTCTTCAAACAAGTCATGGGCGACTTACCTGAGCATCGGGTATCTCAGACTAGACCCTTTCTCAACGCCGGAGTAGACTATTGTGGACCATTCTGGATCCACCATAAGGTTCGGGGAAAACGTCCCGACAAAGCTTACATTGTAGTATTTGTATGCTTTGCAACCAAGGCAGTACACTTGGAGTTGGTTGGAGACCTGTCCACCTCCTCATTTGTGGGCGCCCTTCAGCGCTTTATTGGGCGCAGAGGAAGATGCCAGACATTATACTGCGATAATGCAACAAACTTTGTTGGAGCAAACAACCAACTTAAGGAGCTGACCGATACAATACACTCAGAAACGGCATCAGGTAGTATTAAGGAATTTTGCAATCAAAAAGGAGTGCAATTTAAGTTCATACCACCACGGTCTCCACATTTCGGAGGATTATGGGAAGCTGCGGTAAAATCCGCTAAGCATTTACTGTTAAAAAACGTATCGACAGCAAACTTAACGTTTGAGCAACTGGCTACCATCATTGTCAATGTTGAAGCAGTGTTGAACTCTCGCCCGTTAACTCCAAACTCAGACGATCCCAATGACTTGACAGCTCTAACACCAGGCCATCTATTGATCGGAGAACCATTAGTAGCCCAACCAGATGCAGAGCCAGTAACACATCGATCGATTCCAGAGCAATGGGAATTAGTGCAACGGCTTAAGCATACATTCTGGACACAATGGTCTCAAGAGTACCTACAAGAATTGCAGGGTACATCTAAATGGAAAAAACCCTATAACAATGTCAAAGAAGGCATGATGGTAATTTTAAAGGAGGATAATGTGCCAATCTTACAGTGGCCAATTGGACGAATTGTTAAATTATATCCAGGCCTGGATGGATACGTCCGCGTGGTTGACGTTAAAACAGCCAGAGGTACCTACAAGCGGGCTATCCATAAATTGGCTCCCTTGCTTAGAGAGACGGGGATAAAACGTAAAATCGAGGCATATGACATAGGATCGAATTCCCAAGAAAACCCTGGTATCGAGGACAAAGCAGAACCAGAGACAAAAAAGACGTTTGTCGATCGGTCTGCCACCGTTAGCAATGACGATCTGCCTAATGCTGTTGTTACTTCCCCTGGTATTTGCTCAAAGGACTAACATAACTCGATTCAACCCCAAACCAGGCATATACTATGAAAGTATTGGCACAGGAAGGATGGCAACGTCTGACTGGACTATTGTGGCATTTTACGATCTCGAACCATATTGGGCCGACCTGAAGACATTTTCAGACGGATTAGTAAAGGTTGGAGAAATATGCGTGTTAATGAAGGTTCCAGAGGCATGCACCGCAATGCAGAGGCACTTTGAGCATGTCAACTCAGAGCTCCGGACGGGAAATGATCTCCTTCACATAGAACGCCAACGACGATCGCCGTTAGATATAATTGGGAACATTGCGAACGGCTTATTTGGTGTGCTGGACTCAAAATATGCAACAGAGATGTCAGGCACCATAAGAAAGGTTAAATCAAATGAAGACTACTTATTGAACTTGCTGCAAAATCAGACATCTGTAATTGACTCAACGATAAATATCATTAAGCGAGACGAAGCCACGATTGAAAATCAGATGAAACTAATGGAACAACAAATGAACGACATGACCAAGGTCCAGGACAATGCAGTAAAGGCATTGCAATGGTACATCACGCTAACTACTCAGATGACAGTTATTGCAGGGAATTTGCAACGAATTCAAACCGAAATTTCCCGAGTATTTACAGATGCCCATCATAGCAAAATAAGCCCGTTACTACTATCACCAGGCCAGCTTCGCGAACATCTGAACCAACTTAAGAGACATCTTCCGTTTGGTTTGGATTTGCCAGTTCCAGATAACGACGTCTTGCAATTATATGGCTTAATGAAGGCACAAGGCACAATCGCAAACAATCATGTGATATTTAAGGTCACGTTTCCATTAGTGGCAACGCAGGCAGTGCAACTGTATAACCTGGTACCCATTCCAGCAATTGGAACTCATGGGATTGTAATCATGAACATTAAAATTCCCCTCATTGCTGTCAACAAGGAACAGAATCAATACATTGGGCTCTCAAGAGCCGATTTAGAACAATGTCACCAGCTCAACAACGAACAATATATCTGTTTTGATAAACAAACGACGTTTACGGCTAATAGCAACTGTGAGTTCCAGCTATTCAAAAAACACAAAATCATCAACCTGTCAAATACAACACACAAACAGGTCATTTGTCTGGTACGACATGTATCACAAAAATCAGTGGATTTTTGCCACCACCAGACCAATTGAACTCGCAGTGACCTGTGACGATAATATAGATAGTGTCACTATCAAGAAAACTGGATTGTTAACTCTAGACCCGACGTGTACAGCAAGGAGTTCTGCTATACGAATAACAGGTCACCGTATTACTACGACAGACACAATGAAATTGTCATATGTCCGATTTGGCAACTTCAGCATTGGCCCAACAAAAGTAGCGCCAACAACCACACAATTCATGAAAATGCAACTAAGCTACGACGAATTAAGCAACATTCAAGGAAAACTGGAAACTAAGCAAAACTGGAAGTTACCAGAAGACCCCAGCCAGCCGGCACACCATGTTATCGTTTCCTACGTAGCACTAACTATACCATTGGTTCTTGTGATGGTATATGGAATAAGGAGATGCTCCCAAACCCCAAGGCACAATGGTCCAGAGCAGACAACCGTGAGGATCGTCAATCCTATACCGACTCCCGCTGCAGCAAACCCAGCCCCCAGCAATTTTGCGGTCAACGTTGGATAACGTTGAACAGGTGTTCAACGGCCGGGAGTATGTTGGTGTTTAGATTATATAAAATAAGATAACATTAAGACAATTATAATATAGAACAAATGGAAATGTATGCCAATATAAGTATGTAACCCATTATAGATATCGATGGCTCATCAGTCATAAGTAGATCTGATATGGTCAGCAGTTAACAATAAAGACCTAGTTCATCAAGTTGCTATAGTTAGCTATTATCAATAAAGACGTATTTTGCTGACCTAACACTATGTCGAACTATGCACTGGTGAGCTCTCTAGTTTTACTATAAAAGAAATGCATCATTCTTTGTAAGATCAGATACCAATTGTAGCTACATCGGGTGTGCATCGCTGTGTCTTTGGCCCCCATCTCTACCTTTGTAATCTCGCTCCGAAGTCCACCCAATTTATGTGTTGGTTGCGACGACTATTAGTCACTGGTTTATGAGCTAGTGCCTATTTGATTATAAATAAATAAACAATAATAAATTCAAGAAATACTAACGTCTTTCAAAAAATTTTAAAAAAAGTTTTTGGAAAATATATTTAGAAGGTTTTTTTTTGTTTAATTTTTATAGTATTATTTTTATTATTAAAATTATATTTTTTTTCTAATTTAAAAATAAAATAATTTTTATTTTTTGTTGGGTGGGGGTGGTAGGAAGAACGACAAAAAAGTTCTTCTTTTTGGTTTTTTTTTTGAAATTGTTATTGGTTAAGATTTTTTGTTTGGTGGTTTGTTGGCTTTTTTCATTTTGTTTAAACGTTTTCTGTATCCAGAGTTAGCTTTATTGTATAGAATTAATAATTTTTTTTTTTGGTTTTTGTTTTTGGATTTATGGGGAGATGAAAAAATATATCCTCTTTAAAAAGGATGTAAGTTTTTTGTTCTTAATTTAAAGGGGGACATCAAGTTTAAGTAAAGAAAGTTTGGATTAAAGGGGGGGTTGGGAGTGTAAGCCCTTTTTTTTTTTGGGGGGGTTTTTTTTTTTTTTCACAAGGGTGGGGTTTTTTCCCAAAATTGGGTTTTTAGGTTGTAACACACACAGTTGATATTTCCGCACACAGTTGTCGTTTTTGTTCCACAATTGGAGTTTATGGCTGTAACACACACAGTTGATATTTCCGCACACAGTTGGCGTTTTTCGTTCCACAATTGGAATTATTTAATTGGTTGCAACACACAGTTGATACCACACACAGTTGGTGTAAATATTTTTCACTGTTGTTGGCTTTTGAGCGATGCCCGTAAATTCTTGATGTCGGATCGGAGTTTTATAGTGATTATTCACTAATTCTATGTAATACACGGATAATAATTCTATGTGTCACACGGATAGAATAACTACTTCACTTTAACCGATCCTACCGACTGCGCCAATTATAAATCCGCTTCCTTTATAGGTTAAAAAAAGAAAACTTGGATCTATTGAACTCAAAAGAAACGATCTTTATTCAAAGGATGTATCTTAAGAACTAACTTAGAAGGCTTTTTATGTTTACAATTATGTTGAAAGCTTTTTATGCTACTAGTGGGAGCTTTTTATCGGATGATGTCTTGATCTGATATTTGATTGGCTTATTGATTTCGCATACTAAGCGTTCTCACGCCTAGAGGAATTTTTGGGGGCAGATTTGTTTATAATATTGCGTTCTCACGCTGGAAGTTTTTGAGGGGAACAATTGTTATTGCAAGTGTTTGTTTGTGAATAGAACGGATGTTTACTTTAAAGTTATAAATTTTGGAGGGCAAAAAAATTTCTAAGTTATTAGGGATTGCTGTTGGATATATGAGTATATACTCCCTCCCCTGCTGCCAAACTGTCCAAAGCCCTAATAATTTATGAGGCGATCCAGGGATACCTAGAAGAATTTGGCTCGAAAAAGTGTCCACCTATGTAAGAATCCTATCCGAGCCAACGGTAGTTGAGACTTTTGAGGACATAATAGCGAATTAGGAGGTGCGCTAGACCGGTCCTCTCGAGTTTTCTTCCCCCTCTAAGTACATCTTTATAATGAAATAAATCATAATTTGGTACAGTTATGAAATATGTGATTTCTACTACTTCTACAACCTAACTACGCCCATTAGGGCCCCCTTTTCTTCGTTACTCTTTATTTAATACGCTAATGGAGGCCACATTAAAATATTCTAACATCAAAACTAACTGTAGTTCTTTTGTTTTTGACAGTCAATGTTTACGATCGACGTCTCTTTCTGTTTTTCTAACTACCGTCTTGGCGGAGAGGGTAACCTCAAGGGGAGGGTAACGACAAGGGTAACACCAAGGAGACAATAAGAAAATCGAAAGTGAAAGAGAGGGACTGCGATTGTGACGCGTGCCAAACAACAAAACGCATCGTATGTTTTCGCCGTTAGGATATAAGTTGGCAGAGCAAGGGTGGGTTTGAACAGAGAGCTAGAATTAGAGAAAAATCTAATGTGACCATCGCAGTGATTAGAACCAAGAAATAGCGGCACCAAAGTCCAAGGACAGGTTTTTTTTCTTTCGCGAAGCAAGGATTATATCAGGTGAACCCAATACTGAGAAATCCTCAGAAATCCACACAGCATTATTTCTTTTGTTATTAAAGTATGTCTACCCTTTCCCCTCCCTTTTCCTTAGTCACTTAACCTTTTGAGTGCAGCCGAAGGAGCAGCGGACTTCGGCAGGATGAATTATTCTCCTGCAGACTCGAAGTCAGATTTGATCTCAAGGCTCAATCACTCAAGGTGAAGAGGCAACGAATCTTGGCCAAGCGGGCTGCGCAAGATCAGTCGTTGCAGTTCCTCTTCACCGTCCCTTCATGCCTCCTGTTAAGAAGAAATACCGAAAGCCGTTAAAATTGAAATTGAAATTTGATCTGATAGTGTTGGACTACACATAAGTTAGCTCTAAGAACGTATGACATAGCAATGAAATGGTCATTAAGAGACAATTATCGTTGGAAAAAAGTTTAAAAGGGACCCTGAATACCGCAAGCAATATTGCAAACTGATGTTGCAATACGAGCAAAACTGATATATTCGGCTGATTCAGGAGTCAGAACAGAACATAAGCCTGGATAAGGTATGGTTCCTGCCACTCTTTGGAGTCGTCAATCCACATAAGCCCGGGAAAATTAGAATCGTATTCGATGCTGCAGCGGAAGTCGATGTCGTGTCGCTGAATGCACTACTGATGAGAGGACCTGACCAATGTCAGCCATTAAGTTACGTGCTGATGAAATTTAGACAAAGGTCCGTAGGTATTTGCGCAGACATTGAAGAAATGTTTCATCGCTTCTTGATACGCAAAGAAGACGCATTCTATGGAGAAAAGATGAAACTTAAAAGTTTAAGGCATTTAAGATGATGGTAATAACGTTTGAAGCGAAATGCTCACCCGCATCCGCGCAATTTGTTAAGAATAAGAATGCATCGGAATACAAGGACTTTTTTTCCACAGCCTCGATAATGATAGTCAGAAGGTACTTGGTATGCATTGGTATAAGGCAGAGGATAAATTCGGGTTTATAGTTTCGTTTAATAAAATCGACAAATCTCTTATGTCAATCTTCGAGCACTTTGGAATATTAGTCGAGTACTCGTTGATGGCAAAACTGCTCAGTATATTTGGAGGAAAAAGTTAGAATGGGATCAATCCGTACATTAAGAAGAGTACATCGAATGGAAAAGATGGCTTCGTTTTGTTAATGAAATAGCTTTAATAAGGGTTCCAAGAAGGTATGGTACAATTTTTAGTAATGAGTCTGTAGAGTTACACATATTTGCAGATGCGAGTGAGATGGCGTATGCAGCACGAAGATTAAGAGAGACAGCAGACAGTCACTATGGTTAACGCGGCCAGATTTTTTATTGGATGATCTTGAGGAATCACCACAGCAGAGCAAAGGTAATTTTAGTACTGACATGGAGCTGCGCCCAAAATTCTGCATGGTCACCACGAAGCAGGCGGATGAACTGTTTGGGAGATTCTCATCGTACACGAGACTCGTACGGATTCTGGCTTGGGTGCTACGATTTAAAAGAAAAGAAGTTCGTGAAAATTATCTGAAATGCTCAGAGATAGATTATGCTGAAGTAGTACTGTTCAGAAGTGTACAAATAAGTTCTTATCCAGATGAGTATAGTGAGCTCGCCAGGGGTAAACTCATTGACAAGGGGAGTAGTCTTCTGAAACTAACACCGGAGATAGATAATGATGGATTGTTACGTGTAAGCGGACGAATAGATAAAGCCTGTGCCGTTGATGTGTACACTAGACGCCCAATAATTCTGCCATAAAGGAACCACGTGACGAAACTACTAATCACACATTATCACAACAAATGGAAGCATCAAAATGAGAATACGATCATCGCTGAAATACGTTGGAAGTTTTGGATTCCTCACCTACGCCAAGAGGTACGCCGGACGTCACGAACATGCTTCATACGCCGTACGGAGAGAGCTCGCCCAGCACCACCCTTGATGGGACAACTGAATCCACATGCAGGCGGATGTTGGGAACGTTTAGTTCGAAGTGTAAAACGAGCTATGGGACATGCGCTACTACAAGAAAAATTTAAAGGAGGATACCCTCTACAGTTTGATGTGCGAAGCTGAAAATATTGTTAATTCACGGCCTTTGACGCACATTGCCATAGATAGTCCGACAGGGGATCCTATAAATCCAGGTCACTTTCTTTTACGTACAGCCAACTCCACTCAGACTCCGCATCCGCAAGAAGAGGATTATCACCCTACCATGAAGGATTTGCGTATTAAGCAACAGATGACTCATTTGTTTTGGCGCAAGTGGGTAAACGAATACCTGCCTGATTTGTGCGCCGCACCAAGTGGTATCATTCGGTACAGCCGCTAGCTCTGGGAGATATCGTCCTTATTTGCGACAGCGCACATCATCGAGTTAACTGGCAGAAGGGAAGAATCATCGAGGTGACCACCGGACGAGATGGCCAAGTACGATCTGCGAAAGTGAAGACCAGCACTGGAGAGTTTCGTCGAACGGAATGTATGTTAGCCAAACTAGATTTTGGTGAATCTAAGATGGACTAGATTCACGGTGGCGGGGATGTTGTGAAGAAATACCGAAAGCCGATAAATTGAAATTGAAATTTGATCTGATAGTGTTGGACTACACATAAGTTAGCTCTAAGAACGTAAGACATAGTGTTGTAAGAATGTAAGACATAGTGTTAGAAGGGCTAGTGTAGGAAAACGAGCACTTGATATCAAGCCGTGGAGGGAAAAGCGAAGGGGTCCACGGCGGCGTGGGTCGAGTGAACACTTCCCTTTCCCAGTCCAAGAGGCAACGGATCTTGGCCAAGCGGGCTTCGCTGGGCAGACAGGATCAGTCGTTGCAGATTCTCTTGGACTTTCCTCCTACCCCTTTCCCTTCCCTTTTCTCACTTTTTGTGGTCTCCATTTCATCCTATAATACTCTTCAAGGTCTTCAGATCAAATTAATGTTCTGTAGACGGGACTCTGGAGACCGAGAACTGTACGCCAGCCAGAGCTTTGTGGTTAGGGTATTTAAAGGTCGCATATACTTTGTCGATGTGCCGGTGCCGGTTTTTAGTTTTCTTTGAAAGCGACCAGTTTTTCCAGAAATTCAGAGGCACCTGTTTAAGAATAAACATAGTGTTCATCTGACCTGGCTTCACCAAATCAAATGCACTAAAGAAAACACAATACAACTGTACCTTTGTACCAAACAACTAATCTAGCATATGACTAGAATTACAACCAGCCACACACCATGTGGGAAAAAACACTTGTAATTCTAAACTAACCCAAAAGATCACAACGGCAGGATGTCAAGTGGCCGACGCCGTGCCCAAAATAATAATAAATTTTCAACCCCCAAATACGTGGGTGTGAGTCTAGAATAAGATCTTCTAAGAAAAATTGTTACCTCCTAGAGCCTAAGATAATCCTATATAAACTCCGTACTTTTGTAAATAAAATCAGTTCATATTTTGAATTCAACGAATGAAGATTGGGTTATTTTCTTTCTCTTCGGAAATCCCTATTCATTTTGGTCCTTCGAGAAAAAGGAACTCTGCAGTTTTCCCCACCAGTGGTAAGAGACTCAGAGATTGAATCAGCTCCTTAAAGTATGAATTCTTATGCAAGTGTAAATGCTAAGATCAGCTAAAGGTAGCAAAAATAAAACAACTCTTGTTTTCCCCCACCAGTGGTGAGACAGAGTAAAAAACAAAAAGCAAAATATTGCTTAATAATTAAAAAGTGCGTGCGTCCGATTTTAAAAACAGTTTTGGCTAGTGGAGCAACTGTAGTAATTTCGGCGGAGTTTTTTGTGTGTGGCGTATTCGAAGCCCTAATATGGAAAGTAAAAAAAAAATTTTTTAATTACATAGTGTATATGTATATACGCTATATATATAGTTGCAAGTCGACAACTAGAGACAGCAACAGAGCAACAAGATAGTTGCAGAGGAGACGCGACTGGAGGGGGAAGAAACGGCGAACCACCAGCAAACTATCGGCAAACCCATTGGCAGACAAGCAGCAGCAGATTATCGGCAAAATCTACTTGGCAAACCCTACTTGGCGGACAACAGTGGCGAACGGTGTCAACAACAGGATCATCAGATAAGATATAAATTAAGATAGTAAGTACATCTATCTATTTTTATTATTATATACTTATATCGATATCCTAATATACGCATAAAACAAAAATGTTCCCTACCAAAACTGAAAAATTGTTAGGGAAGCAACACGAGTTGCACAAAAGATTAAAGAAGATAGAAGAGTTAGATGCTAGTAAGTTAACTAGCAAGATTCTTAATGAATTAACTGAGATTCAGAAGCAATGGATTAGTTACCATAGCCAAATGATACAGAGTGGTGTAACCGAACACTACTATTTTACAGATGGAAAGTATGAGGAGGGTTTAGAGATGATAGCCAGATTAATAGCCAAAGGAGAGTCAAGTAGGCAGGGCACTGTTGAATCGGAGAGCAGTGAAGCAGATGCAACGATGTCAGAAAATGTTGAGGTCAGCATCGGAGAATCGCGGGGAAACGCGACCTCTAGTAATGAGAACGCTAATGTTAGCCAGGAAAAATTTCAAGAAAAAGTCCGTCAGCTCCAGATATATTTGGACATGGTGAGCAAAGTTTACGTACGATAGACAATGAACAGGCGAAATGTACATTAAAAAAATAAAATTCTTGTTCAAGAAGGTACAGATGTGCCAAGCTTATACAGAACTTATACATAATGAAACCTCATAGAAAATTAGAATTCGATATTCAGAATACCTTGGTAGCATTAGAAGAGAAAATAAATGATCAGAAAAATTTGAAAGTTGAGAATGTTACCGTGAGAGGCGAACTACCGGTGTTGCCAAAAATACAAGTACCCACATTTTCTGGAGAGCCAAGAGAATGGGACTTGTTTGTAGAATTATTCGCGGAACTGATTGAAAAAAGAGAGGATCTAAGTCTTACGCTTAAATTCAACTATTTGAAATCCGCGTTAAAGGGCGAAGCCATGAGCATGTTAGCCCATCTATTGTCAGGTTCAGCTGACAATTATAGTGCCGCTTGGGAATTGTTAACCAAGCGGTATGAAAATAATCGGAGGGTATTTTCCGAACAATTAAGTCGGATCGTTGATTTACCTATGATCAACAATGAATCCGCAAAAAGTGTAAAAGGAGTGATTGACATAATTAATGAGTCAATACACTTAATTAAAATTAAAGCAAATTTGTCCGATGAAGTTGACGTAATAGTCGCTCAACTCATACTTCGGAAATTTGACAGAGAGACTCTACAATTATATGAGAGTCAAATTAGAAAAACAAGGCAGATACAATTACTATCTGATGTAATGGAATACTTAGAGCAAAGATATTGCTCGTTAAGTGCCATGAGGAAGGAAGAGAAAAAACCGTTACAAAAAACGGCGGGTGCAGTGTTTAAAGATAGTTGTCCGATCTGCAAAGGTCCTTGGCATAGCGCACCTCTGTGCTATAAGTTTAAAGCGCTTACACCTAAAGAAAGGGCGGAAATAGCAAAAAAAGTACAATTATGTACAAGATGCTTGAAGCATTCAAGCAACAAGAGATGCACTATTGAAATAGGCTGCTCATTGTGCAGCAAGGGGCACCACACCCTGCTCCATTTTGGGGAAAAGCAGGCGAAGGTAAATACTTGTGTTACGGAACAGCAAAAACTATTGGCCACAGCTCTAATACAAATTAAAAAAATAAATGGAGAGTATGAAACATTAAGAGCCTTAATTGATAATGGCTCTCAGAGCACTATTTTGTCTGAAGAAGCCGCTCAAATGTTAAAATTACCTAAGATCAAGAAACAAACAGAAATAAGCGGCGTATCTGCAACAAAAAGTAGAACGTCGAAGTATAGGGTAAATATTGAAATGAAGACACGTGATTCTGAGAAGGAACTTATTAAGGTTGAAGCAATTGTATTACCGCAATTAATGAAAGCACTTCCGTTAAAAATAGCAAACGTGGATATGTCAAAATGGCAAACTTACGTGCTAGCTGACCCCACATTTAATAAACCTGGTAGGGTTGATATGATAATAGGGGTAGACGTATATACCCATATCTTAAAAAGTGGAGTTGCCAAGATTAACGGCTTGCTGGGCAAAACACTCAATTTGGCTGGATCACATCGGGATGTACTAAGTCAAAGGAGATGAGTCTATAGTAGCTACAACAATAGACGTGACAGATATGGAACGTTTTTGGGAATTGGAGGCAGACGAAAAAGATGATATAGAAGCTAATCAATGTGAAGAAAATTTTAACAAGACAACAATAATTGATAAATCGGGAAGATATGTGGTAACGATCCCATTTAAGCAAGAAAGGGAGTTAGGTGACTCGAAGGCGCAAGCAACTGCGCGATTCCTTAACTTGGAGAAAAAATTTCAGAAAAATCCAAAACTTAAGGGGGAGTACGAAAAATTCATTAAAGAATATTTGGAGTTGGGCCATATGGTAGAAACTAAGGATGAAGGTTCGTATTACCTGCCACATCAAGCAGTAGTAAAAGAAGAAAGTTTGACAACTAAGTTAAGAGTTGTATTTGACGCTTCTGCAAAAACCATAATAACAGAAGTTCTCAATGATGTGATGTGGATCGGGCCACGACTCCAAAAAAAGACATTTTCGACATAATATTAAAATGGCGAAAATGGCAGTTCGGTAGCATCTGCAGATATTGAAAAAATGTATCGGCAGATAAACATTGATCAAGACGATCAAAAATATTTGCATATTTTGTGGAGGAATTCACCACAGAAAAAATTAAGAGAATATAAATTAACAACAGTAACGTACGGTACTGCATCGGCACCGTACTTAGCTACAAGGGTGCTTGCAGAAATCGCAAACAGGTGTCAGGATAAAGTGATACGTGAAATTATTCGAGAAATGAATTTTACATGGATGATTTGATGACAGGGGGTGATACCGTGCAAGAATCAAAACACAAAGTTCAGCAGGTTTCCAGAGAGCTGGAAAAGGCAGGAATGATTTTGAGAAAATGGATTTCGAATAGATCCGAAATTGTTGAAGAGGTTGTTAATACAGGCGATAATAAAGTATTAAAAATTGATGAGAACGAAGCAATTAAAACCTTGGGGGGTTGCAGTGGGAGCCATTTAAAGACGAATTTAAATTTAAGGTAAACTGTGACGAAAACCCAGGAAGGTGAATAAAAAGAGGGGTACTATCCACACTAGCCAAAATTTATGATCCACTAGTTGTAGCACCAGTAACAGTAATAGGCAAGTTATTCATGCAGAAGTTGTGGCTAGCGGAGCAAAATTGGGATCAAGAGTTGTCCGATAACGAAACAACAGAATGGAAATCCTTCAGGGACAATTTGGTGTATCTGTAATTTTTCTCACTTCGGAGGTATATGGGAAGCTGGGGTAAAATCGGTTAAGTATCATCTAAAAAGAGTCATAGGAGACAGTAACCTCACATATGAGGAACTTGCTACATTATTGTGCCAAATAGAAGCCGTTTTAAATTCACGTCCGTTGTATACGACGGGTGAAGATATGGACAACAACGAAGTGCTAACTCCCGGTCATTTCCTAATTGGAACACCAACACTAGAAGCAGCCGAGTCCATATCAGAGGAAAAAATTGGAAACTTAGACAGATGGAAATTAATTCAGAAAATGAAAAAAGATTTCTGGTTAAAATGGAAAGATGAATATCTATATACTCTCCAGCAGAGGAATAAGTGGCGACAAACCACAGAAAATTTAGAGAATGGTCAAGTCGTACTGATTAAAGACGAAAATTGTCACCCAGCTAGGTGGCCTCTAGGCGAGAATTGAGGAAATTCATAAAGGCAGGGACGATAAAGTAAGAGTGGTAAAAGTCAAATTGCAGGAAGGGTCAATTACAAGGCCTTTAAATAAAATTTGTCCACTCATTGGGGTAAAATCATCAGAAGACGTGGAGGAGAGCCGATATCGGAAAACTACCAGATTCGATCATCTGTCCAAAGTAGGAACCGTAATGATGTTAGCAATGTTGATGCTACTTTGTCAATTGTCGAATGCAGCAAGCTTTAAAGATAATCGACCAAAAATTACGGTAAAAGAACTAAACGCAACAGCCGCATTGTACTTAGATCCAATGGGTGAGGTGGAGGTAGTAGCGTCGTCATGGGATCTGGTTGTATACTATGACATGTCGGCATATTTTGAAATGCTAACTAAAGGTGACAGATTGATTCCTAAAATGAGGGATTTATGTCAAAAGTTATACAGTGAAACCTCGATATAAAAAAAACCTTTATTTAATTTTTTTTTTTTATTTTTTTTTTTTTTTTTTTTTTTTTTTTTTGTTTTTTTTTTGAATTTATTTATTTAAAGAATTTTTTTTGCGATTCCCCCTCAGATTCGTTATATCGAGGTTTCACTGTAATTTCGAAGACCAGTGCCATTTCGTATTAGACAACACGATAAAACGCATTGCGGAAATCGAAGAAAATAATAGATTGTTCATGAGTCAAAATAAGCCAAGAAGCAAACGAGCACCGTTTGAATTCATGGGTTCACTATACCATATATTATTTGGCATAATGGATGCAGATGACAGAGTACAGATGGAAGAAAACATGAGAAATTTACTGACAAATCAGCAAAATTTGAAACACCTTCAAGAAAGGCAGACATCGATAGTAGACTCCACGGCAAACATTCTTAAGACAACTATAGATGAAATAAATGATAACTTTCGCAACATGAACAACCGGATTGAAAATATGACGGAAGTACTAAAAGAAAGCTATTACGTATATAGAGAATCCATCCAGTTTTTCATGATTGTAAGGCAATTGAGTTCAGTAGTGGATGAATGTGAAAAAATCCAGACAGGAATTATAAATCTCTTAATAGACATTAACCATGGTAGGTTGAACCCTAACATTTGAAAACCAACCCAGATGAAGTTGGAAATAGCGAAAATAAAGGACAAGTTGTCCGAAACCTTAGTACTACCAGGTAAAAGGACAGGGACTGAGTTAAAAGATATATATACTCTGTTGACGGCCAAGGGTATCTTTATTGACAGAAAACTAATCATAAATGCAAAAATACCACTTTTTGGTAGGCATCCATCTTTTCTCTATAAAAGTGTGTTCCAGTGCCTGTACGATTGAACGATAATCAAATGGTAATGGTCCATATAGATAGCCAGTACTTAATATATAACTTTGAAATAGACTCGTATCATCTAATGTCTGAGCCAGCTATGCAAAAATGTCGTAGCTGGCAGTCGAACAGGAGAACATGTGAAGGAAGTTGGCCATGGAGTAGTGCCAATGATAATGCCTGCGAGCTGACACCTTTTAAACAGAATAACAAATCTAGTTGCGTATACAGAACGATTGTGGAGACAAAATCTTACTGGGTAGAATTAGAAATCAGCAGTAGTTGGTTATTCAAGGTACCGCCTAAAACTAAGGCCAGAGTCCAATGCGGTAACGAACAGCAGGAGGTGCTAGAGATACCAGAACAAGGAATTTTAAGCCTGAGATCAGGCTGCACAGCTAGGGCAGAAGATAAAATTTTAGTAGCTCATCATAGCGTCCAGTCAGAGTCGTACATAGCTGTTAAAACTTCGCACGTAGGCGATATTAGTAACATAGAAAATATAGCATGGAGTTCAGTAGAAGCAAACATAGTAAACCATTCAGCAGAATTAGAAAGAATAGGAAGCCAATTAAAATCATTAAAGGAACATCATATTGAATTACTAGGTTTAAACTTCCATCACGTAGCTGGTCATGCGTCTTTAATGTTGGTCATCTTACTAATGATAATATTAATAATAATAATTTGTTTAAGACAACGTAATAAAAATATAAGAATCCCAATCGCCCCATTTGGCGGCCCTCGCAAAATGTTTAAGAATAAACATAGTGTTCATCTGACCTGGCTTCACCAAATCAGATGCACTAAAGAAAACACAATACAACTGTACCTTTGTACCAAACAACTAATCTAGCATATGACTAGAATTACAACCAGCCACACACCATGTGGGAAAAAACACTTGTAATTCTAAACTAACCGAAAAGATCACAACGGCAGGATGTCAAGTGGCCGACGCCGTGCCCAAAATAATAATAAATTTTCAACCCCCCAAATACCCCGGGTGTGTGAGTCTAGAATAAGATCTTCTAAGAAAAATTGTTACCTCCTAGAAAATATATTTTTAAATTATTTTTTTTAATTTTTGATTGTTGTTTTTTTTTTTTTAAAAATCTATACAAACCCTAAAATAAATTTAAAAGAAAAAAGAAAAAGTAAAATATAAAAAAAATTATTATAAAACTATTTTTTAAAAAAATTTTTTTTTTTTTAATATTGAAGAGGTTTTTTTTTTTTCTCTCGGAAATCCATATTCACACCATACCTTAGATTTTAAGATTTTTTTTTAATTTTTATTTTTATAAAATTTTTTTTTATATTTTTTTAATTTTTTTTTTTTTTTTTTTTTTTTTTTAAATTATATTAATTAAATTAAAATTTATTATTATTTTTTTTTTTTTTTCAAAGTTGGTTTATTCAAATATTGTTTAATATTTATTAAATATTTTTTTTTTTTTATAAATATTAATTAATTTTATTTAAATAATTAATAAATTAATTTTATTATTTGTTTCTTTTGTAATGACCGGGTTCCACTTGGTTGATTATTCGAAAGAAAACAAACGCGTCAGTTCAGTTTGGTGGTCATGTATAGATTGATTTTTATTCAAACAATATTCTTTTACTTAACCTATCGCCACTTAGGCGACAACTACAAAAGAGAAAGAGGAAGTGTCAGTACATAACATACATATTAATTGGGGCACTTGCATCAAAGTGCATGGTCAGCGTTCCCACGCTGGCTTGGCCCTAGCTCATGTTACGCCTGTGCTCATATGAATATATGTATGTGCATATATATATGTATGCTCATACATATATGAACATGTTTAGCTGTATATTGATGTGAGTATGTTTATGTGAATATATTAATGTATATACATAAACATACTCAAGTGGAGACGTACATATTTGATTGTTTGTACTTGCAACAAAGTGTTACAAGTTGAGCTCTTTGTGTTAATGATTTTTGGTATGGATATACTACACCTCCCCTTTTTAGAAAATAACGTAATATTATGGAGTTATTTGTTATTAGTAATAAAGATAATAAATGATTGATTAATAGTAATGTAGGTATGTTTGTTAGGAAGATTGTTTTATTTGTGTCTGGCCAGACAAATTTTCTTTCTCCAAAAAGAATTTTTCTTTTTTTTTTTTTTTTTTATTTTTAATAAAATGAAGTTTGAATCCATAAAAAAAAATTTATATTTTTCTTCTCGTTTTTTTTTTTTTTTTTTTTTTTTTTTATTTTTTTTAATTATTTTTGCAAATTTTTAACCTATCCTTATGTACTGTTTGTAGCTTATTTTTATTATTCCTAATTTTTATGTTGTTGTTTTTAGATGTTTCTACAACTTCGAATGGTCCTATATAGGCTGAGTCAAGCTTATGACCAGCTTCGTTTTTTAAGAAAACCTTATCTCCTATTTCTATTTTTAAATCTGCTGACTTATTGTCATGAAAATTTTTCTGGTTTTCCTTACGTTTCTCTAACATTAATCTAGCTCTACTGTATGCTAGTTCTAATCTAAACTTAACTTCTTTAGCATAATCATCTACGTTATATAATGGTTCTATTCTATTTACGCTATTAAAATGCGTTGGTAAATTATTTTGTTTACCAAATACAAGTTCATAGGGACAGTATTTGTGTGTTACTGACGGGGTTGTGTTAAAACAGTACACAAAATATTGTAACCATATGTCCCAATCAGTTTTATCTACTGATATATATGATCGAATGTACTCATTGAATGTCCTATGACTTCTTTCAACGGTACCCAAGGTCTGGTGGTGGTGTGCAGTAGACGTAATGTTGTCTATTTTTAAATATTTGCACAAGTCATTTATTATTGAATTTTTGTATTCTGTTCCCATGTCCGTAATGAACGTCTTCATTGGACCGTACTTCAGAATGAAAGATTCAAAAATAGCTTTAGAGATTGTTGTAGCGCTTTTATTGGGAACTGGTATTGCTACTAAGTATTTCGTCAAGTCACATATTAGAGTGACTGCATATTCGTTATCATTTTCGGATTTTGGTAATGGACCAATGGTGTCCACTATTACCCTATCAAAAGCATGTATGGGGGTTTCTGTAATAACTAAGGGTGTTTTTATATGCTTTGTCGTTTTTGACTTTAGGCATTTTTCACATTTATTAATGTAGTCTTTTACATGACGTGTCATGTTTTTCCAATAATAATATCTTTTTACTTTGGCCAAAGTTTTTGTAATGCCTGTATGGCCACCCTGTATCGGATCATCATGGTATGTAGACAATATTGCTTCTTTATCTTTATCTTTTTCTATAATGGTCACCGGTTGGAGTAGCGCTACTCTTAATGTTTTCAATATTTTATTGCCCATTTCTTTAAAAGACTCTATTGAAAATGTTTCAAAGATCTTTTCATTCGGTGCCAACTTGAGTTGTTTGATTTCGAGTATACCGGCTTGTTTTTCAAGCCTTTGAAAAAACTGACCTAAGTCTAGATTTCCATTGGTGTACAGATCTCCAATCTCAATTCTTGCTATAACTTTCTTTCCATGTTTGAGGAAACATAAATCGTGTGTTATACGCAAGGTCACTACTTTTCGTACTTCATCATTGCAGAGTACTTCATATATTTTGGGCTTAGAAGCATCATTAGGTACGTGCCTAATTGTATTTTCATTTTTATCATCTGGCCAGAGATTATTTTGTCTACTTTGCTGCCTGGTAGTGACTTTCAGGACATTTGCTTTTGTGTTTTTTAGATCCTGTATTGTAATGCGGGATAATGCATCCGCAACGAAATTATCTTTTCCCTTCAGATATTCTACTGTAAATTCATATTCCTCTAGATCAAGTCTCATTCTTGTTAATTTTGAACTCGGATTTATCATAGAGAATAAATACGTTAGAGGTCTGTGATCTGTTTTGACTCTGAAATGTCTGCCATATATATATGGGCGAAAGTGTGTAATGGCCCAGTGTATCGCAGCTAGTTCTTGCTCAGTAGTACTTTTATTACTTTCACCTTTAGTGAACGAACGAGATGCGTATGCTACTGGCAACTGCTTATCGCCATAAGTTTGAGTTAGTGCTGCTCCACATGCATATTTGCTAGCATCTGTTATTATGCAAAATTCTTTGCTAAAATCTGGATACTGTAGCAATGTGGGTTCTATTAGGGCTTTTTTCAGATATTCAAATCCTTTTTGGCATTCTTCAGACCAAACAAATTCTACGTTTTTCTTACACAGTTGTGTTATCGGACGTGCATGTTCTGCGAAGTTTTTAATAAAACGTCTGTAATAGTTGCAAAAGGCTACGAATCTTCTAGCACTATCAGCATCTGTTGGTACTGGGTATTTTTCAATGACGTCATATTTGGTGTCATCTGGCAATATTCCTTTGTCGGTACACTTGTGACCCAAGAATGTCACTTCGTGCATGAAGAATGAACATTTCTCTGGATGCAGTTTTAGGTTGTGTTTTCTGCATATATCAAAAATATCCTTTAGGTTTTTGAGCATGTGTTTCTCAGAACAGCCGATGACTATTAAGTCATCCATGTAAAGGAATGCTTGTGACGGATTTAATCCAGAGAAAGCAATTGTCATCATTCTTTGAAAGGAATTTGGTGCAATTTTCAGACCATACGGTAGTCTAGTAAACTGATAAGATCCATTGCTAGTGGAAAATGACGTAATGCTTCGCGATTTATCCTTTAGTTCTATTTGGTGAAAACCGGACATTAAATCTAGACATGAAAAATATTTGGCTCTGCCTAGTTGATCAAGAATATCGTCTATTCTTGGTAATGGGAATTTATCGGACAACAGTTTTTTGTTTATTTGACGATAGTCTATTACTAATCGCCATCGTTTCTTTTCTGATCCTGGTAAACCCTTTTTTGGTACCAGTAGTAACGGACTATTATACTCGGACACTGATGGTTCGACTATTTTATCTTTAATGAGTTTATCGACTTGTCTAGTTATTTCTTCTTTATGCATGTGTGGTATTCTGTAATTTTTTGTGTATACTGGCTGGTTGTCATTCAATCTGAGTTCTTGTTTATAAAAGTTGTTCGTAGTAATTGGTTCGTTTTCTAAACCAAATACATCTGTATACTCGGTGCAGAGCTTTTCAAGTACGTTTTTGAACATAGGTGGGAAGTTTGGCTTTAGTTTGTGTATTACTGATTGACTTCTTTGGTCATCAGTTGTCTGTACAATTTCGTAATTCTTTAATGATTCATATTTTATGCTCTTTAAATTTAAAATTTTTACTCTTTTTGTTGTGTTTAAAATTCGGACAAATGTTTTGGTCGGGCTTGAGATCGAACTTCCAATAAATATTCCATTTCCGACCTCTTGATTTAAGATGACGATATTTGAGTTTTCATTTGGGATATTTATTTGTCGGATTACTTCAGATCTCGCTGGGAGGATTGTAGTATTGCTGTCACAAGTGTGTAATATGGGGATATTTATTGCAAACTTTAAATTATTTGGTCTTAATATTAGTGAATCATTTGGTTCACTGAAGTCTAATTGGCAATTGAATGTTTTAAAGAAATCTACTCCTAAAATTCCATCAAATTGAATCGGAAAACTTTCGTCTACTATATGGAAGTTGTGTGGAATTATGAATTCATTTTGTCTTAGTTCTATTAGAGTTAGACCTTTGGAAGTAATTGAACCTTCGCCAATTCCTGATATTTCAATTGTGTTTGAAGTATCTGTATGTTCAAAAGAATCTGTATCTGTTTGATACGTCTGCACCTGTATCTAACAAGAAGGTATATGTGTTGTGTGTATTTTCGTTTTTAATTTTGATGAAAATACTTAGGCTAAGATTGAATGTGTATACATTTACAGTTTTTTTCTGAATATCTGTAATGTATAAAGGCATCCAGAGATTCAGTAAGCTTTTCAATTTCTTGGGCATACTGACTTGATGTTTTGTTTCTCTGGGGTAGGTTTTTTGATTTTTGCCGTTATTGACGCTACTGATTCTGTTTTTACATTTGATGCAATACTGTTAATAATCTCTTCTATTGTCTGTTCTGAGGTTATGAAATTTCTTGTGTGACCTTTTAGTTTTGTTTTTATGAGACACACTGCTGTTTCCTCATGGTCGCCTTTTAGTGAATTTATCAAATTCAATGCGTCCATGAAGCTCTGAAGATTTTCTCTTCTGCCATCAAACTGTGGGATAAGGTTTGAGACCATTTTTTATAAAATCAGCGACTGTTTGAGTCATTTTTGTGGTTCTTGGCAAAATGGCTGGTTTTATTAAGAGTTATTTTTGTTTGTTCTAAACTCACTGACGGTTCTTCTTGATCCGTCTCTTCTTCAGCCGTTAACTGGGTTTTGTCTTCCAGTGATATTGAAATATCCAGATCAACTGTTTGTTTATATTCAATATTATATCTTTTTAATACGGATTTTGCCTTTTGTTTGCAGTCATTATAGAATGCATTTGCGGCTGTTTTTCGTCCCGTAGTTAGCTTACTATAGTGTGCTATGAATACCGCTCTAATATTTTCTAGGCTCTCTATTATTATTTTTAGAGTGTTTTTCTATTGTACTTTGGGATGTTTCCCTATTCTGTGAGAGGCACTTACAAGATTTATTTAATTCTTGCGCCTGTATTCTAGCTTCTCCTATTATGTCATCTCCAATTAATCATGTTTTGTTGAAAAATTTACATTCTCTTTTTTTTTTTTTTAATTCCCGGAGAGTCAATTGTCTCTATGGGTTGCTCGAATAGTTTATGCACCGATGTGGGTAGAATTCTCTTTTTTCGTTTTAGGCGGTTGTAGGCTTCTACTATGGATCTTTCTATCAAGTGAGCTATCCTTGATTTAAATTTTCTATTATTCACAATCCAGTATTTGATTTCTTTATATTTCGGATTGGTTTCACCTCTGGTAAGAGAGGAAGTCTAAGAATGGAACGTATTTGTTCAGATATTTAAGTTCTACTCGACCCCCATTTCCCATTTTATACTGTATTAAGGCCATCTGCTCTACTCTGATAATTTTTCTTAATTATCTTATTATGCATTGCATATAATTTCAAAGCCAGGTTTAAGGCTACTAAAATTAGGATAGCTAACAACAATATCCCTATTTCCTCTGAATTTACTATTTAAACGCTGTTAACGACATAAGCCGCTTGGGTGGTCTATTTTGGATTCTTGCGAACCCATCTTTCTAGAAACAAAAAATTTTGTTTTCTTGGTCGTTTAGACCTGTTTTCTATTTGTTTGATAGAGAAGAAAAAAAATTCTATTTTTCGGCGTGATTGTTACATAAAAATTTGTTTTTCTTTAATGTAATTTAAGAAATTTTAGGAGAGAAAGAAAAATTATCTCAACTGTGTTTCGGACAGTGAGCCAGAGACGTGGAAAGGTAGGAAAGTAGACATGCGTAGGCTTACAGCGTGAAAAATGTTTTTAGTTAAATCTATGCCTACGCATGTTTTTAAGAGTATTAGCCTGTCAATGGTTGGTTAGTAGGGGTGTACTGTGCAACAAGTGCAAACTCGTACGTGTTTGTTCTTAATATTTATATATGATAAAATTTCAATTATAATTAAAGGCAAGAGAATTATTTACTCATTGCGTTTCTTCGCTCTTTAGGCGAAGTTCAGCTGTATTTTTTCATGAGGGCACTCTGAGTAGTGCTGTCGGTCCTTGTCATCCAGTCCTGTGGTGGAGGGTCCTGGAGGAGCTTCTTTTCACGCCTTAGCCTGGCGTATTTTCCTCCTCTTGACTTCTTTTGGGGGTCTTCCTTCTGTTTCTTTTGGCGAGTCTGGTACTCAGCTGTCGCTGAGTGGGGAGTGGTCCCTCGTTTGGACACACCTCTAATACCTCTTCGAGGAGTGGTGCGTCCCTTTGTACGGTAGAAGTACAGCCGTCAGGAAATCAGGTCCCTTTCGGACGTGACGGTTCGTTGCTAGTCATCAGCACTTGCCTCTTTTGTTTTTTATTATTTATTTATTTTTGTGTGTTGTGTGTGTTTTTTTTTTTTTTTTTTCCATCCATTAGATAAAAATGTCCATTCCTATTGTATTGACGGTAGTGCATGACAGAGTTTGCCTGCCCAGTTTCTGCTGTACTACTGTCTATGAACTTTGTTGTTAGTTCGTTCATACCCCGGAAAATACCTGCTTTTAGTACGTAACGTACTTGATTGTTTATACAGTTCTTTCTTATTGCCTCTGTAGCGACTGAAAGTGTATACTATTTCGACAGATGTGCCATCGTGTATAAAGGCACCTTCCAGAGATTCAGTAAGCTTTTCAATTTCTTGGGCATACTGACTTGATGTTTTGTTTCTCTGGGGTAGGTTTTTGATTTTTGCCGTTATTGACGCTACTGATTCTGTTTTTTACATTTGATGCAATACTGTTAATAATCTCTTCTATTGTCTGTTCTGAGGTTATGAAATTTCTTGTGTGACCTTTTAGTTTTGTTTTTATGAGACACACTGCTGTTTCCTCATGGTCGCCTTTTAGTGAATTTATCAAATTCAATGCGTCCATGAAGCTCTGAAGATTTTCTCTTCTGCCATCAAACTGTGGGATAAGGTTTGAGACCATTTTTATAAAATCAGCGACTGTTTGAGTCATTTTTGTGGTTCTTGGCAAAATGGCTGGTTTATTAAGAGTTATTTTTGTTTGTTCTAAACTCACTGACGGTTCTTCTTGATCCGTCTCTTCTTCAGCCGTTAACTGGGTTTTGTCTTCCAGTGATATTGAAATATCCAAATCAACTGTTTGTTTATATTCAATATTATATCTTTTTAATACGGATTTTGCCTTTTGTTTGCAGTCATTATAGAATGCATTTGCGGCTGTTTTTCGTCCCGTAGTTAGCTTACTATAGTGTGCTATGAATACCGCTCTAATATTTTCTAGGCTCTCTATTATTATTTTAGAGTGTTTTTCTATTGTACTTTGGGATGTTTCCCTATTCTGTGAGAGGCACTTACAAGATTTATTTAATTCTTGCGCCTGTATTCTAGCTTCTCCTATTATGTCATCCCAATTAATCATGTTTTGTTGAAAAATTTACATTCTCTTTTTTTTTTTTTTAATTCCCTGAGAGATCAATTGTCTCTATGGGTTGCTCGAATAGTTTATGCACCCATGTGGGTAGAATTCTGTTTTTTTCGTTTTAGGCGGTTGTAGGCTTCTACTATGGATCTTTCTATCAAGTGAGCTATCCTTGATTTAAATTTTCTATTATTCACAATCCAGTATTTGATTTCTTTATATTTCGGATTGGTTTCACCTCTGTTAAAGAGGAAGTCTAAGAATGGAACGTATTTGTTCAGATATTTAAGTTCTACTCGACCCATTTTTATACTGTATTAAGGCCATCTGCTCTACTCTGATATTTTTCTTAATTATCTTATTATGCATTGCATATAATTTCAAAGCCAGGTTTAAGGCTACTAAAATTAGGATAGCTAACAACAATATCCCTATTTCCTCTAAATTTTCCTTGTGATCTACTATTTTAACGCTGTTAACGACATTAGCCGTTGGGTGGTCTATTTTGGATTCTTGCGAACCCATCTTTCTAGCAAAAAAAAATATTTTGTTTTCTTGGTCGTTTAGACCTGTTTTCTATTTGTTTGATAGAGAAGAAAAAAAAAATTCTCTTTTTTTTTCGATTGTTACATAAAAATTTGTTTTTCTTTAATGTAATTTAAGAAATTTTAGGAGAAAGAAAAATTATCTCAACTGTGTTTCGCACAGTGAGCCAGAGACGTGGAAAGGTAGAAGAGTAGACATGCGTAGGCTTACAGCTTGAACAATGTTTTAGTTAAATCTATGCCTACGCATGTTTTTAGTATTAGCCTGTCAATGGTTGGTTAGTAGGT
Organism: Drosophila equinoxialis; assembly: GCA_018150345.1. Classification (NCBI taxonomy): domain Eukaryota; kingdom Metazoa; phylum Arthropoda; class Insecta; order Diptera; family Drosophilidae; genus Drosophila; species Drosophila equinoxialis. The sequence continues at coordinate 235,453 of JAECWI010000924.1, read as the reverse complement.
GTACTGTGCAACAAGTGCAAACTCGTACGTGTTTGTTCTTAATATTTATATATGTAAAATTTCAATTATAATTAAAGGCAAGAGAATTATTTACTCATTGCGTTTCTTCGCTCTTTGGCGAAGTTCAGCTGTATTTTTCATGAGGCACTCTGTGTAGTGCTGTCGGTCCTTGTCATCCAGTCCTGTGTGGAGGAGGTCCTGGAGGAGCTTCCTTTCACGCCTTAGCCTGGCGTATTTTCCTCCTCTTGACTTCTTTTTGGGGTCTTCCTTCTGTTTCTTTTGGCGAGTCTGGTACTCAGCTATCGTGAGTGGGCGTGGTCCCTCGTTTGGACACACCTCTAATACCTCTTCGAGGAGTGGTGCGTCCCTTTGTACGGTAGGTACAGCCGTCAGGAAATCAAGTCCTTCGGACGTGACGGTTCGTTGCTAGTCATCAGCACTTGCCTCTTTTGTTTTTATTATTTATTTATTTTTGTGTGTGTGTGTGTGTGTTTTTTTTTTTTTTTAGTCCATTAGATAAAAATGGAATGTACCTGCTGCATTTGTGTAGCAGCATACATTTGGTACCTCAATCAGGAAGCACATCTGCACTCTTGAGCCTCCTCTTACTGGGAATTCTTCTTCAGTTAGATCTGAGTATGCGGCTCTTATTTGCACTAGAGTTAGCGAGCTTTGAGGGGAGTGGCTTTGCTCACTACGAAACACCTCAATTATATCGTTTCTTATGCTCGGGCTTCGTCTGATAACTCTTTGAAAGTAGTTATCCAGTGTAGCCATTTCTCATTTTCGTGCCCTTTTTTTTTTATAAAATATATTTTTTTTTTTTTCACACACACACATATATACACAAAAATTTTTCCTTTGTCCTTCCTATGTCCTAAGCTCTATTTTGGACCTATTGTCACGGTCGCCATGTAATGGCCGGGTTCCACTTGGTTGATTATTCGAAAGAAAACAAACGCGTCAGTTCAGTTTGGTGGTCATGTGCCGATTGATTTTTATTCCAACAATATTCTTTTACTTAACCTATCACCACTTAGGCGCCAACTACAAAAGAGAAAGAGGAAGTGTCAGTACATACATAACGTATTATTAGTGGGGCATGCATCCAAAGTGCATGGTCAGCGTTCACACGCTGGCTTGCCCTAGCTCATCTCCCGCCTGTGCTTATATGTATGAATATATGTATGTGCATATATGTGAATGTTTATGAGCGTCGCACAGTGGGGTGTTCTGGCATTTAGCATTGCAATTGCAATCATAGCGTCTAAACCAATAAAGCGATTTCAAAATGAAGTAAGTAAAGTCGTCTCGCCGACTTAGGTATACCATACACCAGTAAAACAAATATTTCAAATTTATTAAACCAATGCATTTTCACATGCTTTTTATTACAAGCATATCTTATAATCTCCCTCACTCAAGTATACGAGCACCCTAGCGCCCCCACCAGCCAACGGCCAACTACGGCCTTATGGAAAAACGTTTATATGCATAACTTTTTGTCCGATTTTGATCAAATTTGGTGTTTTGCTGGGTATTTTATAAAATTCAAGGGGCAAAAATTAATTAGTCAAAAATATTAAGGTAAAAAATTACGTGAGATAATCCCAAATTACGGGGGCGGAAAGGGGCGTGGCAAAATCGTTGCATATACAATATATGCGCATTTATTAAACAAATACACATACAAAATTCGGTGTCTCTAGCTATTATAGTCTTTAAGAAAATCAAATTTGTTTAAATTTCGTGGGCGGAGGGGGCGTGGCAAATTTTTTTCCAACAAATTTGTGCGCGCTTACTAAAGGATTAATCATACTAAATTTGATGTCTTTAGCTATTGTAGTCTTTAAGAAAATCAAATTTGTTTAAATTTCGTGGGCGGAGGGGGCGTGGCAAAAATTTGAAATAAACTTGACCACCGTAGGTAATACACAAAATCTACGTACCAAATTTGGTGACTCTAGCTCTTATAGTCTCTGAGATCTACGTGTTCATACGGACAGACGGACGGACGGACGGACATGTCTATATCGACTCGGCTGTTGATACTGATCAAGAATATATATACTTTATGGGGTCGGAAAAGCTTCCTTCTGCCTGTTACATACATTTTGGCGACTTTAATATACCATTTTACCCTATGGGTGTATGGTATAAAAAAGCATATGATAAAGAATACCTTAAGCTTCAAAATGAATGTTTGTCAAAAGTGCTGGGTGTTCGTGGTGCTGTAATCTTCAAGGTCAAAGTCAGAAAATATTTCCAAGCATGTTTTTCTTTTAAAAATGGAGCGAAACCCGTGTTATATCAATCACAAATGCAATTTTCATTGTTTTAGACGCTGTGTAACATTTTTTAATGTTTTATTTTTGATTTTTAACATAATTACAAAAGAAAAAAAATATTTTTTAATTTTTCATCTTTTAACATTTCCTTGCAATTTATAACATTCAAGATAACAGCCAACCTTTTAATGATCTCTTGACTAACACCTGTTATAAAAGATGTCATTGTACCATTTGCAAAAATCTCCTTGAAGTATTTCCATCATACGAATGTCGTATACTCCTCAAGACAAACTTCATTTTTTTTAGTACGAAATTTTACCTTAAGCTCCGTACTAGCGTTTTCGAATGAAACGCTCATCTCTTTAGCAATCCCATTTCAAAATCATTTAAGTTTTTCACACTCGTGGAAAACTTTCAAAATCCTTTCATTCTTTAACAACATTTTTGCACAAATAAATAAAACTTTCTTGAATTGTATTGACAAATACTATTCAGTCCTGATTTAAGGTATTTCCACTTATGAAGTTAAAAATAAACTGTCGCAAACGCGAGGAATAATTAGCTCTTTATGTTATATTTTTTGAATTAACTTGGTAGAACGAAAAATCTGTATTACCCTTTTTGTATTAATTAGGTAAAAAACTTAATATTTACATCCAATTGGGTAAACGGACAACTTTACAAATTTTTCATCAACTTAAATAACATTTACCTGTCTTGTCAGTTTTTCCAAACCAATAACATTGTAGAAAGGCATATATATAAACACAGTATTTACAAAACAGCATGACGCAATGTTATCACTAAAATAAAAAAGAAGCTACAGGCCAATACGCATGCGCTCTTCTTCTTCCTTATACCTGCAGCACATTTTTTAGGCGGGGTTGCCTTAGTTTTATAGCTTACGCATGGGTGTCGCAGATCTCCGCATATTGGGACTATATACATCTGATAGGTATATATTTCACCTACCTAGTGTATGTGGTCCGGTGTTGATACTCGTTGATACTTGTTAGTTGTATTCCACCAAAGTTCAAAAAATGTCAATATTTAGTCCATTTTTAAACGCTTGTAGTTCTTTAACGATTTAAGTAATTATTAAAATTTATGAAACATGCTATTCATAAAGAACATACTTTTCAGATAAATCCATAAAATTCAAGATCCATTGTCCTATTCACTAAAAATGTCTCTTCGCAAATGTGCGGAAGCTGGTCACTTCTCACGAGTGTACGAAGCCCCGTGTGTTGTTCTGTTGGCAATGCGGACGAAGGGGGGTACGTACTATTGAATGTTACTGCCGTTCGGGAATCGGGCCATACCTCCGTCTCAGGCCAGGACCCCAGACCAGTAACACACTTCACCTAAAGAAGGACCGCATCCAGCTCCATGTCTTCGTCAATAGAAAACCAATGGTAGCTACCTTGGATTCAGGCGCGAACAAGAGTTTCATAAACGAGGAAGCGGCTCTTCAGCACTTCGCTCCGTTCCTTCTACGAGACATTCATACTAATATTAACCTTGCCGATAATACTCGGGCAGCAATCAAAAGTTCTCTTAGGGCAACCATCAGACTCGGGCCACAGACCGTACATATGACATTGTTAGCGATGCCATTGATGATGGACCCTCTTATTCTGTGAGTGGATTTTCTTCGGAACATAGGAACTTCTATACGTTGTGGAGGTTATCTGTTACAGTTGCCCCCCTTTCGACAAGCCCCACAGTCCCGTCAATTCTACAATTCAGCCATCGCTAGTGGCGGATGACCACACACAGCCTAATGCTCTTATAAATTTACTGGCTCCTGCAGAAACGCCGGCTACGCCCAAGGATACTTCTGACTTTCAGCATAACAACAAACCAGTACGTCAGTCTTGCCGCCCCCCAACACCTGACGCCGTCCTTAAAAACCCATTCCGCCAGCCTGGCAGCAAAAGGAACCGGAAACCGATTAGCCTAAGTAGCAGCTGACGAGGACTTACAGCCAGAACAATTACCCAATATGGGACGGGAGACACTAGAGCCGCAACTTCAAGCTATTCTTGATGCAGAAATCACTAAACTTGATGGACTCGACGGAGTTACCCAAATAGCACAACATGTCATTGTTTTGACGCACGATCGACCGAACCTCCGTCTCAGTCTGGGCCAGACGGAGGGATCAACTCTGGACCCCAGCCCAGTAAATCCCTCCTCCAAAAAAAAAGACCGCATCCAACTCCATATCCTCGTCAATGGAAATTTACATGTGTGGGGGTTATCTGTTACATTTGCCACGTTTGAATAAATCCAACAGTCAACAAGTCTATAACTTATACATCGTTAGTTTCGGTTAACAACACACGGTCTAATCCAATTACGAAAGAAGAAAATTACTGACTCTCAGCATTGCACCACACCAGTATATCTGTCGCGTTCGGCCTTGCCGCATCTAGTACCAGATGCTGTTCTTAAGAACGCCAGCCTGATAAAGTAAAGGAACCAGTAACCGAGATGGACGCCCGATTGGCTACGCTAGAAGCTGAGATTCATGAGGGAGATTTAAAGAAGAGCCAGAACTTCGAGTTATCCTCGAGGCGGCAATCCCTAAATTCAATGGGCTCAACGGTGTTACGCAAACAGCGCAACATGTCATTGTCTTCAAGCACGACCGACCTATGAAGCAGAGATATTACCCTCGCAATCCTGCCCAACAACGGATTATCAATGAAACAATAGACGCATTACTGAAGGAAGACCGGATTGAACCTTCCAAAAGCCCTCACAGTGCTCCCATCGTGTTGGTAGGTAAGAAACCTGGTGACATTCGAATGTGTATAGACTTTCGACAACTGAATCCTCACAGTGCACAGCTTTCACAGTGCCCGAACGCGGTTTGTTCTATTGGAAAGTCATGCCCTTTGGCCTACACTCGGCCTGTCTCGGAATCGCTTCTTGGTATCGACGGTTTGTACCAAACTTCTCAGACAAGGTACAACCTCTCCCCAGTCTTTAAAAAAGAAATTGAGATGGTGTTGGGGTCCGGAACAACAGTAGGCATTCGATGCATTCAAGTCTCGTCTCACTACCGGCTCTGTCATAGCCTGTCCTGATTTTACTGAGAAGTTCAGCTTATAGACAGATGCCAGCGACGTTGGCCTCGGCGCAATGCTCACTCAGAGTATCGACGGTGGAGAAAGAGTCATTGCTTACGCTAGTCGACGTCTCTTGAAAGCGGAAGAAAACTACTCGACTACTGAGAAAGAATGCCTAGCAATAGTCTGGGCCATCAGGAAATATCGTTGCTATTTGGAAGGCTATTGCTTCGACGTGATCACGGACCATTTGGCATTCAAATGGCTAAACTCGATAGAAAATCCCACGGGGCGTGTGGCCAGATGGGCGCTGGAGCTGCAACAATACGAGTTCGAGGTACATTATAGACGAGGTAAGCTGAACGTGATTGCCGATGCCTTATCGCGTCAACCTTTGGACACAACTAGTAGAACCGGAGTGCAAATGGTGGCTAAAGATGCGGCAGCACGTCACGGAACACCCTGCGGATTTCTCAGACTATATATTCGAAAACGGCCAGATTTATCGTACACGGCCCAGACGTGCCCCGGGAACATCGAGAGCAAGTACTCAAGGAATGTCACAATGCAGTCACGGCCGGCCACTTGTGAATCAGGAAAACTACCTTGCGAGTGACACATAGGTACTATTGGCCTGGCTTCTTCCGCGACGTAGCCCGTTACATTAGATGCTTGCAGTTTAAACCGGCGCAAATGAAACCAGCGTGCAAAATGCTCACCCGTCAAGTCACGGAGTCTTTCGATACCGTGTGTACTGACTTCATCGGGCCTTTGCCACGTTCTAAGCAAGGTAATACGATGTTACTAGTTTTCCTGGATTTATATAGTAAATTGGTAGAGATAGTATCACTTCGTAAGGCCACTTCGGCCGCTTTGGTGAAGGCATTTCGCGAAAGGATCTGGGCCCGATTCGGCAACCCCCGCACCCTCGTAAGCGATAATGGTACCCAGTTCACTAACATGGTTTTCAAATACTTTTGCAAAACGTTCGGAATTGCACTCCAGCCGGGCAATTCGAACCACCAAGACCATGATTGCGCAATACTTGGAGAATGGGCAAAACTCTTGGGATCAATGGCTTCCAGAACAAACACTAGCGATCAACTCAAGCGTCAACGACACCACCGGATTCAGTCCATCTTATGAACGGATTCGGCGCCCTTTATGACCAAGTAGCAGATGTCTCCGGTAACAAACCCCATATTATCGACTGAGGACTAGTCCCGACGAACGCGTGCGACGAATGAAAGATATTTTCAAGCTTTTACATGAGAATTAACTCAACGCTACCCAGAATCAAAAGAAATACTACGTTCTGAGTCGACGCGACTGGCATCCGAGCATCAGGAACACGGTCATGCTCAAGCCACATGTGCTGTCTAATGCTAATGGAGGGTTCAACGCCAAACTGGCGCCTAAGTATAAAGGCCCGAATAAAATAATCAAGTTTCATTCCAGCAATGTCAGACTACAAGAAGTCCAGGGGCGTGACCGACGTACTGCAGGTCTGGCTGACTTTAAGGCCTTCAATAGTCGGCCTCGGGACACCTCGTACCCACGGCCCGCACGAGGCCACTGACTAAAGGGTTTTTCAAGGGGGACCACTTGTTGGTGGGTGCGCCAACCAAACGTCCCCCTCCCTCCTAAAGAGGGGCTCTTCGCGCTGATACTCGGTGTAAATTATCTAAACATTGTATCTTAGCTTTAATCATAGCACCTTTGTAAACCGCACTCATAGGGCCCCGTTAGTACACTCAGAATTCAGGGTAGTTTTAACACACTTTATATTTCACAGTATGTCACAGCCAGGAGAAGACGACGGCGATCGCGAAGCTGACATGGCCCGGTCGAGGAAATGATAGCCGTGTGGGAAAGGGAACATGGCTCTGTCATGCCCGGCCCAACCCAAGGCGGTAGCCCACCGGAAGACCCAGTCCGGCTTTGCCGCGTATATCTGGCCCCGAACGACACACCGTTCAAGCGGCCTTCAGAGAGCAATGATCGAGAGACCAACAAAAAACAACCCGACCCTAACGCGCCGTGATCCTGTTATTGGTCACACTCTCCCCCTCGGCACGAAACACCGAACCCTCTGAGTCGGCCGGCACTATCCATCTGGAGGATCGAACAGTGTCCACTGGTCCGATAAGGCAAACCTGCCCGGAAGACACGATCGTCTCGGCCGCAGCCGCGTTTTTGGGTTCGGCTCCAGTGCTGCCATCCCCATGGAGGACTACAGAGCCCCCGCCGCTGCTGACTGTGCATCCGAGTCCAACCCGCCGGCTCCCTGTGTATCGGACAGCCCTCCGCGGCCCGTGCACGACCAACCTAAGACCCACTTAGACCCAGTTCCGTCCACACCAGTGTATCGTCCGTGTGCGAGTGTCTTAAGAGACGCCAACCTCCAACAGTAGTGGAAGCAGCCATGCCGGACACCCCCTCTGCGGCCCGTGTATGAGCCTATAAGCAGTCCAGCGAACCCATGTGTTCGCCTGACGCCAGTCTCGACCCTTGAAAATCCGACCACGCAGACAAAGAGATGCCGTTAGACCTCTCCGAGCCCCGTCCTCGACTATCGCTCGCCACAGCAAACGTCACCGCTACTCCTCCAACACACACCAGTCCTGGACCAACGTCGCAAGGTCCTGTGCCCAGATCTATGTCAATTTATGTGCCCGAGGCCACCCCGCAGCCCTCAATTGAGTCCTCACACCACCGGAATGGCTGGTGGACACCCCCGATAGACGGGTACCCGCCGAAATCCGTGATCGGGTGGCTGTACTCCGTCACGATGGACCCCGTAGGAATCACCGGATGGGCGGATGACCGACTGTTCCGCTTTTTCGTTCAAAATAAGGACACCGTGTGACGAATCATATTACTTCTATAACCTAACTACGCCCATGTAGGTCCCCTTTTCTTTGTTACTCTTTATTTAATACGCCCATGGAGGGCACCTTAAAATATTCTAACATCAAAACTAACTGTAGTTCTCTTGTTTCTGACATCAATGCTTACGATCGACGTCTCTCTCTCTCTCTTTCTAAATACCGTCTTGGTGTGGCCGCAGCGTCGACGCGTCGCGCATAGGGCAACCTCTCTACAGGGGACGCCACGCTGTATGCCGACACCAAGGAGACAATAAGAAAATCGAAAGCGAATGAGTGGAACGGCGATCTTGACGCGTGCCATAGCAGAAGACTCATCGTATGTTTTCACCGATATAAGTAGGCAGAGCAAGGGTGGGTTTGAACAGAGAGCTTGAATTAGAGAAAAATCACGCCAGTGACCATCGCAGTGATAAGAACCAAGAAATAGCAGCAGCAAAGTTCAAGGTTCAGGTTCAGGTTTTTCCTTTCGCAAAGCTAGGATTATATCTGGTGAGCCCAATACTCAGAAATCCTCTTAGCTTGAGTGCGGTAGGGACCCTTTAGCCCCATGAATAACCAATGTTTAGAAGTTAGTTAAATATTAATAAAATCTGTACTATCATCACTTAACCCACCCAGCATTATTTCTTTTATTAAAGTACAGACTCCAAGTCATTCGCTGATCTCAAGGCTCAGTCACTCAAGGTAGACAAGATCAATCGTTGCAGCTTCTCTTGAACTTTCCTCCTTCCCCTTCCCTTCCCTTTTCACAGTTTATGTGGTCTCCATTTCATATATAATACTCTTCAGATGAAATAATTGTTCTGTAGACGGGACTCTGGAGACTGAGAACTGTACCCCCAGCCAGAGCTTCCTTACAAATATATATGCCAACTGCCAAGGAGGGTAGAGAAGAGATATGCGTCCACCAGCATAGCATCCCCACATTTTGTTGACAAGTCCACAAATTTAGGTCTTAAATTACAGAAAGCGATCATTTTCATACATATTTTGGTCCATTTTCTTTAGCATGTCCGATAGTTCACTTCATTTTTCTTAATTGTGAAGTACAACAGACTAGACAAGAACCCACCCCATCCGACGAGCTATCCTTCTATGGAGCCGGATAAAAGTGCACGCCAGCCTACAGTTTAATCGTGCCCGAACTGACGTAGTAATTTCCGACACTCCATTAACTACGCGTATACACTACATAGAAGGAATTATCGATTTCACGGACCCACGACATATTCCAAAATTGTCCGCAAGACTTGGGGAAATCATCGCGACTGCAACAATTTTATAGCTATATTATTCCGCCATCCCAACATTGGTTTGTGAAATGTAAGTCTACAACCAATAACCTTTTTAAATTTACCTCTCTGATTGTCAAGAGGTTACAAACGGTAAACTTAGTTATGTAGTATACACTGACTTCAGCGAACTGAATGACATCGGTTTTCCACGTGTCTTCCGTTCTCGGGTTCAAGTTAATCTAACAAATAAATACAAAGTCATCATGGCCCTCTACTTTTCACTCTATTCATTAACGACCTTCCATTAGTTATTATTTATTCGCGTGAGCTTATGTAGCCATTTCGGTTAGACTCTCCGACCGTCCGTAACGCATGGTTAAAATAAGGTAGAATAATCAACAGGATCAGACCAATATAATATCATGTAGTGTTTTACGAGAAATAAGTGTTGGGTTACCACAACCCATTTTAGTAAATTGGTTGCCGAATATGGACAAATAAAAATAACCTTGCAAGTTGTTGGTAAGTCTTTCCTTACCTATAGACGACAAAGTGGAAAAACGTTTTTATTTAATGTTTGCAAAGTAACAGCGAAGGAAAGTGACTGTTTACCACCGATTGTTTTATAGAAGCAGCTATACGATATATTCTGGATCAACGCGAACTCCTCCTAGACCGTTAGGCTATAGTTAAGGAAAGAGTTTTTTCTCTCCCACACAAAAAAGTTGCAAGGGTATACAAACTTTGACGCGTTCGAAGTTAGCCCCCTGGTTTTTGAGTCAATTTGACCACGCCTTTATTTTTCGCCACCACTTTATAACCCCGGCACTTGTACAAAAATTGTAATTTTGATTATAAAACAAAGCATAAAAATAAAAAAAATAATATTTTACCGTTTTAACAATATTCCAAACTAAAAAACAAAAAGTTAATAATCTTCTTCATCCAAAAAAAGAATTCTCATGTGGAGATTCAGATAAGGTAAGATTTAACTTGGTTTTGCCTCGTTGCTCGTCTAGGTTTGCGTATTGATGGTACTTCATTTAGCTTCGTACGCTCATGTCGTCGTCTCTCTAGTTTGCTGCAGTGTTGCCGTCTCTGTCGCTCTTTTGCCCCGAATGATGGACACCACTTTTCCAAACATTCTGCCACGGTGAAAGTACATTTTGGATTTTCTCCGTTTCCTACTCAACCGCATGGCGATCATGCCTCATTTTCCCAACAACTCGATAAGATCAAAAATTTCCTCTTTAGCTAAAGGCCAGAACGTCTGCTTGATAGCCACTAACTCGTCAACCTCACATGCAGATGTTCGACCTTTATTAAACGATTTCCATATCGCCTCTCGCGTGTTTAGGTTCGTGAATTCAGCACGTGACGAGGCGCACTGATGGGCAGCTGGACGATGTCCATGAGCAAGTAATGCGAGTTCGACGCACGAACTGGAAATGCTCTAACCCACCATAAGGCTGTTGTCTTTCACGGCTTGGACGAGAAGGCGACGCCTCAGGAATTAGTGGCTAAGCTGGCTGACCAAGCAAAGGTCGAGGCGACGGCGATTAGGGTAAAGAGCTTCCGGTCGAGTTTTCGGAGTACGATGTCAACCGTGGTGTGTGCCCCCGAGGCAGTGGCTTTATAACTCATATAGAGCTAGGCACTAGAAGCGCAACCTGCGCGCTGTTTTCGTTGTCTATGTATTGGTCACATCGCCTTAATCTGCCCAAGGGTCACAGATAGGGCAATCCAGGACCACAAGTCTGCAGACTGCTTGGCCGCCGTCAAGTGCTTTTTATGTGCCTAGAAGGGCCTGAGTCCCTTAAACCAACTAGCGGGTAGCCGCGTGAGCCCATCCAGTGGTACCCAGAGCACGTAGAAGGACGTCAAATAATTCAACCCCATTTGACGTTCTTGCAGTTGATGAAAGTTGCAGAACCTGCTTCAGCAGACTGTCCGTGAGTTGTCGGCGGATATAATTTACTGAGTGAGTCCTATAGAGTATGAGAAAATGGTCGCTGGGCCAAGACAGCGTACGGCAAAGCAGTTATCTGGAGCTGCGGTAGTAACGAGCTAATCATGCAGAAGGTTTTGCTAACTTAAGCATATTTCTGCTTAACGTCAGCACACAACATTATTTTAGAAGGGCCGGCACTGAATCGTTCCTTCTCCAGCGACTGTATTGCTGCTTCGGCTGTTTGGAGCATAGGCGTGGCATACTCTGCTAGCGACAATGAAATCGTGGCAATCTCCATAGGCAGCAACAGGCACCCGGCAGTGCGAACGTTACCGCTTCGGAAATCCTTAAAGATAAATACTCTCGACCCGCTTTTATTCGCCGAAAGCTGGAAGGACTGACGGTGTACCCCAATACAAATGCAGAAGAGGCTGCGAACCTGATCATGTCGATATTCGATGAAGCGGGTGTTGCCAGCATGGCCCAGCGCGGGTCATTCTCGCGGGTCATTCTCTCACCACACCCCAGTCTGCTGGTGGAACGACGCAATCGCTGATGCCAGAAGGGCTAGTCTTCGAGCGAGACGGCTATATCAGAGGGCTACACATTCGCCCAACTTCGAGACACTCGGTCTGGAGTACAGAAAGCGGAGAAAAGTTCTTAAAGTGGCGATCCGGGACAGCAATCGAGAATGTTTCCTCGAGCTATGTGATTGGGCCCTTTGCCCCTTAGGGCAAAGCTTACCAGACGGTGGTCAAACGAGTACACGGAAACAGGCAGTCATCCCCATCAGACACGGCCACTTTACGCTGTATCGTCAGCAGCTTCTTTCCCGATGCCCCGGAGTTATCGCATGTTATCTACCTTGGGGACGCACCTACAAGCGGAAGACTGCTCGCTCGCAGAGGTCATCGAGACGGTGAGGCGTCAAAAGCCAAAAAAGACCCGGGTCCCGACTCGATCCCCAACACCGCACTTAAGCTTGCAGCAACGCTACACCCTCATGTGTTCACGGAGTTATACTCAAAATGCCTAAGAGAAGGAGTCTTTCCCACCAGTCGGCGATATTAGCAGGCGGGAGCTTTTCCGAGCGCCAATTCGGATTCAGAAAGGCCAGATCAACAATCGACGCAATTTACCGTGTGGTTCACCCAGACGCTGAGGCAATCGAAGGCTCTCGATGGAAAGGCGGCAATAAATAATACTGTATCGGGGGTGACGCTCGACGTGAAGAATGCGTTTAATTCAGCAAGGTGGGGTCGTATACTGGACGCACTGGCACTTTAGTAAAAGGAGAATCCGATACATGACGGATAATGGCCTGGAAAAAAGAGGGGTATCGGCTAGCGTTCCACAGGGATCCGTCTTGGGCCCTTTGTTGTGGAACACCATGTATGACGGGGACCTGCGACCACTGTCTATCGGCCGCAGCTCTTAAATTGGCAGCGCAAATGACCGAAGAGGTGCAGCCGGAAGCGCGTCGAAACCGCATTCATCAGAGTAGGTGACTCCCTCGTAATAACCAAGCGTGTCATTAAATACCTAGGTGTCATTAAATACCTAGGTGCCATGTTTGACACTAGATCAGGGGTAGGCACGGATACAATCAAAAATGAGACTTTGCATTTGTGTCTGTGACAACAAACACGAAGTACGAAACGTTTTCTTGCTTTACACTGAAGAAACAGTATAGCAAATAGAAATGTTTTTTATTTTTGTCAAAAATATAAAAAAAAAATTATCCCTTTATAATATAGGTAAGAAAATATTATTAAATAATGCATAATAATGATAAGATTTCACATTTGATGACCAATTACGCATTGCGCATCGCCCTCCATATTTTCAAGAATAAAAAATAAATTTTTCCAATTTACATTTAACATTTTTTTTCGGTGTATTCCAGTTAGCCGCCTTTAAAAAGGTGTTGCTTCATCGAATGCTGAACAGCAACTGATTTATTTTTTTTGCCAATAATTTTTTTCCTGACAAGCATCAATCAAAATTTTTGCCGAAGTGACATTGCCGAACAAACACGAACAAACGCCGTGCCGTTTTTCTTTCAAGGAGAAAAAACTAGTAGCAAGGCAGCTGCATCGGACAGGCCCCATACGCGCCCTATCATTATTTTTTGAAAAAAAAAAAGGGGGCTTTTTTTTATTAATCGTCGTAAAATCCACTGCCCTGTACGCAGTTCCTTCGTGGATTAAAGGTTTGGGGGTGAAGAGCTAAATAAGGAGCCTCGAGTCGAAATAGCCTGAAATGGACCGGTGAAGAAACCAGGAACGAAGAGGTTTCCGTTAAAACCCACCTATAGATCTGGGAAGCGGGAATTGACAAAAAGCTATGGCTCTACAACGTCCATTCAGTAATGAAATAAGGATTGCCGAAACAAACCGTCAATGTTGAAGAATTATCCAAGCGATATACTTATTTACGCGAAGTGCCGCTAACGTCGTACCAAAACGGTACCCCACTAATTTTAATCGGCAGCAACAATTAGAATTTAGCAATACCACGCAGAAGCCGCAAGGGAAGATGAAACGAACCCATTGCTTCAAAGTGCACATTAGGATGGTGGATTCAAAGATTAATAAACTCAAGAAAACACGCAAGAATGCATCTTTGTGAGTGCAATTGAAATGAAATAGATGAAGTAATAAAAGAGAGTTTCCCAATGGAACCAATCGTAGCTAGAGAATTGCAATTCGAAAACGACAACAAACTATTCGCAGAAGTATTCAGTCGGTTCAATAACTTATACTTGCTATAAATTTAATACCATTAATGAACTATTCGCAGAAGTGTTCAGTCGGCTCAATAATTTATTCTTGCTACAAACGAGAAAAAATTTTGACCGCATAAAAATACAACTTAGAACAATCTCGGATAGACACAACCTACATATTTTTGTGCCAAACACATTAAGTAAAGATGCTAAATTTGACGAGTTAATTATATGCAGCTAAGATGTAACAGATGTTACATATGATGTAATAACAGAGTTTCATGGCAAAGCCGAAAACTTGCTAAGCTTCCTAGATTCATTAAATCTAGTTGATGCACTAAAAGGTGAACATGAGCAAACAGCCATAGGAATAATCAAAACAAAACTATTAACGTTGGATATATGACTATATATTCTTGATTAGTATCAACTACCAAGTCGATCTAGCCATATCCGTCTGCCCGTCCGTCTGTCCGTATGAACGCCTAGATCTCGGAGACTAAAGAGATAGAGCCACTAAATTTGGTATGTAGACTCGTGTAGTATGTAAAGTGATCAAGTTTATTTCAAATTTTTGCCACGCTCCTTTCCGCCTCTGCAATTCAAAAAACGTTTATCTCAAAAAATATTATACATACACCATATTTGGTATGTATATTTGCTTACTATATGCGCACATTTTGTATGTAAAAAGATTTTGGAATGACCCTTTTCGCCAACGTAAATTGAAAAAACTCGATTATCTAACTTAATTTCCTACCTTGAGCGATCAAATTTGGAACACATAAATTTGACACTAACAACCAGCAAAATACCAACTTTAATCAAAATCGGAATAAAAAGTCCGAGTTATGCATATAAGCGTTTTTCCAAATAGCCAAGTTATGCATATAAACGTTTTTTCATAAGGCCGAAGTTAACCTTTGGCTGGTGGAGGCGCTAGTGTGCTCGTATGCATAGATTGGTATGCATTATACATTTAAAATATTTGTTTTACTGGTGTATGGTATATCTAAGGCGGCGTGACGACTTACTTCACTTGTTTAAAAATATTTATTGACTAGCGCACACAAAAAATACGAAATAAAACCCAGTAATTTTTTGATTAGGAAAATCAAGGGAAACAATTATATGTATGTGAGTATGGGTAGGGATGCCGAAGGCATGTACTTGTACTTATATGCATATAATTTAGAAAAAATTACTTAGCTTAAAATTTTGAAACTCCGCCGATGCAAAGGTTCGAGAGGATCTTGGTATCCGGCTCGAAGGACCAAATGTCTGTAGGGGATTGAATTTCCTTCTTAATGGGGCAGCTAAATGAACTTTCTCCTATTCTTTCCTTCCTTCAAAAATGGAAGAAGAAATTTGTTTTCACTTGTTCGTTTATTCACTATTTTAGTTGAACAAAATCTAACTTATCTAAGTTCGGGGGAATAAGCCCCGCTTGGAAAGAGTTGGGTGTGTTTTTTGTGGGAAGAAAGAGATGAGAGGCTACCCGCCTCCCTTAACCCTTGTGTTGCCCGTTGGGTATAAACAACAACATTGGGGGGTTCCACCGGTATATCTCGTCCAGGTTACGTTAGACGGTAGGACTGTACAGCAGTCATCGAATTGTTGTCCAAAAAACCTTAAATCCATGGGAAAAATGATGTAATTCAACCAATTCTTGGAATAAGTGGCACACAGGATTTGTCCTCATTTGTACCTCTATTTATATTCTCTTCAAACTCTAAAGTAATTTCTTTATCTATGCATGTTCTTTTGTCAATAACACTGTATTCAATAATTTCCTTATCTACATTAACATTTTCTGTATTGTTGTCCAAAAAACCTTAAATCCATGGGAAAAATGATGTAATTCAACCAATTCTTGGAATAAGTGGCACACAGGAGAAATAGAGACAGCAGCAGAGATTCTTGACAAGCGAAAAGAAAACAGCACCGAGCGGCATCTGAAAATTTTTGGCGCCATTTTGGAAAATCCACTAGAGCGACAGAGACAACAACATGGCAACGAACCAGATAAAACGATCGAGCTAAGCTGAACGAGACAGCAAAAAGACGAAAACGTAAGAGAGTACTCAACGAGGCAAAAAGAGTGGATTTGAAATATAAGAGCAAGTATTTGATGAAAAAAAACCGAAGAGTAAAACATTTGTATAACAATTTAAATTGAATATCAATTAAATTAACCCACTATTGTAAGCTTAAGATACGTATTTAAAATTTGCTGTATGATTAGTTTTAATTAAATTATGCCACACGACGAAATCTTCCAACTCACGGTAGCAGACCTTGAAGAAAAGTTGAAAGAGAATAATTTGAGTGTTAAAGGAAACAAGCCAGAATTACAAGGGAGTCAGGAAGTGAAGAGCGTTGGTAACGATCACTCGTCGCAACAAGTGTGTATGCATCCTTAGATACATTCTTGGCATTGGGCATTTGACCGTTTTCTTTTTTTTTTGTTTTTGGTGTACTTTTTCTTCTCGGCCATCATTGGTATTGTCTATGTTTAAGGTTAAACATCGTGGTCAGCTAAATTGGCTTCACCAACTCACTTGTACCTTTGTACCAAACAACTAACCAAGCATATGACTAGAATTACAATCAGCCACACATGGTGTGGGAAACAAACAAACAAACACCCTATCGGGTTGTTTACGAAAGTAGGAGACGGAGAAAATCCAAAATGTACTACCACCGTGGCAAAATATTTGGAAAAGGGCAAAAGAGCAACAGAGGCGGCAACACGGCAACAATTCGAAGACCTGGGCGAACAACGAGGCAAGTATTGTACAAGTATGTACAAGCCTACATGCAAAATTTTAACCCTTTAGGAGGAGTTCGCGTTGATCCAGAATACATCGTATAGCTGCTCCTATAGGAACAATCGGTGGTAAACAGTCACTTTCCTTCGCTGTTCCTTCGCAAACATTAAATAAAACGTTTTCACTTTGACGGCTATATTTAAGGAAAGTGTAACCAACAACTTGCAAGATTTTCATTTTTATTTGTCCATATTCGGCAACCAATTTATTAAAATTGCCGAAGTATATATCTTTGCAGTCCTTGGCCAAAATATTCATACATGTTCCAATGCACTTCTTACCTAGCAACTTATTATCTTAAAGACACTGCCTTAGAGCGGTTACATATTATCAGTTTGACGATCCGTTCACAACCAAAATTCTGTATACTTCATTAATACGTCCATTCTTCGAGTACGGATCATGCATATGGTCACCTCAATTTGAGACGCACCAAAATAAAGTTGAATCTGTTCACAAAAGTAATTACTGCTTTTGGCTGTCTAAATTGGGATCGCAATGTCTATCATACTCCAGTAGGCTTCATTTAATCAATCTTCCTTCTTTAAATAATCGTAGAGTAATGCTTTGTGCTATCTTTATTCACAAACTTTTAATAGGTGATATACACTCTCCTGAGCTGAGTTAAACCTATCTGTACAACGTAGACCTAAAAGACCTTTATTCCTAAGACACTGTACTCTTAAATATTCTTTCCATTAACCTTTTCGAGTCCTATGATCTGATTACAATCTTCTGCGAAAACCTCTATCTCATCACACTTAGCTCGTAATTAGCTGTAGCTATATCCTAGTGTTGTACGGGCCACTTGTTCGTACTTCGCATTGTAAGCGTCAATGTATACTTTTTTTAAAAGAAATGTGTGTATGATCGCTTTTGTTTATTATTATAATCTGTTTTAGGCAGTCTGACTGACATATTTTGTTGTTGCTCGTTTAAATTACATATGTTTTTCAATTTTTTAATTTTCTATCCATAGAACAAATTGGCGTATGAATCCGATGAAGGTAATTCCTTTTTCTGAGTTGGAAATAGATTTGAATAACGGATACTATATTCAACCCAATTTAGATGTGTAATAGGTTGACTTGTTTAAATTGTTTCGTATATATGTATTTATTACAGGCAAGGGTGCGCTTATTCTATGATTCTTATTCTCGTTCGCACGACCGATTCGCAAACTCGTTCAACCCAGACTGACTCGACGCTTTCTCGTACCTCGCTCTCATTTAGAGACGAGCATGTTCTCTCCCTGAGAGGATGAGTACTACCGTCTTTAGTGAGCAAGCCTGCTACAATTCGGCCGTCCTGACAAAATAAGATCTCCTGATCTTGGGTGGTATACATTTCTTTTTCATATCTTACGAGCTATACATATTTTGTTCATATCTTACGAGCTATACATATTTTGTTCATATTTTACAACTTGTATCAATTATTGAAACGAAATTTTATGATTACATCGAAGTTCTTAACCAGGGCTTAATATTTTGGCCACACCTTACTCCCTGATAAGGGTTACGGGAAAGTTGAAATCCCTCTACATCTTTAAGTAAAAATCTGTTGTTTTTCAGGACTTTATCTACTACATATGGTCCTTTGTTTTTTGGTATTAATTTTCGAGACACTCCCGCTGTACTGTCGAAATTTTTAACCATGACATAGTCCCCTTCTTTATATTCTTTTTGTACTGTTCTTTTACTATTGTAATATCTTTCATTGTATGCTTGTGATTTTTGCTGGTTTAACGCTGCTTTCTTTCTTATCATCTCAAGGTTTATTTGATTATCTGTATTTCTTAACTCTTTGATCTCTTCTTTCAGTTCGTCTATGACTACTCCTCTTTGTTCTATGCCAAATAACATTATACTGGGGTACTGTTTTATACTTTTATGAATTGTATTATTTAATGCGTACTCTACGTTTTCGACAACCGTATCCCAGTAATTCCCCTTATCTGGATCTGTCAACTTTGCCAGGATAGGCCCTAGACTCCTGTTTATTCTTTCCACTTGTCCATTTGCCTGAGGGGAACCCGTTGCTATTTTAACGTGCTGTACCTTCTGTTCAACCAAAAAAGATTCGAATTCAGTCGAGGTAAAACAACTCCCTCTGTCGGATATTATGCATTTCGGCCGGCTATAACTTCTAAAATACATTTTTAACGCATCTATTGCTTCTTTTGTTTTTGTGGTTTTTGTTGTATATAGCCTAACGAATTTCGTAAAACCGTCTACTACAGCAAGTATGTGTTTTTTAGACCTCCCGGCTTCTATTGGTCCATAGTGATCGATATGAATTAATTCGAAAGGTTTATCGCCTTTCGGTATACTGTTCAGAAATCCATCGCCTTTGCCACATTTAGGTGAGAATGCTATGCATCTGAGACAATTTTCTATATGTCTCGTTGCTTTATCCTTAAGACTTGGGAACCAGTAGTTTTTGCCTATTGCGTCCAACATTTTGTCTCTACCTACATGGCCTAATTCGTCGTGGTATTTGTATAAAACGTGATTTTCCATTTCTTTTGGAACGTAGAACAATATTTTCTTGTCATTGGACTTTCGGTATAATACTCCGTTTCTCATTTCAAACAATTTGTGCTCTGATTTTTCTAGCATTTCCTTTATTTTTTTCAGTTCTATGTCTTTTCCTTGACAAATAACCAGGTTGTGTTCGAAGCTATTCGGTTCTATAACCATGATATTGGTGCATCTGCTTAACGCGTCTACGTGCTGCATTTGCTTCCCTGATCTATGCGCTAACTCGTAATCGTACTCTTGAAGTTCAAGGGCCCATCTCGCAATCCTAGGGTTTAATTCTATCTTATTTAGCGTAAGAGTTAGAGAATTGCAGTCAGTTAAAATTTTAAAATTCTTTCCTTGGACATAAATCCTAAATCTGCGCAGGGCATACACAATCGCTAACGTTTCGAGTTCAAAACTGTGATACTTCGACTCAACCTCACTTGTCCTCTTTGAAAAATAAAATATTGGATGTAGTTTTTTATCCGCTTTCTTTTGCAATAAGGCCGCTCCAAAACCTAATGCACTTGCATCGCAATGAAGCTCTGTATCGTCTCTGGGGTCATATATCGCCAATACTGGTGCTTCCAATAGTTTTTGCTTCAAGTTGAGAAAGCATTCTAATTCCTTTTTTCCGAATTGAAATTCTTTGTCTTTTTTCATCAAGTCATACAAAGGTTTAGCGATTATGGAGAAGTTTTTTATAAATCTTCTAAAGTAGGAGCACAAACCTAAGAAACTTTTCACTGCGTGTGCATTGCCTGGCACTGGAAAGTTTTTTACTGCCTCCAAACCTTTATCGTCAGCGCATATTTTGTTTTCTGTGATTTTATATCCCAGGTATTTTATACTTGACATGAAAAACTCGCATTTGTCCATTCGTAGTCTTAATTTGTTTCTTACTAACCTATCAAAAACTTCTTCTAGAGTCTGTAGGTGCTCGGTTGTATCTGCACTGGCTATCATTATATCGTCCATGTATACTAGGACCTGCCCTTTTCTGATCATGTCTTCAAAAATTCGATTTATAAACCTTTGGAAAACATGTGATGCATTCTTGATCCCCATTGGCATTCTTAGGAACTCGAATTGACCAAGCGGCGTGATGAAAGACGTATATTTTACTGACTCATTATCGACGAATACATGGAAATATCCATTTTTATGATCTAATTTGGAAAAAACACGTTTGTTGACTAGTCTGTCTAATAGGTCGTCTATCAGTGGTAACGGATAGTTGTCCTTTATAATCATCTTATTCAGTTTTCGGAAATCTATGCATAATCTGATGTCTCCTGTTTTCTTTTTCACTAAAACTACTGGAGACGCATACTCCGAATCGCTTGGTCTGATAATTTCTTCTCTTATATATTCATCTAACAAGTTCTGTAGTTTTTCCTTTTCAGAATATGATAACCGTCTTGGCGCGTAACTAAATGGTTTGCAATTTTCTAGGTTTAATTTCATTTCACATCTGATATTCGGTTTATCCGGTCTTTGCGCATTCACATACCTATCCCTGACTAGCTTATCAAAACTCTGAACCGTTTTATAATCTATGTTTTCACCGATCGCGTATTCTAGCTCTGGGTTTTCATTATCTATGTAACAAATTTCTAACATTCTTCTCTCAAAGTTATCTTCCATATTTGCTTCAGACTCACTACGGGGTTCCTTTAATTTAATTTCTTCAATCTTATACTTTTCCTCATTTGTACCTCTATTTATATTCTCTTCAAACTCTAAAGTAATTTCTTTATCTATGCATGTTCTTTTGTCAATAACACTGTATTCAATAATTTCCTTATCTACATTAACATTTTCTGTATTATTATTACCATTTGCATTAATATTTTCGTTTTCTGTATTACCCGTTACACTTATGTTAACAATTTCATTTTCCATTAATTCTGACATCAAAATTCCAATTTCTTTAAAATTGACTTTTCTTACGTTTTCGTAGCTCTGAGAAGTTATTCGTGTGCTTTTTTCAAAAGAATCTAAATTTAGTTTTAGATTGCATGATGTCAAAAAATCCCTTCCAAAAATTACATCGCGACTCATAGATTCGTCTGGGATAACGAGTAAATAAAAGTAAATCTTTATTGAATTTTTCACAACGTAACATTGTAGTTTTCCAAATGTAATGAGAGGACTTCCATTTAGCCCTTGATAAGATTGCTCAACGGAATAAAGATATGAATGATTAGGTAAATGTTTCTTCTTGATTAAGGAAACTGGACTCCCCGAATCTATGAGGCACGCTGCAATAAAGGAATTATTTGGGAAGTCTACAAAATGTATAATAAATTCTCTTACAAAATTGTTGCTGCTCTGGTTCGTGCGGTTAAGTCCATTAGTTTCACGATTGCCCTTCCTATCTGGACATTTGGCCGCCCAATGCTCCATGGATCCACAAATGAAACAAGAGCCTGGTACACGATCCGGCCTGTTGCAGTCCTTCACCAGGTGTCCTCTAATGTTGCATCTACGACATCGCATCTCTCGGAGCTTGTTTGGTCTGCCAGCTTCGCTTTCATCCTTAGCTGCGCTTCGAATGTCCTCTAGATGTATCTCAGCGAAAGCAGCTAACATCTGCTTGGGGTTGGCGAAACATTGGATCCGTGCTTGAGTTCGTAATCCCTTGTCAGGTATGCCCTCGATAACCTTATCAAGGAGCTCCTCTTCATCGATGTTAATGCTGTTGGCTAACATTAGTTTGTCGTCCAGATAAGCTGCAAACTTTTCGCCCAACTTCCAATTACGCTGTTCGAAATGACGACGCAATTCTGACTTGGACATCTTCTCTCCAAAAGCTGCCATTAACTGTTCGCATAATACTGCTACTGGCTCACGAATGCGTGTAATCTCCGAATGAAGCCATGAATGCGCCTTGCCTTTCATTTTGCAAATGAAGAGCATTCGTAAGTGAGTGTTGCCTATGTTATACACTTCACCGATGCTTTCAAGCTGAGCCACCCACTTTTGGAGCACGATTCGCCGTTAAAGTCCATCAATACTTCCTTCGCCAGTGAAAAAGCTATGCCCGGAGATTCGCCGTTTGAGTTGCCAGAGTGTTGGTTGGTGGCTTCGACTGTGGCGTTGCCACTGATGGGAATGCTGCTGTCATCGATATTTGCATTGTTATCGATACCATTGTCAATGGCGTTGCCATTGTTTTCCAAATTCTGGAAAGGTCTGCTCAAATCGTGACCATGCTCTATTCCAGGAATCAACACTTGAAGTTGTTGTAGCAATTGTTGAACCAACGCGACATCGTTGTTGTTGTTGAAGTTGGAGTTTGCCGCTTCTTGTTGTACGCTTCTCGGAATCGCGTCGCCAATTGACGCTTCATTTAATTGGTCTGGGTTAGGCTGCATCAATTGAATGTCGTCTAAATTATGATCTGAATTATCATGTTCGTTCCAACCAGGTGGGGCATGACCACGTGTTTCGACTGGTACGCTATACAGGCGGAGCACTAATTCATTTCTTGAGCCGCTAGTTGGCATGTTTAAAGTTGCTAGCCATTGTTTTAGTTGATCGAGGGTTAAATCGGATATTTGAGCTGCGTTACTCATGGTTTTGGGTTAGGACCACTTCTGATATTGTAATAGGTTGACTTGTTTAAATTGTTTCGTATATATGTATTTATTACAGGCAAGGGTGCGCTTATTCTATGATTCTTATTCTCGTTCGCACGACCGATTCGCAAACTCGTTCAACCCAGACTGACTCGACGCTTTCTCGTACCTCGCTCTCATTTAGAGACGAGCATGTTCTCTCCCTGAGAGGATGAGTACTACCGTCTTTAGTGAGCAAGCCTGCTACAGATGTCATGCAAATTGATTTTAATAATGCAGTGCTATTGTGCACAGAAATAAATTACTTTGTTTCTACGTGGGGGAAACAAGCTAAAACTCAGGAGCGAAGAGACAGGCGAGTAACTGTTGGTAAGTGGCCCTTAATGTTTTATCTCACAATACCAAACCACTTGGAAGTCTGGGCTAATTTTATAGTAATACATAAATTTTTAATATTTTTTGTCCGTTTTGGCAAGCAAACTTGGTTAGTGTGCTGAATTTGATTTGGATAGTCAAACAATTGCGAGATGCAATCGGTTGTTTCTAAATTATGAAGTCGGAAGTGGACGTGGCAAAATATTTAAATACTACGCGAACTTACATACTAAATTTGGCCTACCTCTTAGTATCCGAGATCTAGGTGTTCATACAGACGGACGAACGGACATGGATAGATAGAATCGGCTGTTGATCCTGATTAAGAATATATATACTTTACGGTTTGAGATAAACGCTTTTTTATACCCTTGCAAAAGGGTATATTAATTTTGGTCAGAAGTGTGCAACGCATAGAACGGATCATCTCAGACCATATAAAGTATATATATTCTTGATCAGCACGACGAGACGAGTTCGAATTGCCATGTCTGTCCGTCCGTCCGTCCGTCCGTCCGTCCGTCCGACCGTCTGGATCAACGCGAACTCCTCCGAGACCGTAAGAGCTACAGAGCTGAAATTTTGCACGTAGGCTTGTATATACTGCAGGCGTTGTATATCTCGGATTCAGCCGGATCGGACCACTGTATCATATAGCTCCCATACAAACGTCAAAGTCACGAACAGTGACTTTTCTCAATAACTTTGTTAATTTTATAGCTATTGTCATAAAAGTTGGTATTTGTCAGTTTTGTGTTCTTATTAATAATTGTGCCAAATTTGATCAAGATCAGGTGACTATATCAAACGGCTATATACAAACTATATACAAACGGCAAAGTCACGAACAGTGACTTTCTCAATAACTTCATTAATTTTATAGCTATTGTCATAAAAGTTGGTATTTCTCAGTTTTGTGTTCTTATTAATAATTGTGCCAAATTTGATCAAGATCGGATGACTATATCATATAGCTCCCATACAAACGGCAAAGTCACGAACAGTGACTTTCTCAATAACTTCATTAATTTTATAGCTATTGTCATAAAAGTTGGTATTTGTCAGTTTTGTGTTCTTATTAATAGTTGTGCCAATCTTGATCAAGATCGGGTGACTATATCATATAGCTCCCATACAAACGGCAAAGTCACGAACAGTGACTTTCTCAATAACTTCATTAATTTTATAGCTATTGTCATAAAAGTTGGTATTTCTCAGTTTTGTGTTCTTATTAATAATTGTGCCAAATTTGATCAAGATCGGATGACTATATCATATAGCTCCCATACAAACGGCAAAGTCACGAACAGTGACTTTCTCAATAACTTCATTAATTTTATAGCTATTGTCATAAAAGTTGGTATTTGTCAGTTTTGTGTTCTTATTAATAGTTGTGCCAATCTTGATCAAGATCGGGTGACTATATCATATAGCTCCCATAGGAACGATCGGTCGAAAACAGTGACTTTTGTCAAAAAGTTCGTTATATCCTATGCTAAGATTGAAGGCCGTTCTTTCGCAAACATTAGACTTTTTGGATAAAACGTTTTTACACTTTGATATCTATGGGTAAGAAAAGAATTACCAAAACAGTTGCAAGGGTATACAAACTTCGACGCGGTCGAAGTTAACCCCGGCCCTCTGGTTTTAATTGCGGGTGCGAAAAGGGGCGTAGCAAAAATTTAAAATAACCACTTTACAAACTACACGAGCCTACATACCCAATTTGGTGGCTCTATCTTTAGTAGTCTAGAGATCTAGGTGTTCATACGGACAGAGGGACAGACGGACGGACGGAGAGACGGACAAGGCTAGATCGACTCGGCTGTAGAAATGTCGAAAAAGCTTCCTTCTGCCTGTTACACACATTTTCGCGACTTCAACAGACCATTTCACACTTTGGGTGCATGGTTTGAAACGTACCAACAAAATTGCGACTGGCAACAGAATGCGATTAAGCTCATCGTAACTGGGCGACACACTGCGCACAGTGGGGCCTTTTGGCATTTTACATTGCAAAAATCATAGCTTCCAAATCAATAAAGCGTTTTTAAAAATCATATGATAAAGAATACCTTAAGCTTCAAAATGAATGTTTGTCAAAAGTGCTGAGTGTTTGTGGTGCTGTAATATTCAAGGTCAAAGACAGATAATATTTCCAAGCATGTTTTTCTTTTAAAAATGGAGCGAAACCCGTGTTATATCAATCACAAATGCAATTTTTCATTGTTTTAAACGACAGTGTAACATTTTGTAATGTTTTAATTTGATTTTTTAACAGTTACAAAATTAGGTCAATTTTGAAAATTTTCCTATTGATTGCTGATTTTCTTCAAAATAATTTTCAATATTTACATCTATCTAATAAACTTAACATTTCGGGACTATAGTTGCTTTTTTTCAAATCCTTTCGTGATCGCATGTGTCTCTCTTATCTCTCCGTGAGCCGTGAGAAAGTTGAGCAGTCTTTGAAGGATATTCGGCAAAATTTTCATGAATTACTATCTCTTTGCAACATTCAAGCATTTAATGATCTCTTGACTAACACCTGTTATTAAAGATGCCATTACATTATTCTCAATCTCATGGAAGTATTTCCATTATTCGTGTTCTTGTATCCGTGCTTTGGGCCGTCAACTTTCAGTCCTACCTTCTTCATTCTCCGAATCTTGTATACTCCTCAAGCCTCACTTCACGTTTATCACGAAATGTGGCAGACTTCTGCCGCTTGCGATCCATTCTCGCCTTAAGTTAGAATGTGTATATTTGATTTTTACCTTAAGTTCCGTACTAGCGTTTTCGAATAAAACGCCCATCTCCTTCAGCATCCCATTTCAAAATCATTTGTTTTCACACTCGTAGAAAACTTTCAAAATTATTTCATTCTTTAACAACATTTTTGTACAAATAAATAAAACTGTGTTGAATTTTATTGACAAACACTATTCAGTCCGGACATAGGGTGTCTCCACTTATGGAGTTAAAAATAAACTGTGGCAAACGAGAGGAACATTTAGCAGTTTATATTATATTTTTTTTAACTAACTAGGCATACCGTAAAATCGGAATTATCCTTTTGTATTAATTAGGTTAGGACTTAATATTTACATCCAATATCTAGGACCAATTTTTCAACAACTTGAATAACATTTACCTCTCGTCAGTTTTTCCAAAGCAGGTAATTAGCAATTTAACATTGTGGAAAGGCATGTGCATAAACAGATAGTATTTGCAAAACAGCATTACGCAATGTTAAATACAAAGAAGCTAAAGGCCAATACCTGCAGCGCATTTTTTAGTTATATGGATTACGCATCGGTGTCGCAGGTTTCCCCATATTGGAACCATATACATCTGATAGGTAAAAATTTCACCTACCTAGTGTATGTAGTCCGGTAGTGATAATAGTTGTATGTCACCAAAGTACAAAAAATGTCAATATTTAGTACATTTTTTAAACGCTTCTAGTTCAATAGCGATTTAAGTATTTAATAAAATTTATGAAACATGCTATTAATAAAGAACATACTTTTCAAATAAAACCAAGATCGATTGTTGAAATTGCCCAATATCCAGTTTTAAAGTTGCGATTTTTTTTAAAAATGATCATTTTTTCCTATGTACTAAAAATGTCTCAACTTGTGTGAGCCTCTAGCACCCATGAATCTCAAGCGATTTCAAAAATTTGTTGGATTCATAGTCTCTGAAGTATTCCCTATCGGATTGCATAACATTTATGCCAAACGTGATCATAAAAAAACTGATTTTTGCAACGCTATCCGAGCAGAGACCCAACTGTGCAGCGTTTGCGCATGAAAATTTGGAGTTCACATCATTCGCGAGTTGCTCGAGTATTTGGATGGCCAAGAACGGAGCACAGTTAATGCCAAAAATATTTGTTTCAGTTCAGTTCTTGGAGCATCCATAATTAGCCACTTAAGAATCTCACTCCTGTTTACACTAAATAGCCGGGCCTGGGTTTAAGTATGTCATTTGACCTTTAACTGTCAGTGGATTTCCTGGAGACGTTAAAGACTACCCGCATTACACGGTAGTCAACTTTGTTTTTACAAATGATACCTGAGGCACGTGACCATTTGAGACAAAGCGTTCATGAAGTTCATGTGCATTGGCCCTCACGTGTGTGATGCCATTTCGGATCGTGTCTATGTGTATGAGTGACGCTGACTCCCGTGTATGTGTGCACTTAAGATACGAATAATGCAGCAAATGTCGTTTTTGATGTAGTATATTCATACCAGAAATCACTTAACACAAAGAGCACAACTAACTTGTAACAATCAAGCACAACCAATTAAATATATACGCAATAAAATATAAGTGTGCACTTGAATATGTTTATATGTATACATGGACGTGTGCACGTAAACATATTCACATAAATATACAGCTAAGCATGATCATATACATATGTATGTACATTTGTATATGTACATTTGTATATGTACATTTGTATATGTACATATATTTACATAAGCAATGTATGCACAAGCGTAACATGAGCTAGAGCCAGGCCAGCGTGTGAACTCTGACCAAGCCCTTTGATGCAAGCGCTCCAACAATATGTATGTACATACATGGACATGTACATACATGGACAGTGACGTGTCCGTCTTAACAATTAATTCAAATCTATCAACGAAATAATCAAGCCCAACTTGCAACATCGGTGTTTGATCTGCCCAGTTGCAGATGGTACAAAACTCCAATGCTCAATAGCATGCGGAGTGGAGTGATGAAAAATAAGTAAAGTAAAGAAACCAATAAGAAACCAAAGACCTCCGATTGACTGCGCTTGAAGCTGAGATTCATGAGGAGAATTTAAGGAAGAGCCAGAACTTCGAGCTGTCCTCGAGTCGGCAATCGCTAAATTCAATGGGCTCAATGGTGTTACCCAAACAGCGCAACATGTCATTGTCTTCAAGTACGACCAACCTATGAAGCAGAGATATTACCTTCGCAATCCTGCCCAACAACAGATTATCAATGAAACAATAGACGCACTACTGAAGGAAGACCGGATTGAACCCTCCAAAAGCCCTTACAGTGCTCCCATCGTGTTGGTAGGTAAGAAACCCGGTGACATTGGAATGTGTATAGACTTTCGACAACCGAATCCTCCGTCAGTACGCGACGCATATCCCTTGCCCCAATTCTTTTAGAGATCAAAAGTAGAAAGTGCACAGTCTCTTAAAAAAGAAATTGAGATGGTGTTGGGGTCCGGAACAACAGTAGGCATTCCATGCATTCAAGTCTCGTCTCACTACCGCCCCTGTCGTAGCCTGCCCTGATTTTACTGAGAAGTTCTGCTTGGCCTCGGCGCATTATTCCACTGCAGAGAAAGAATGCCTAGCAATAGTCTGGGCAATCAGGAAATGTCGTTGCTATTTTGAAGGCTATCGCTTTGATGTAATCACTGACCATTTGTCTCAATAGCAAATTCCACGGGGCGTGTGGGCCAGATGGGCGCTGGAGTTGCAACAAAACGAGTTCGAGGTACATTATAAACAAGCTAAGCTGAACGTTATCGCCGATGCCCTATAGCGACAGCTTATGGATGTGCTGCACTTGGCACGACAAGAGGATCCGAAATGTAAATGGCGGCTAAAGCTAAGACAGCAGGTCATACATTCTCGTGCGAAGTGACCAGCTTCCGCAAATTTGCGGCAAGCTGTTCCGGTATCCACGGGTGCTTCGGAGAGTTGACATATAGAAGTCCCGTTTGTACCAAACTTCTCAGACACGGTACAGCCTCTCCCCAGTCTCTTAAAAAAGAAATTGAGATGGTGTTGGGGTCCGGAACAACAGTAGCCATTCGAGTCTCGTCCCACTACCGCCCCTGTCATAGCCTGCCCTGATTTTGCTGAGAAGTTCTGCTTACAGACTGATGCCAGCGAAGTTGGCCTCGGCGCTATGCTCACCCAGAATATCGATTGTACAGAAAGAGTCATTGATTACGCTTGTCGACGTCTTTTGAAGGCAGTGGAAAATTATTCGGCTATTGAGAGAGAATGGCAGTAAATGGGTGGAGCTGGTACCACTCCGTAAGACCACTTTAGCAGCTTTGTTGCTTTGGCGTTTCCAGAAAGGATCTGTGCCCGCTTCGGGAACCCTCGCACCCTCGTGAGTTCACGTTCACTCCAACGCGTATTCTCCACAGCCGAATCCTGGCGAGTGCGCCAAAGAACCATTAAGGCCATGATTGCACATTATCTGGAAAATGGACAAAATACTTTGGATTCCAGAAATAACACTAGCCATCAACTCTAGCGTCAACGGGAACCCCGTATGCCCGGCGCTTTTGATGACCAAATAATAGATGGCTCCTGTTTCGGACCCTCTAGTCCCGATGAACGCGTCAGCAAATTAAAAGACGTTTTTAAGCTGGTACACTAGAACCAACGCAACCACCCACAATTAAAAGAAATACTACGATCTTCGACGTCGCGACTGGCGTCAAAGTATCGGAAGCATGGCGCCTTAGTATTAAGGTCCAGACAAGATAATCAAGTTTCTTTCCAGTAACGTCGTTAGATTAGAAGAAGTATATGGGCATGACCGCCGAACCGCAGGCATAGCGCACAAACTCTAAAAACTCAGGCCTTCCGAAGAGACCAGCCCACAAGCAGCACGAAGTGGGGAAATTTCAAGGGGGACCTATTGTTGGTGGGTGCGCCTGCCCAACGTTCCCGTCCCTCCTAAAGAGGCGCTCTTTGCGCCGATACCCGGCATAAAACAGCTGAACATAGTATTTTATATTGTTTTGACGTTGATGCGTACAATGCCAAGTACGTTCAAGTGGCCCATACGACACCAGGACAGAACAGAAGCTCTTAGAACATGTGAATGTAAATACAGTGGTAGAAATTCTAATAATCTTAAACAAATAATATAAGAAATTTTAGTATATACAAATCAAAGTTAACGATGACGTCTCCTCCAACATACTCCCTCATTGAAGGATCCCTTCCATCTACACCAAGTATTGCTTCGACCACACGACCAGTAATCCAGCATTGCGGTGGAAGATTGTTTTCATGGATGAGAACTAATTGATCACTTGCTGTTGTTTTCGGAACGCAACCACTTAGAGCGTTCTTGTAATTGATGTATATAATCGAGCTTCCAGAGTTCCCAGAGATTGAGATAGGTCACTCTTTGCCAACGAGATAGATAAGAAAGTTTTGAGTTATTTACTACCGGTTGAGGGATCGCTTGCAGTGAACATCATCCCCATCATTGGGATCATCGCTGTGAATGGATATTGGACGGGAATTCAATATCGCCTCCACTTCAATTACAATCGATTGAAGCTCCTTCGTAGTAATATATGTTTTTGTTCCTTTTTGTTCCTTTTAAAAAAAATTGCACTTGAAGTTTCCTTTACGTTCAAGAACAACACGCTTGTTGATATTTGGAACAACAACAATCGCAATGCTGTTGCTAAATAATGCTAAATGCTAAATATTTCCTTGGATTTTAAAACATATATGTCATTAATTGATGGAAAGGTATTAAATGCCATAACTGGTACAAAATCCAATCAATGTTGCCCAATCTGTGCCGTAAGTCCCAAAAGACTTATCGAAATCACAGATTTTAATTTTGATACCTTTCGACCTCAGCCTGGCTATTTAAAATACAGCGTAAGTCCATTAAATGCATGGATTCAATTTATGGAATTCGTCTTGAATATATCGGATGATAAAAATAAAATGATGATCAGAAAGAAGTAAATTCAGCAAACATCCGTGCTACCCAATGTCTCCAAATGTACATAAAATATTAGTTCACGGAGCAGACATTATAAATTTGTGTATAGTTCCAGTTGGATGTTTGGGCGAAAATTCATCAGAAGCTCTTAACAAACATTATAAAATGGACCAACGTTCTCGTGCCAGAAAAATTCTAGATTAAGTTATATGGCTGACATTTTTAATTGAGCCATGGACTCATCTGGTCCATTAATATCAAGTTACTATATAAATAAAAGGCCGCAATATTTGAAAAAGAAACCGCTTCTAATAGAAGTTTTAAACATTTTAGAGAATCCAACATAAGAGCTGAGTTTATACCATTTTTTAAATGATGAAGACACCCAATCAGACAACCAAATTCTTTTGTTTTGCATGAAGAAGATTATTAACTTTGTTTTTTTAAGTTTGAAATATTGTTAAAACGGTAAAATATTATTTTTTCTATTTTTAAGCTTTGTTTTTAATAAAAATTGAAATTTTGGTCAAATTGACTAAAAAAAAAACCGAAATCAAACTAAAATATTAGTAACATTTAAAAAAAGAAAATTAAGCTCCTAGCTCTATGTGTGGACTTTATGCCGCCAAAAAATTGCAGAGGAGTTGTATTGTTTGGCGAATCAAATTGTTTCTACGAGCAAACACGTATTAGTTTTCTTCCGTCGTTTCCACACTCAGTGCCTCGTTGTTTACACACTCAGTACCTTGTTGCGTACTCTCTTAGGTCTTTGTCTTCGCCTCGTTGGCTACTCTCATTCAGCTTTGCACGATCATGTCGTTGTCTATCTGGTTCGTTGCCGTTTTGCCGTCTCTGTCGCTCTTGTGGATTTCGCTTTATTTTTTTTCTTTTCTTACGACATGGCGCCAAACATTTTCAGTGGACTCTCGGAGTTTTTTTTTTTTCGTTTGTCGAATCTCTGCTGCTGTCTCACTCTTACTTGTGTGCGACTTTTTTTGTACAACAATTTGACGACTGATGTACAGTAACGGATCTCAGACCCAAACAATGTCGGCTGGATTATCCTTTCCTTGATACGCGGGCAATAAAGCATTTTAAAAAATATATGATTAAAAGCCAATTTGAACTCTTCTACTGAAAAAGCTTTTTGTAGCACTTATCGTATTATTGCGGTTAATAGGAGCTCGGTTTAAAACTCGTAAAACGTATGCTAAGACTCTCACAATCATAAGAAAGGATGACAATAATGATCTGCTCAACTATGCTCTTTTCTTTATATCTAGTGCTCCATTTCAATTCAAGGAAGTTTTGCAATTCTAATTTTTTGGCCTCGTAATCTGTCTTTCTTTCAGATTTCGGCCAAGGCACTGTGGGCGATTTTTCATAATGGGAAGCATAAAGTCATAAAATTTATGGTGAAATATTAAGAAAATGTTATTTTTTATTAATAGTAAACATTAGCTTAAAAACAATTATTTTTTTTGTTATCGGTGGGCAACTCTCTTTTTGTGGCAGCCCTTCAAAACCAGCTGATCTGTTGAAGCTCGCAATTATAAAAATTGGCGCGAAAAATTTTATGGTGTTGAAAGTGCTTACATTATTATTGGTTTCGAATCTTTTATTTACGAGAAATGAGTATAAATGTTCGTGGTGTTTTTAATGTCCAGTGTTATTGTTGATTGTATTTTTAGCAAAAATCTAACAATTTTAATTGTGTTCCGTGGAGTATTTCTTCAAAAGTGCATATCAAAACATGCAACTAAAAATGGCAAGTTACTAACGAATGTGTCTAGTTTATTGTAGTAATATTTTTTTTGTTCCTTTTTGTTCCTTTAAAAAAAATTGGTCTTGAAGTTTCCTTTGGAACAACACTAATCGCAATGCTGATGCTGTCACAGCGTATATAATGGAAGAAATAAATGAAGATAATTTGAACAAATCAAACATACAGCAAATTAAGGTAAAAGTGACTAATTTTGAATATTATTGTTTGGGCTACAACTGTATCAAGACACTCTTTGCTGAAGAGAGAAAACGACCAAAGAGAGAGAGAGACCAAGAACAGCGCAAATTACTTTGAAGAGACAAACTTGGAGTTACGTTACTTTAATTCTTTTCTTTCTTACTTCTTCTATGGTAATTTGCTGTACTTGAATTTTACTCTTGAAATTAATCTCGTTCGATGTGGTTGCATCTGTGCCCACCGACAATTGTACATATAGTAAAATATTTAGGTTAAGAAAATAAAGCAACTGGATTGAAGTTACTCTGATAATTTTATTCCTGCCAAATCGCAAGTGCCTCAAAGCCGCCTCGGTGGAAATCATCCGAAGGCTGCATCATACAAAGCGAGTAGTTTGGGGCTCCGCAAGGGCGCAGCCGTTAGCCAACATATTTTTGGTGCCGAAATCCTGGAGGATTGATCTTGACGATTGGATTTGGAGTGTGATTGCCAGTCGAAAGACTGATTTGGGTGAGTACAATTTATCGTTGATGTGTTCGAATAGGTGTTCATTATGGCTGAAAAACTGTTACCGTTGACTACGGAGCAAATCACATTACTGGAGAAGTCATTGGCGCGGTATAAATCGGAGGAATCGGGACATACGGAGAGTCATCTGGAAGCCAGATTGGACTTGCTGGCCCACCTTCACGCAGACTTTCAGAGCAATCATCACCAACTGGTGCAAGATCGAGATAATGTGGAGATAAAGGGTCGATATTTTGACAAACACATCAGAGACTGTTTCGAAGAAACCTACATCGTGGGAGTAGCTGAGATTCGAAATGAGTTGCAGGATCGGAGAATCCCGGCGTCGACTGCATTTGATGAGTCTTGTTTGCATCAGACCGTGCATGAACAAATGGGATCAATTTTGGAGGAAGTGAAACTTCCAACAGTTAAACTGCCTACCTTCAGCGGGAAATTCGTTGAGTGGCCGGCGTTTAAGGAGGTGTTTTTAACAAGAGTACACCACAGTGATAAGCTGACGGACTTACATCGTTTTCATTATTTGAAAGATTCATTCGTTGGAGACGCAGCTAAGAATATTGAACATCTAACGCTAATAGCGGCGAACTATGAAGTGCCTTGGAGAATGTTGATGAATTTGTAAGATAACAAGCGAGTGTTATTTTTACATTACATGGATGTGTTCCACCAGCAATCACCAATTAAATATGGAGATGCGGAAAGTTTGAGAAGATTTGTGCAAACTTCCCGCTCATGTGTGAATTTATTGGAGAAGACTGGTGTGAATGTGCGACAACAGTCTGAAATTTTAGTGTATTACATGATGAAGAGATTACCGAATCAATTAAGAGTGGATTGGGAGCGGTCAATATCTTCAACACAGAATCTGCCGAGCTTTGAGAAGCTCAGTCAGTATCTTGAAACACAGTACAGAACAATAATTACGGCGTCAGCAGGTAATATCGAAGGAATTCTATCACGGGATAGACAACGGAATGCAAGACCAGGTGTACATGGGTTACGAGTTAACCAGAACTACACAAAGACTTCATTTGTTACTTGAGAGACAGTCCTATGCATTGTCTGTCAAGGGGATGGACATCTTATCGGAGTATGCAAGATATTCCAGGAGATGAGGCTATCGGAACGAAATGCATGTGTAGTGAGGTTTTAGATGCCTTAGACCAAATCACCGAATGTGACATGTGACAGTGCGGTAAATTGTGAAAAATGTCAAGTACGGCATCATACATTACTTCATGTAGACAAGGCATAAAGACCAGGTTTTATTTCCAACAGCAACGGTGTGGGTAGATTCGATAGAAGGCTATCGCTTACAGTTTAAAGCGTTTTTGGATCAAGGTTCACAAATTTCGTTCATTTCAGAGAATGCAGCTCAGCAGCTACGTTTACGGCGCAAACGGGCTCACATCACGATTAGTGGATTAGCAGATACTAAAATTACAGATGCGAGAGCACAGGTGGAGCTAGTCATAGGATCAATCTACAACCCACATGCGAAATACAATCTGCTCGCGTCAGTAATACCTCTAGTGAGTAAGCGCAAGGCAATCAAATGACTGCCATTTGAAGAGTGGACTCATCTGAAGGATTTACCGTTGGCCGATACTAACTTCTTCAGTCCACAAGGAGTTGATATTTTGCTGGGAAATGATATCTACGATGAACTGATGTTATGAGAAGTGCATCGAGGAATAAGAGGTACGCCTCTGGCGCAAAATACGCATTTGGGATACATTGTATCAGGAAAAACGAATCAGGAAGCTGGCAGCAGATCGTCCTACACCATAACGGTCCGTAAGAAGGAAGCTGATGAGATACTTGAACAATTGTTA
Source organism: Drosophila equinoxialis (assembly GCA_018150345.1). Classification (NCBI taxonomy): domain Eukaryota; kingdom Metazoa; phylum Arthropoda; class Insecta; order Diptera; family Drosophilidae; genus Drosophila; species Drosophila equinoxialis. The sequence continues at coordinate 199,902 of JAECWI010000924.1, read as the reverse complement.
TGTAAGTTCTGGGAGCTAGAACAATTCGACGAAGAGAACCGTGGGCTTTCAGTAGAGGATAACTGGTGCGAAGATTTCTTCGTTAAGACACATAGCCGAATGCCTTTTCCTTCCTTTTCTTACTTACTTGGACAAATCAATGGTAATTGGAGAATACATCTTCAAGGAATCATCCTCAATTGGCGAGGGCTAAAATGGGTATTTATGCCGGATGTTGAAAAAATGTACAGATGTATTAATGTTCCACCCGACGACGCGCAGTACCAACGTATTCTATGCAATCCGGACACTAGTGATCATGTGGCAGAATATGCCTGCACAACGGTAATGTTTGGAACGAGCTTCGCACCTTATCTAGCCATGAGAGTTATGAAACAATTAGCTATGGATGAAAGCGAGAAGTAACCACTGGCGGTGAGCTCAACTTGTAACACTTTGTTGCAAGTACAAACAATCAAATATGTACGTCTCCACTTGAGTATGTTTATGTATATTAGACGTCTGCATGAATGCATTCAAAACAAAGCCACATTGAGTACATTCGAATTGAGTAGAATATGAGTGAGTGCAAAGACAGAATGAGACGAATGTAGTACTGTTTCGCTAGGGGAACATGTTGTGTTTCGTCTCGAAAAACAGAGTATAACGAAAGGAGAGCAAAATGAAATGAAAACTTCGAGAACATTCAAACTACTCAAGCAGTTCGCAGAATACTTTGTGTACTCACTTTCAGTTTTACTAACAAAATGTGTAGTTGTGACCGTCTATAAATTATTTCTCAAATATAAATTATATGTAATAAATATATAAATTAAATAATTCACAACAAAAAATACATTGCTATATTTCTTTATTTTTTCCTCTTTCTTTTAACAGATAATACACACAGCAGAAAACAGCTGTCAATATTCGAATGTATTCAATATACAATATTTCATTACTTCTGCTGCTCACTCACTCACTTCGTTTCTTTTCGGGTATATTTTTCAGCAGTCGAGTGAAACACGACTTCAGTCACTCACTCATTCTCATTTCGTTTTGTACAAGTATTCACTCAATTCAATTTTGACTTTGTACATTTGAATGTGATTTTTTTGCCATTCATGCAGACGTCTAATGTATATACATTAATATATTCACATAAACATACTCACATTAATATACAGCTAAACATGTTCATATATGTATGAGCATACATATATGCACATACATATATTCATATGAGCACAGGCGTAACATGAGCTAGGGCCAAGCCAGCGTGTGAACGCTGACCATGCACTTTGATGCAAGCGCTCCAACAATATGTATGTACATATGTACTGACACTCTCCCTCTCTTTTGTAGCTGTCGCATAAGTCGCAGCATACGAATATATATGTAAAATTAGCTTAAGCAAAAGAATAATTTCGAATAAAGAATTAATCTGAAAACTACAATGAATGGACACTGACGTGTCCGTCTTAACAATTAATTCAAATCTATCAACAAAATAATCAAGCCCAACTTGCAACATCGGTGTTTGATCTGCCCAGTTGCAGATGGTACAAAACTCCAATGCTCAATAGCATGCGGAGTGGAGTGATGAAAAATAAGTAAAGTAAAGAAACCAATAAGAAACCAAAGACCTCCGATTGACTGCGCTTGAAGCTGAGATTCATGAGGAGAATTTAAAAGAAGAGCCAGAACTTCGAGCTGTCCTCGAGTCGGCAATCGCTAAATTCAATGGGCTCAATGGTGTTACCCAAACAGCGCAACATTTCATTGTCTTCAAGTACGACCAACCTATGAAGCAGAGATATTACCTTCGCAATCCTGCATAACAACAGATTATCAATGAAACAATAGACGCACTACTGAAGGAAGACCGGATTGAACCCTCCAAAAGCCCTCACAGTGCTCCCATCGTGTTGGTAGGTAAGAAACCCGGTGACATTCGAATGTGTATAGACTTTCGACAACCGAATCCTCCGTCAGTACGCGACGCATATCCCTTGCCCCAATTCCTTTAGAGATCAAAAGTAGAAAGTGCACAGCTTTCATAGTGCCCGAACGCGGTTTGTTCCATTGGAAATTATATGCCCTTCGGAATCGCTTCTTGGTATCGACGGTTTGTACCAAACTTCTTAGACAAGGTACAACCTCTCCCCAGTCTCTTAAAAAAAGAAATTGAGATGGTGTTGGGGTCCGGAACAACAGTAGGCATTCTATGCATTCAAGTCTCGTCTCACTACCGCCCCTGTCGTAGCATGCCCTGATTTTACTGAGAAGTTCTGCTTGGCCTCGGCGCATTATTCCACTGCAGAGAAAGAATGCCTAGCAATAGTCTGGGCAATCAGGAAATGTCGTTGCTATTTGGAAGGCTATCGCTTTGATGTAATCACTGACCATTTGTCTCAATAGAAAATTCCACGGGGCGTGTGGGCCAGGTGGGCGCTGGAGTTGCAACAAAACGAGTTCGAGGTACATTATAGACAAGCTAAGCTGAACGTTATCGCCGATGCCCTATAGCGACAGCTTATGGATGTGCTGCACTTGGCACGACAAGAGGATCCGAAATGTAAATGGCGGCTAAAGCTAAGACAGCAGGTCATACATTCTCGTGCGAAGTGACCAGCTTCCGCAAATTTGCGGCAAGCTGTTCCGGTATCCACGGGTGCTTCGGAGAGTTGACATATAGAAGTTCCGTTTGTACCAAACTTCTCAGACACGGTACAGCCTCTCCCCAGTCTCTTAAAAAAGAAATTGAGATGGTGTTGGGGTCCGGAACAACAGTAGGCATTCGAGTCTCGTCCCACTACCGCCCCTGTCATAGCCTGCCCTGATTTTGCTGAGAAGTTCTGCTTACAGACTGATGCCAGCGAAGTTGGCCTCGGCGCTATGCTCACCCAGAATATCGATTGTACAGAAAGAGTCATTGATTACGCTTGTCGACGTCTTTTGAAGGCAGTGGAAAATTATTCGGCTATTGAGAGAGAATGGCAGTAAATGGGTGGAGCTGGTACCACTCCGTAAGACCACTTTAGCAGCTTTGTTGCTTTGGCGTTTCCAGAAAGGATCTGTGCCCGCTTCGGGAACCCTCGCACCCTCGTGAGTTCACGTTCACTCCAACGCGTATTCTCCACAGCCGAATCCTGGCGAGTGCGCCAAAAGAACCATTAAGGCCATGATTGCACATTATCTGGAAAATGGACATAATACTTTGGATTCCAGAAATAACACTAGCCATCAACTCTAGCGTCAACGGGAACACCGTATGCCCGGCGCTTTTTATGACCAAATAATAGATGGCTCCTGTTTCGGACCCTCTAGAAATACTACGATCTTCGACGTCGCGACTGGCGTCAAAGTATCGGAAGCATGGCGCCTTAGTATTAAGGTCCAGACAAGATAATCAAGTTTCTTTCCAGTAACGTCGTTAGATTAGAAGAAGTATATGGGCATGACCGCCGAACCGCAGGCATAGCGCACAAACTCTAAAAACTCAGGCCTTCCGAAGAGACCAGCCCACAAGCAGCACGAAGTGGGGAAATTTCAAGGGGGACCTATTGTTGGTGGGTGCGCCTGCCCAACGTTCCCGTCCCTCCTAAAGAGGCGCTCTTCGCGCCGATACCCGGCATAAAACAGCTGAACATAGTATTTTATATTGTTTTGACGTTGATGCGTACAATGCCAAGTACGTTCAAGTGGCCCATACGACACCAGGACAGAACAGAAGCTCTTAGAACATGTGAATGTAAATACAGTGGTAGAAATTCTAATAATCTTAAACAAATAATATAAGAAATTTTAGTATATACAAATCAAAGTTAACGATGACGTCTCCTCCAACATACTCCCTCATTGAAGGATCCCTTCCATCTACACCAAGTATTGCTTCGACCACACGACCAGTAATCCAGCATTGCGGTGGAAGATTGTTTTCATGGATGAGAACTAATTGATCACTTGCTGTTGTTTTCGGAACGCAACCACTTAAGGCGTTCTTGTAATTGATGTATATAATCGAGCTTCCAGAGTTCCCAGAGATTGAGATAGGTCACTCTTTGCCAACGAGATAGATAAGAAAGTTTTGAGTTATTTACTACCGGTTGAGGGATTGCTTGCAGTGAACATCATCCCCATCATTGAATGGATATTGGACGGGAATTCAATATCGCCTCCACTTCAATTACAATCGATTGAAGCTCCTTCGTAGTAATATATGTTTTTGTTCCTTTTTGTTCCTTTTAAAAAAAATTGCACTTGAAGTTTCCTTTACGTTCAAGAACAACACGCTTGTTGATATTTGGAACAACAACAATCGCAATGCTGATGCTGTTACAGCGTACATAATGGAAGTAATAAATTGTGACGAATCACATTTCTTCCATAACCAAACTACGCCCATGTAGGGCCCCTTTTTCTTATTATTTCTTGTTTGACACGCCCATGGAGGGCATATTAAATATTCCGACATCAAAACTAACTGTAGTTCCCTTTTTTCTGATAGTCAATGCTTACGATCGGCGCCGCTCTCTTTCTAGCTACCGTCTTGCTGTGAGTGCTGCGTCGACGCGTCGTCGAGAGTGTAATCTCCCGACAGCGGACGCTGCGCTGCATGTCCACGCTAAAAAGACTATGAGAAAATCGAAAGTGAAAGAGAGGGACGGCGATCGTGACGCGTGCCAAAGCACAAGACGCGTCGTATGCTTTCACCGTTAGGATATAAGTAGGCAGAGCAAGGGTGGGTTTGAACAGAGAGTTAGAATTAGAGAAAAATCACTTATTGTTAGCCAGTGACCATAGAAGTGAGCAGAACCAAAAACCCAGCAGCAGCAAAGTGCAACAACAGGTTTCTTTCTTCGAAGCAAGGATTATCAGGTGAGCCTAATACTCAGAAATCCGATCAATCACTGTTCGTATCGACTGTCATACCAATATGTCTAATTGATTCTTTAAATCGCGTAATTTGGTTAAAAAGTAGAACACATTCAGTAAGGTTTTGAAGGCCTTTAAAAATTAAATACGCGAAAGAGAGCTCCGCAAAAATCTTAGGCGAAAAAGAAAATTTAGATATGCAAGTAGCGAATTTGGAAAAGTTCAAATGGCAATAAATATTTCCTTGGATTTTAAAACATATATGTCATTAATTGATGGAAAGGTATTAAATGCCATAACTGGTACAAAATCCAATCAATGTTGCCCAATCTGTGCCGTAAGTCCCAAAAGACTTATCGAAATCACAGATTTTAATTTTGATACCTTTCGACCTCAGCCTGGCTCTTTAAAATACAGCGTAAGTCCATTAAATGTATGGATTCGATTTATGGAATTCGTCTTGAATATATCGGATGATAAAAATAAAATGATGATCAGAAAGAAGTAAATTCAGCAAACATCCGTGCTACCCAATGTCTCCAAATGTACATAAAATATTAGTTCACGGAGCAGACATTATAAATTTGTGTATAGTTCCAGTTGGATGTTTGGGCGAAAATTCATCAGAAGCTCTTAACAAACATTATAAAATGGACCAACGTTCTCGTGCCAGAAAAATTCTAGATTAAGTTATATGGCTGACATTTTTAATTGAGCCATGGACTCATCTGGTCCATTAATATCAAGTTACTATATAAATAAAAGGCCGCAATATTTGAAAAAGAAACCGCTTCTAATAGAAGTTATAAACATTTTAGAGAATCCAACATAAGAGCTGAGTTTATACCATTTTTTAAATGATGAAGACACCCAATCAGACAACCAAATTCTTTTGTTTTGCATGAAGAAGATTATTAACTTTGTTTTTTTAAGTTTGAAATATTGTTAAAACGGTAAAATATTATTTTTCTATTTTTAAGCTTTGTTTTTAATAAAAATTGAAATTTTTGTACAAACAAAGGCGTGGTCAAATTGACTAAAAAAAAATCCGAAATCAAACTAAAATATTAGTAACATTTAAAAAAAAGAAAATTAAGCTCCTAGCTCTATGTGTGGACTTTATGCCGCCAAAAAATTGCAGAGGAGTTGTATTGTTTGGCGAATCAAATTGTTTCTACGAGCAAACACGTATTAGTTTTCTTCCGTCGTTTCCACACTCAGTGCCTCGTTGTTTACACACTCAGTACCTTGTTGCGTACTCCCTTAGGTCTTTGTCTTCGCCTCGTTGGCTACTCTCATTCAGCTTTGCACGATCATGTCGTTGTCTATCTGGTTCGTTGCCGTTTTGCCGTCTCTGTCGCTCTTGTGGATTTCGCTTTATTTTTTTTCTTTTCTTACGACATGGCGCCAAACATTTTCAGTGGACTCTCGGAGTTTTTTTTTTCGTTTGTCGAATCTCTGCTGCTGTCTCACTCTTACTTGTGTGCGACTTTTTTTGTACAACAATTTGACGACTGATGTACAGTAACGGATCTCAGACCCAAACAATGTCGGCTGGATTATCCTTTCCTTGATACGCAGGCAATAAAGCATTTTAAAAAATATATGATTAAAAGCCAATTTGAACTCTTCTACTGAAAAGCTTTTTGTAGCACTTATCGTATTATTGCGGTTAATAGGAGCTCGGTTTAAAACTCGTAAAACGTATGCTAAGACTCTCACAATCATAAGAAAGGATGACAATAATGATCTGCTCAACTATGCTCTTTTCTTTATATCTAGTGCTCCATTTCAATTCAAGGAAGTTTTGCAATTCTAATTTTTTGGCCTCGTAATCTGTCTTTCTTTCAGATTTCGGCCAATGCACTGTGGGCGATTTTTCATAATGGGAAGCATAAAGTCATAAAATTTATGGTGAAATATTAAGAAAATGTTATTTTTTATTAATAGTAAACACTTCATTTAGCTTAAAAACAATTATTTTTTTTGTTATCGGTGGGCAACTCTCTTTTTTGTGGCAGCCCTTCAAAACCAGCTGATCTGTTGAAGCTCGCAATTATAAAAATTGGCGCGAAAAAATTTTATGGTGTTGAAAGTGCTTACATTATTATTGGTTTCGAATCTTTTATTTACGATAAATGAGTATAAATGTTCGTGGTGTTTTTAATGTCCAGTGTTATTGTTGATTGTATTTTTAGCAAAAATCTAACAATTTTAATTGTGTTCCGTGGAGTATTTCTTCAAAAGTGCATATCAAAACATGCAACTAAAAATGGCAAGTTTCTAACGAATGTGTCTAGTTTATGGTAGTAATATTTTTTTTGTTCCTTTTTGTTTCTTTAAAAAAAATTGGTCTTGAAGTTTCCTTTGGAACAACACTAATCGCAATGCTGATGCTGTCACAGCGTATATAATGGAAGAAATAAATGAAGATAATTTGAACAAATCAAACATACAGCAAATTAAGGTAAAAGTGACTAATTTTGAATATTATTGTTTGGGCTACAACTTTATCAAGACACTCTTTGCTGAAGAGAGAAAACGACCAAAGAGAGAGAGAGACCAAGAACAGCGCAAATTACTTTGAAGAGACAAACTTGGAGTTACGTTACTTTAATTCTTTTTTTTTTTAATTCTTCTATGGTAATTTGCTGTACTTGAATTTTACTCTTGAAATTAATCTCGTTCGATGTGGTTGCATCTGTGCCCACCGACAATTGTACATATAGTAAAATATTTAGGTTAAGAAAATAAAGCAACTGGATTGAAGTTACTCTGATAATTTTATTCCTGCCAAATCGCAAGTGCCTCAAAGCCGCCTCGGTGGAAATCATCCGAAGGCTGCATCATACAAAGCGAGTAGTTTGGGGCTCCGCAAGGGCGCAGCCGTTAGCCAACATATTTTTGGTGCCGAAATCCGGGAGGATTGATCTTGACGATTGGATTTGGAGTGTGATTGCCAGTGGAAAGACTGATTTGGGTGAGTACAATTTATCGTTGATGTGTTCGAATAGGTGTTCATTATGGCTGAAAAACTGTTACCGTTGACTACGGAGCAAATCACATTACTGGAGAAGTCATTGGCGCGGTATAAATCGGAGGAATCGGGACATACGGAGAGTCATCTGGAAGCCAGATTAGCCTTGCTGGCCCACCTTCACGCAGATTTTCAGAGCAATCATCACCAACTGGTGCAAGATCGAGATAATGTGGAGATAAAGGGTCGATATTTTGACAAAGACATCAGAGACTGTTTCGAAGAAACCTACATCATGGGAGTAGCTGAGATTCGAAATGAGTTGCAGAGACATAAGGATCGGAGAATCCCGGCGTCGACTGCATTTGATGAGTCTTGTTTGCATCAGACGGTGCATGAACAAATGGGATCAATTTTGGAGGAAGTGAAACTTCCAACAGTTAAACTGCCTACCTTCAGCGGGAAATTCGTTGAGTGGCCGGCGTTTAAGGAGGTGTTTTTAACAAGAGTACACCACAGTGATAAGCTGACGGACTTACATCGTTTTCATTATTTGAAGGATTCATTCGTTGGAGACGCAGCTAAGAATATTGAACATCTAACGCTAATAGCGGCGAACTATGAAGTGGCTTGGAGAATGTTGATGAATTTGTATGATAACATGCGAGTGTTATTTTTACATTACATGGATGTGTTCCACCAGCAATTACTAATTAAATATGGAGATGCGGAAAGTTTGAGAAGATTTGTGCAAACTTCCCGCTCATGTGTGAATTTATTTGAGAAGGATTGGGAGCGGTCAATATCTTCAACACAGAATCTGCCGAGCTTTGAGAAGCTCAGTCAGTATCTTGAAACACAGTACAGAACAATAATTACGGCGTCAGCAGGTAATATCGAGGGAATTCTATCACGGGATAGACAACGGAATGCAAGACCAGATGTACATGGGTTACGAGTTAACCAGAACTACACAAAGACTTCATTTGTTACTTGAGAGACAGTCCTATGCATTGTGTGTCAAGGGGATGGACACCTTATCGGAGTATGCAAGATATTCCAGGAGATGAGGCTATCGGAACGAAATGCATGTGTAGTGAGGTTTTAGATGCCTTAGCTAGGGCCAAGCCAGCGTGGGAGCGCTGACCATGCAGTTTGATGCAAGTGCCCCAATTAATAAGTATGTATGTACTGACACTTCCTCTTTCTATTTTGTAGTTGTCGCCTAAGTGGCGATAGGTTAAAAAGTAAAAGAATATTGTTTGAATAAAAATCAATCTATACATGACCACCAAACTGAATTGACGCGTTTGTTTTCTTCTAACAATCAACCAAGTGGAACCCAGTCATTACATGGCGACCGTGACAAAAGGTCCAAAATAGACCTTTAGGACATCGGAAGGACAAAGGAAAATTTTTTGTGTATATATGTGTGTGTGTGAAAAAATATAAAAAAAAAAGGGGCACGAAAATGAGAAATGGCTACTCTGGATAACTACTTTCAAAGAGTTATCAGACGAAGCCCGAGCATAAGAAACGATATAATTGAGGTGTTTCGTAGTGAGCAAGGCCACTCCCCTCAAGGCTCGGTAACTCTAGTGCAAATAAGAGCCGCATACTCAAATCTAACTGAAGAAGAATTCCCAGGTAGAGGAGGCTCAAGAGTGCAAATGTATGATTGAGGTACCAATGTATGCTGCTACACAAATGCAGCAGGTACATTCTATTTTTATCTAATGGACTAAAAAAAAAAAAAAAAAAACACACACACACACACAAAAATAAATAAATAATAAAAACAAAAAGAGGCAAGTGGTGATGACTAGCAATGAACCGTCACGTCCGAAGGACTTGGATTTCCTGACGGCTGTACCTACCGTACAAAGGGACGCACCACTCCTCGAAGAGGTATTAGAGGTGTGTCCAAACGAGGAGCCACGCCCACTCACGATAGCTGAGTACCAGACTCGCCAAAAGAAACAGAAGGAAGACCCCAAAAAGAAGTCAAGAGGGGAAAATACGCCAGGCTAAGTCGTGAAAGGAAGCTCCTCCAGGACCTCCACACAGGACTGGATGACAAGGACCGACAGCACTACACAGAGTGCCTCATGAAAAATACAGATGAACTTCGCCAAAGAGCGAAGAAACGCAATGAGTAAATAATTCTCTTGTCTTTAATTATAATTGAAATTTTACATATATAAATTTTAAGAACAAACACGTACGAGTTTGCACTTGTTGCACAGTACACCTACTAACCAACCATTGACAGGCTAATACTAAAAACCAGAGGGCCGGGGGTTAACTTCGTCCGCGTCGAAGTTTGTATACTCTTGCAACTGTTTTGGTAATTCTTTCCTTACCCATAGATATCAAAGTGTAAAAACGTTTTATCCCAAAAGAACGGCCTTCAATCTTAGCATAGGATATAACGAACTTTTTGACAAAAATCACTGTTTTCGACCGATCTTTCCTATGGGAGGTGTATGATATAATCACCCGATCTTGACCAAACTTGGCACAGTCGTTTATAGCTACAATAAACTAACTTATATTAAATTTTTACGACAATAGCTATAAAATTAATGAAGTTATTGAGAAAGTCACTGTTCGTGACTTTGCCGTTTGTATGGGAGCTATATGATATAGTCACCCGATCTTGATCAAATTTGGCACAATTATTAATAAGAACACAAAACTGACAAATACCAACTTTTATATATTGTTTGAATAAAAATCAATCTATACATGACCACCAAACTGAACTGACGCGTTTGTTTTCTTCTAACAATCAACCAAGTGGAACCCGGTCATTACATGGCGACCGTGACAAAAGGTCCAAAATAGACCTTTAGGACATCGGAAGGACAAAGGAAAAATTTTTGTGTATATATGTGTGTGTGTGAAAAAATATAAAAAAAAAGGGGCACGAAAATGAGAAATGGCTACTCTGGATAACTACTTTCAAAGAGTTATCAGACGAAGCCCGAGCATAAGAAACGATATAATTGAGGTGTTTCGTAGTGAGCAAAGCCACTCCCCTCAAAGCTCGGTAACTCTAGTGCAAATAAGAGCCGCATACTCAAATCTAACTGAAGAAGAATTCCCAGGTAGAGGAGGCTCAAGAGTGCAAATGTGCTTCCTGATTGAGGTACCAAATGTATGCTGCTACACAAATGCAGCAGGTACATTCCATTTTTATCTAATGGACTAAAAAAAAAAAAAAAACACACACACACTAGCTATAAAATTGATGAAGTTATTGAGAAAGTCACTGTTCGTGACTTTGACGTTTGTATGGGAGCTATATGATATAGTCACCCGATCTTGATCAAATTTGGCACAATTATTAATAAGAACACAAAACTGACAAATACCAACTTTCATGACAATAGCTATAAAATTAATGAAGTTATTGAGAAAGTCACTGTTTCGTGACTTTGACGTTTGTATGGGAGCTATATGATATAGTGGTCCGATCCGGCTGAATCCAAGATATACAACGCCTGCAGTCAAGAATATATATACATTATATAGTCTGAGATGGTTCGTTCTATGCGTTGCACACTTCTGACCAAAATTAATATACCCTTTTTGCAAGGGTATAAACATACGTAGGCATAGATTTAATTAAAATATTGTTCAAGCTGTAAGCCTACGCATGTCTACTCTTCTACCTTTCCACGTCTCTGGCTCACTGTGCGAAACACAGTTGAGATAATTTTTCTTTCTCCTAAAATTTCTTAAATTATATTAAAGAAAAACAAATTTTTATGTAACAATCGAAAAAAAGAGAATTTTTTTTTCTTCTCTATCAAACAAATAGAAAACAGGTCTAAACGACCAAGAAAACAAAATATTTTTTTTTGCTAGAAAGATGGGTTCTCGCAAGAATCCAAAATAGACCACCCAACGGCTAATGTCGTTAACAGCGTTAAAATAGTAGATCACAAAGAAAATTTAGAAGAAATAGGGATATTGTTGTTAGCTATCCTAATTTTAGTAGCCTTAAACCTGGCTTTGAAATTATATGCAATGCATAATAAAATAATTAAGAAAAAATATCAGAGTAGAGCAGATGGCCTTAATACAGTATAAAAATGGGTCGAGTAGAACTTAAATATCTGAACAAATACGTTCCATTCTTAGACTTCCTCTTTAGCAGAGGTGAAACCAATCCAAAATATAAAGAAATCAAATACTGGATTGTGAATAATACAAAATTTAAATCAAGGATAGCTCACTTGATAGAAAGATCCATAGTAGAAGCCTACAACCGCCTAAAACGAAAAAACAGAATTCTACCCACATGGGTGCATAAACTATTCGAGCAACCCATAGAGACAATTGATCTCTCAGGGAATTAAAAAAAAAAAAAAAAAAGAATGTAAATTTTTCAACAAAACATGATTAATTGGGATGACATAATAGGAGAAGCTAGAATACAGGCGCAAGAATTAAATAAATCTTGTAAGTGCCTCTCACAGAATAGGGAAACATCCCAAAGTACAATAGAAAAACACTCAAAAATAATAATAGAGAGCCTAGAAAATATTAGAGCGGTATTCATAGCACACTATAGTAAGCTAACTACGGGACGAAAAACAGCCGCAAATGCATTCTATAATGACTGCAAACAAAAGGCAAAATCCGTATTAAAAAGATATAATATTGAATATAAACAAACAGTTGATTTGGATATTTCAATATCACTGGAAGACAAAACCCAGTTAACGGCTGAAGAAGAGACGGATCAAGAAGAACCGTCAGTGAGTTTAGAACAAACAAAAATAACTCTTAATAAACCAGCCATTTTGCCAAGAACAACAAAAATGACTCAAACAGTCACTGATTTTATAAAAATGGCCTCAAACCTTATCCCACAGTTTGATGGCAGAAGAGAAAATCTTCAGAGCTTCATGGACGCATTGAATTTGATAAATTCACTAAAAGGCGACCATGAGGAAACAGCAGTGTGCCTCATAAAAACAAAACTAAAAGGTCACACAAGAAATTTGATAACCTCCGAACAGACAATAGAAGAGATCATTAACAGTATTGCATCAAATGTAAAAACAGAATCAGTAGCGTCAATAACGGCAAAAATCAAAAACCTACCCCAGAGAAACAAAACATCAAGTCAGTATGCCCAAGAAATTGAAAAGCTTACTGAATCTCTGGAAGGTGCCTTTATACACGATGGCACATCTGTCGAAATAGCTAAAAAGTATACACTTTCAGTCGCTACAGAGGCAATAACAAAGAACTGCATAAACAACCAAGTACGTAACGTACTAAAAGCAGGTATTTTCCGGGACATGAACGAACTAACAACAAAGTTCATAGACAGTAGTACAGCAGAAACTGGGCAGGCAAACCCTGTCATGCACTACCGTCAATACAATAGGAATGGACAAAATAATTACCGAGGTAGAGGTAATTACCAAAATAACGGTTATAGGAATAATAATAATACCGGTGGATATCGTGGTAACTCACGGTACAACAACCGAGGAAGAAATAATTCCAACCGAAACAGCTCGAACCGAGGTAATTCCAACCGAGGTAGCTCTAACAACGGAAATGGTAATGTACGACTTACTCAAAGTAATTCGGAAAACCAATAGATCCCTGCAGATATTCAGAAGAAACTGTAAATGTATACACATTCAATCTTAGCCTAAGTATTTTCATCAAAATTAAAAACGAAAATACACACAACACATATACCTTCTTGTTAGATACAGGTGCAGACGTATCAATAATAAAAGAAAAAACAGATCCTTTTGAACATACAGATACTTCAAACACAATTGAAATATCAGGAATTGGCGAAGGTTCAATTACTTCCAAAGGTCTAACCCTTATAGAACTAAGACAAAATGAATTCATAATTCCACACAACTTCCATATAGTAGACGAAAGTTTTCCAATTCCATTTGATGGAATTTTAGGACTAGATTTCTTCAAAACATTCAATTGCCAATTAGACTTCAGTGAACCAAACGATTCACTAATATTAAGACCAAATAATTTAAAGTTTGCAATAAATATCCCCATATTACACACTTGTGACAGCAATACCACAATCCTCCCAGCGAGATCTGAAGTAATCCGACAAATAAATATTCCAAATGAAAACTCAAATATCGTCATCTTAAATCAAGAGGTCGAAAATGGAATATTTATTGGAAATTCGATCTCAAGCCCGACCAAAACATTTGTCCGAATTTTAAACACAACAAAAAGAGTAAAAATTTTAAATTTAAAAAGCATAAAATATGAATCATTAAAGAATTACGAAATTGTACAGACAACTGATGACCAAAGAAGTCAATCAGTAATACAAAAACTAAAGCCAAACTTCCCACCTATGTTCAAAAACGTACTTGAAAAGCTCTGCACCGAGTATACAGATGTATTTGGTTTAGAAAACGAACCAATTACTACGAACAACTTTTATAAACAAGAACTCAGATTGAATGACAACCAGCCAGTATACACAAAAAATTACAGAATACCACACATGCATAAAGAAGAAATAACTAGACAAGTCGATAAACTCATTAAAGATAAAATAGTCGAACCATCAGTGTCCGAGTATAATAGTCCGTTACTACTGGTACCGAAAAAGGGTTTACCAGGATCAGAAAAGAAACGATGGCGATTAGTAATAGACTATCGTCAAATAAACAAAAAACTGTTGTCCGATAAATTCCCATTACCAAGAATAGACGATATTCTTGATCAACTAGGCAGAGCCAAATATTTTTCATGTCTAGATTTAATGTCCGGTTTTCACCAAATAGAACTAAAGGATAAATCGCGAAGCATTACGTCATTTTCCACTAGCAATGGATCTTATCAGTTTACTAGACTACCGTATGGTCTGAAAATTGCACCAAATTCCTTTCAAAGAATGATGACAATTGCTTTCTCTGGATTAAATCCGTCACAAGCATTCCTTTACATGGATGACTTAATAGTCATCGGCTGTTCTGAGAAACACATGCTCAAAAACCTAAAGGATATTTTTGATATATGCAGAAAACACAACCTAAAACTGCATCCAGAGAAATGTTCATTCTTCATGCACGAAGTGACATTCTTGGGTCACAAGTGTACCGACAAAGGAATATTGCCAGATGACACCAAATATGACGTCATTGAAAAATACCCAGTACCAACAGATGCTGATAGTGCTAGAAGATTCGTAGCCTTTTGCAACTATTACAGACGTTTTATTAAAAACTTCGCAGAACATGCACGTCCGATAACACAACTGTGTAAGAAAAACGTAGAATTTGTTTGGTCTGAAGAATGCCAAAAAGGATTTGAATATCTGAAAAAAGCCTTAATAGAACCCACACTGCTACAGTATCCAGATTTTAGCAAAGAATTTTGCATAATAACAGATGCTAGCAAATATGCATGTGGAGCAGCACTAACTCAAACTTATGGCGATAAGCAGTTGCCAGTAGCATACGCATCCCGTTCGTTCACTAAAGGTGAAAGTAATAAAAGTACTACTGAGCAAGAACTAGCTGCGATACACTGGGCCATTACACACTTTCGCCCATATATATATATGGCAGACATTTCAGAGTCAAAACAGACCACAGACCTCTAACGTATTTATTTTCTATGATAAATCCGAGTTCAAAATTAACAAGAATGAGACTTGATCTAGAGGAATATGAATTTACAGTAGAATATCTGAAGGGAAAAGATAATTTCGTTGCGGATGCATTATCCCGCATTACAATACAGGATCTAAAAAACACAAAAGCAAATGTCCTGAAAGTCACTACCAGGCAGCAAAGTAGACAAAATAATCTCTGGCCAGATGATAAAAATGAAAATACAATTAGGCACGTACCTAATGATGCTTCTAAGCCCAAAATATATGAAGTACTCTGCAATGATGAAGTACGAAAAGTAGTGACCTTGCGTATAACACACGATTTATGTTTCCTCAAACATGGAAAGAAAGTTATAGCAAGAATTGAGATTGGAGATCTGTACACCAATGGAAATCTAGACTTAGGTCAGTTTTTTCAAAGGCTTGAAAAACAAGCCGGTATACTCGAAATCAAACAACTCAAGTTGGCACCGAATGAAAAGATCTTTGAAACATTTTCAATAGAGTCTTTTAAAGAAATGGGCAATAAAATATTGAAAACATTAAGAGTAGCGCTACTCCAACCGGTGACCATTATAGAAAAAGATAAAGATAAAGAAGCAATATTGTCTACATACCATGATGATCCGATACAGGGTGGCCATACAGGCATTACAAAAACTTTGGCAAAAGTAAAAAGATATTATTATTTATGGAAAAACATGACACGTCATGTAAAAGACTACATTAATAAATGTGAAAAATGCCTAAAGTCAAAAACGACAAAGCACATAAAAACACCCTTAGTTATTACAGAAACCCCCATACATGCTTTTGATAGGGTAATAGTGGACACCATTGGTCCATTACCAAAATCCGAAAATGGTAACGAATATGCAGTCACTCTAATATGCGACTTGACGAAATACTTAGCAGCAATACCAGTTCCCAATAAAAGCGCTACAACAATCTCTAAAGCTATTTTTGAATCCTTCATTCTGAAGTACGGTCCAATGAAGACGTTCATTACGGACATGGGAACAGAATACAAAAATTCAATAATAAATGACTTGTGCAAATATTTAAAAATAGACAACATTACGTCTACTGCACACCACCACCAGACCTTGGGTACCGTTGAAAGAAGTCATAGGACATTCAATGAGTACATTCGATCATATATATCAGTAGATAAAACTGATTGGGACATATGGTTACAATATTTTGTGTACTGTTTTAACACAACCCCGTCAGTAACACACAAATACTGTCCCTATGAACTTGTATTTGGTAAACAAAATAATCTACCAACGCATTTTAATAGCATAAATAGAATAGAACCATTATATAACGTAGATGATTATGCTAAAGAAGTTAAGTTTAGATTAGAACTAGCATACAGTAGAGCTAGAATAATGTTAGAGAAACGTAAGGAAAACCAGAAAAATTTTTATGACAATAAGTCAGCAGATTTAAAAATAGAAATAGGAGATAGGGTTTTCTTAAAAAACGAAAAGCTGGTCATAAGCTTGACTCAGCCTATATAGGACCATTCGAAGTTGTAGAAATATCTAAAAACAACAACATAAAAATTAGGAATAATAAAAATAAGATACAAACAGTACATAAGGATGGGTTAAAAATTTGCAAAAATAATTAAAAAAAAAAAAAAAAAAAAAAAAAAAAAAAAAAATATAAAATTTTTTTTATGGATTCAACTACTATAACTTACTTCATTTTATTAAAAATACAAAAAAAAAAATTTTTTTTTGGAAAGAAAATTTGTCTGGCCAGACACAAATAAAACAATTTTCCTAACAAACATACATACATTACTATTAATCAATCATTTATTATCATTATTAGTAATTAATAAATAACTCCATAATATTACGTTATTTTCTAAAAAGGGGGGGTGTAGTATATCCATACCAAAAATCATTTAACACAAAGAGCTCAACTTGTAACACTTTGTTGCAAGTATAAACAATCAAATATGTACGCAATAAAACATAAGTCTGCACTTAGTATGTTTATGTGTATACATTAATATATTCACATAAACATACTCACATCAATATATAAGCTAAACATGTTCATATATGTATGTACATACATATATGCACATACATATATTCATATGAGCAGCAATGCACAGGCGTAACATGAGCTAGGGCCAAGCCAGCGTGTGAACGCTGACCATGCACTTTGATGCAAGTGCCCCAAATAATATGTATGTATGTACTGACACTTCCTCTCTCTTTTGTAGCTGTCGCCTAAGTGGCAGCATAAGAATATCTATGTAACAATAGGTTAAGTCAAAGAATATTTTTTGAATAAAAATCAATCTGAATATGACCACAAAACAGAACAGACGTGTTTGTTTTCTTACAAACTCTTGAACCAAAGGAACCCGGTCTTTACATGGCGACCGTGACAATAGGTCAAAAATAGACCTAAGGACATCGGAAGGACAAAGGAAATATTTTTTGTGTATGTATGTGTGTGTGTGAAAAAAAAAATATATAAAAAAAAAAAAGGGCACGAAAATGAGAAATGGCAACACTGGATAACTACTTTCAAAGAGTTATCAGTCGAAGCCCGAGCATAAGGAAATCGAAATAATTGAGGTGTTTCGTAACGAGCGAAGCCACTCCCCTCAAAGATCGCTAACTCTAGTGCAAATAAGAGCCGCATACTCCGATCTAGCTGGAGAAGAATTCCCAGTAAGAGGAGGCTTAAGAGTACAGATGTGCTTCCTGATAGAGGTACCAAATGTATGCTGCTACACAAATGCAGCAGGTACATTCCATTTTTATCTAATGGACTAAAAAAAAAAAAAACACACACACACACAAAAAAATAAATAAATAATAAAAACAAAAGAGGCACGTGCTGATGACTAGCACCGAACCGTCACGTCCGAAGGACTTGGATTTCCTGACGGCTGTCCCCGTACAAAGGGACGCATCACTCCTCGAAGAGGTATTAGAGGTGTGTCCAAACGAAGGACCACGCCCACTCAAAGGAGACCGACAAAAAAACAAAAGACCAAACGACCCCCCGGAAACCGACACCAAGCCAGAAAATAACTTCCCAAAGAGCGAAGAAACGCAATGAAAAATAAATTCTTTGACTTTATATTATAATTGAAATTTTTCATATATAAAATATTAAGAAAAAACACGTACGAGTTTGCACTCTGTTCACATACACCTACAAACCAAAGACAGGCTAAAACTAAAAAAGTAGGCAAAGATTTAATTTTTGCTAAAAAATGGGTTCCAAGATGTAAATAGCCACGCAACCTACTCGTCTTTCCAGCGTCTAAAATATGGCTCACAGAAAACACAGTTGAGATAGGGATATTGTTGTTAGCTAAAATTCTTAATATTAATAGCCTTAAAGACAATTTCTTTGAAATTATAAAATGCAATGTTCATAATAAAATAATTAAGAAAAAATACAGGTAGAGCAAGATGGCCTAAATACTTTAGTATAAAAATGGGTCGCAGTAGAACTTAAATATTTGAAGACCTTAAGACTTCCGTCTTTAAACAAAGGTCAAACCAATCCAAAATATAAAGAAATCAAATACTGGATTGTGAATAATAGAAAATTTAAATCAGCGATAACTCACTTGATAGAAAGATCCATGGTAGAAGCCTACAACCGCCTAAAGCGGAGAAACGAGAATTCTACCCACCTGGGTGCATAAACTATTCGAGCAACCCATAGAGACAATTGATCTCTCAGGGAATTAAAAAAAAAAAAAAAAAAAATGAGTGCGTAAATTTTTCAACAAAATATGAGTAATTTGGATGATATAATAGGAGAAGCTAGAATACATGCGCAAGAATTAAATAAATCTTGTAACTGCCTCTCGCAGAACAGGGAAACATCCCAAAGTACAATAGAAAAACACTCTAAAATAATAATAAAGAGCCTAGAAAATATTAGAGCGGTATTCATAAAGCACACAGCCGCAAATGCATTCTATAATGACTGCAAACAAAGGGCAAAATCCGTATTAAAAAGATATAATATTGAATATAAACAAACAATTGATTTGGATATTTCAATATCACTGGAAGACAAAACCCAGTTAACGGCTGAAGAAGCACAACCGCAGGGTAGACAAACAAAAAATAACTCTTAATAAACCAGCCATTTCGCCAAGAAACACAAAAATGACTCAAACATTCACTGATTTTATAAAAGGTGGCCTCAAGCCTTATCCCACAGTTTGATGGCAGAAGAGAAAATCTTCAGAGCTTCATGGACGCATTGAACTTGATAAATTCACTAAATGGCGACCATGAGGAAACAGCAGTGTGTCTCATAAAAACAAAACTAAAAGGTCACACAAGAAATTTGATAACTTCAGATGCGAGAGCACAGGTGGAGCTAGTCATAGGATCAATCTACAACCCACATGCGAAATACAATCTGCTCGCGTCAGTAATACCTCTAGTGAGTAAGCGCAAGGCAATCAAATGACTGCCATTTGAAGAGTGGGCTCATCTGAAGGATTTACCGTTGGCCGATCCTAACTTCTTCAGTCCACAAGGGAGTTGATATTTTGCTGGGAAATGATATCTACGATGAACTGATGTTATGAGAAGTGCATCGAGGAATACGTGGTACGCCTCTGGCGCAAAATACGCATTTGGGATACATTGTATCAGGGAAAACGAATCAGGAAGCTGGCAGCAGATCGTCCTACGCCATAACGGTCCGTAAGAAGGAAGCTGATGAGATACTTGAACAATTGTTATGTAAGTTCTGGGAGCTAGAACAATTCGACGAAGAGCACCGTGGGCTTTCAGTAGAGGATAACTGGTGCGAAGATTTCTTCGTTAAGACACATAGCCGAATGCCTTTTCCTTCCTTTTCTTACTTACTTGGACAAATCAATGGTAATACATCTTCAAGGAATCATCCTCAATTAACGAGGGCTAAAATGGGTATTTATGCCGGATGTTAAAAAACTGTACAGATGTATTAATGTTCCACCCGACGACGCGCAGTACCAACTTATTCTATGGAATCCGGACACTAGTGATCATGTGGCAGAATATGCCTGCACAACGGTAATGTTTGGAACGAGCTCCGCACCTTATCTAGCCATGAGAGTTATGAAACAATTAGCTGTGGATGAAAGCGAGAAGTATCCACTGGCGGTGAATGTTGTGAATCATCAAATGTATTGTAGTATATCCATACCAAAAATCATTAACACAAAGAGCTCAACTTGTAACACTTTGTTGCAAGTACAAGCAATCAAATATGTACGTCTCCACTTGAGTATGTTTATGTATATACATTAATATATTCACATAAACATACTCACATTAATATACAGCTAAACATGTTCATATATGTATGTACATACGTATATACACATACATATATTCATATGAGCAGCAATGCACAGGCGTAACATGAGCTAGGGCCAAGCCAGCGTGTGAACGCTGACCATACACTTTGATGCAAGTGCCCCATTTAATAAGTATGTATGTACTGACACTTCCTCTCTCTTTTTGTAGCTGTTGCCTAAGTGGCGATAGGTTAAGTAAAAGAATATTGTTTGAATAAAAATCAATCTATACATGACCACCAAACTGAACTGACGCGTTTGTTTTCTTCTAACAAACAACCAAGTGGAACCCGGTCATTACAGTATGTAGATGACATACTGTCTGGTGGCGAAAGTATTGCAGAGGCGGAGCATGTCAAGAATGGAATGCTTCGGGTAGTGGTAAATTTGAACTAAAGAAGTAGGCGAGTAATTGCCCAAAGCTATTAGATAACATACCAGTTGAGCATCGAGAATCAAGCGGATTGTTACACGTAGAAGGTAATGATTCTATTCGCACTTTAGGTCTCTTCTGGAGTCCTAAGGAATATGAGTTCCGTTTTGCTTTGAATGTCGTTCCACCAACGAGCTCACCTACAAAGAGGAAAACACTTTCAGCAATTGCACGACTGTTTGATTCCATGGGATGGCTTAGTCCGATAATTATTACTGCCAAAATTCTCATGCAGCATCTATGAAAGGAGAAAATTGGCTGGGATAGCACACTACCGCACACTATTAAGAGAGAATGGGAGAAATTCGTGAAGGAGTTACAAAACATAGTAACTATGCGATTACCACGGCATGTTACATGGGGGCTACAGGGTGGCGTGGCTGAACTGCACCTGTTTTGCGATGCTTCGTCACAGGCATATGGAGCTGCGGCTTACCTTGGCTTCCCAATTGGAAAGGATAAGTATCACACAGAGTTGTTATTGTCAAAGGGGAAAGTATCGCCAACTAAACAACAACTAAACATACCTAGGGCAGGGATGTGCTGCGCTTGAAGCAGCCAAAATCTATAAGTATCTAAGGGAGAATCTAAGAATTAACATTAATTATTCGAACACTATTTTTGGTCAGATTCTATGATAACCATCAGTTGGATCCGTGGTGGAGCTGCCAACTGGAAAGTATTTGTGTCCAATCGAATAAACAAAATCCTGGAAATCTCAGACGAAAGGCAATGGAGACACGTCGCATCGAAAGATAACTCTGCAGATTATCTAAGCCGTGGCATGAGTGCAACCAAGTTGGCATCGTGTGAATTATGGTGGCATGGGCCAACATGGTTACAAGGATCGGTCATCGAAAGGCCTTGTAATGCTATTGATCAGGATTCGCTGTCGGTTGTTGACACTGAAGTCAGAGAGGTGACCTGCCATAACATAGCACATAAAAGAAATGCCAAGTGTCCGAACGTGTTTTACGTGTCGGAGGCAGACTCCGAGATTCTCTGTTGCCCATAAATGAGAAATATCCTTATATATTACCGTAGAAACATCCATTTACAGATCTGGTCATATCTTACAGTCATATTTGCACCTTGCATGGTGGAACCTCACTAACGCTGAATTTTATAAGAAAGAAATTCTGGATTATTAATGGACGCAATGCAGTTCGGATTAAAATTCATAAATGTATCACATGTTTTAAGATGAAGCCTCAATTTGCAGGTCAGAAAATGGGAATGTTACCAGCAGTACGGGTACGCCCTTCTAGGGCATTCTCATCCGTTGGAGTGGATTACGCTGGACCCGAAAATATTTCGCCCTGTAAAGGAAGAGGACGTATATGCCAAAAGGGCTATATTGCTGTGTTCGTATGTCTAGTGACGAAGGTCCTTCATTTGGAACCAGTTGGAGATCTGACCTCAGATGCGTTTATAGGAGCATTTAACCGTTTCATTGGCAGACGTGGCATATGCACAGACGTTTATAGTGACTGCGGTACTAATTTTATTGGAGCCAACAAAAAATTGCAAGTGGACAAACTGGCATATTGTTCGAACATTACGAAACATATTGCACCAACATTATTGAGAAAGGGAATCACCTGGCATTTCAACCCACCATCAGCGCCACACTTTGGTGGATTGTGGGAGGCTAGAGTGAAGTCCATGAAGTATCATCTGAAGAGAGCTCTCGGAGAACAAGTTTTAACATTTGAGGAAATGGCAACTACGTTGGCGCAAATTGAGTCTTGTTTAAATTCAAGACCTTTATGTTCCCTATGAAATGATCCCGACGATTTAATGGTATTAACACCCGTGAAGCGCCTTTAGCACCTCCTGCTCCGGAATTGGCTAAGGTTACTCTGATTGATCGATGGAAGAGTTGTCAATATTATGCACAACAGTTTTGGAGAAGATGGAATTCGGAATATTTATCACGATTAGAAAGGAGACCAAAATGGCTGCAGACCAAGGAAAATCTAACAGTTGGATGCATAGTGCTCATCAGGGACGAGCGATTCCCTTCTCATCAATGGCCTCTAGGTCGGGTTATGGAGACACATGCAGGACCCGATGGACTAGTGAAAGTGGTGACTTTGAAGACAGTCAATGCGCTCATGAAACGACCGGTAGCCAAACTCTGTCCATTGGCTATTCAGGAGAATTGGATGGAAAATGACACCCACCCTACACCTAAGCGTTAAATTGTTACTTTCTCGTTTCAGTTTATTCTTTTCGCAGGAGTCTTCCGGACGTGAATTTGATGATAAGGATCGTCATCATCAAAGGCGGGAGAATGGTTGGGCTACAACTGAATCAAGACACTCTTTGCCGAAGAGAAAAAGAGAGACAGAGACCAAGGAACAGCGCAAATTACTTTGAAGAGACAAACTTGGAGTTCCGCTACTTTAATTCTTTTCTTTCTTACTTCTTCTATCGTAATATCCAGAACTTTGAATTTTGTGAAAGGCAGCATGGTTTGCTGTACCTGAATTTTACTCTTGATCTGTGCCCACCGACAATTGTACATATAGTAAAATAATTAGGTTAAGAAAATAAAGCAACTGGATTAAAGTTACCATGATAATTTTATTCCTGCCAAATCGCAAGTGCCTCAAAGCCACCTCGGTGGAAATCATCCGAAGGCCGCATCATACAAAGCGAGCAGTTTGGGGCTCCGCAAGGCCGCAGCCGTTAGCCAACAACTATATAAAACGATACTTGCGGAAATACAATCAAAATTTTGAGCGATTCAAGTCAATTGCAAAATGTATGGAAATAAAAATTGATTTGGAGGATACTGCTAAGCCATGACCATCGAAGATGGGTCGTCCAAAAGTAGGATATGCCGAGGCCGGGCCTAGTCTACGAAGGCAAATGGCATTAGAAGTTGCTGTTCAAAATGTTTGCTCTACTGCCTTACCTTTGCATGCCGCCTTTGCGTTTGTCAGTAAAAGTAATGAAAATAAATTGGTTGGCTTATTGCGAAATGTAATGACTGAGGAAAATGTGGACGGGTCAAAGCTCATATAAACAAAAATTTGATTCAGATGTCCTTGATTTCTTAGATCAATTGCTGTTCGTATCCACTGTCATACCAATACGTCTAATTGATTCTTTAAATCGCGTAATATAGTTAAATAGAAGCCCACAGTCAGTAAGGTTTTGCAGGCGAAAGAGAGCTCCGCAAAAATATTATGCGAAAAAGAAAATTTAGATAAGCAAGTAGCGAAATTGGAAAAGTTCAAATGCAAAAAATATTTCTGTGGATTTTAAAACATATATGTCATTAATTGATGGAAAAGTAGTAAATGTCATAACTGGTACAAAATCCAATCAATGTTGCCCAATCTGTGCCGTAAGTCCCAAAAGACTTATCGAAATCACAGATTTTAATTCTAAAACTTTCGACCTCAGCATGGCTCTTTAAAATACGGCGTAAGTGCATTAAATGCATGGATTCGATTTATGGAATTCGTCTTGAATATATCGTACCGTATGGATATAAAGACCTGGCGCACCAATGGCGATGATAAAAAAAAATGATGATCAGAAAAAAGGAAATTCAGCAAACAGTATGAAAGGTAATTGGTTTGCATATTAGCATATCGAAACAGAAGGGAGGTGGTAACAGCAATGATGACACGTTTAATCTATATACGAAAACATATCCGTGATATCCAATGTCTCCAACTGTGCATAAAATATTAGTTCACGGAGCAGACATTATAATTTTGTGTATAGTTCCAGTTGGATGTTTGGGCGAAAATGCATCAAAATCTCTTAAAAAACATTATAAAATGGACCGAAGTTCTCGTGCCAGAAAAAATTCTAGATTAAGTAATATAGCTGACGTTTTTAATAGAGCCATGGACTCAAGTGATCCATTAATATGAAGCTACTATATAAATAAAAGGCCGCAATATTTGAAAAAGATAACGCTTCTAATAAAAGTTATAAACATTTTAGAGAATCCAACATAAGAGCTGAGTTCATACCATTTTTTTAATGATGAAGACAACGAAAGCCTTTTTAAGTTTGAAATATTATTAAAACGGTAAAATATTATTTTTCCCCAAGAGGGCCGGGGCTAATTTCGACCGCGTCAAAGTTTGTATACCCTTGCAACTTTTTTGGTAACCCTTTCCTTAACTATAGCCATCAAAGTGAAAAAAGTTTTATCTAAAAAGGCTAATGTTTGCTAAAGAACGGCCTACAATCGAAATACGAAATAACGATCAAAATCACTGTGTTCCACCGATCGTTCCTATAGAAGCTATACGATATAGTCACCCGATCAAATTTGGCACAGATAAGTGCAATAAACTCACAAATATTAAATTTCATGACGATAGCTCAGAAAATAGCAAAGTTATTCAAAAAAGTCACTGTTCGTGACTTTGCCGTTTGTATGGGAGCTATATGATATAGTGGTCCGATCCGGCTGAATCCGAGATATACAACCCCTGCAGTATATACAAACCTACAGGCAAAATTTCAGGTCTGCAGCTCTTACGGTCTAAGAGGAGTTTGCGTTGATCCAGACGGACGGACAGACGGATAGACGGACAGACGAAAGGACGGACATGGCTATTTGAAGTCGTCTCGACGTGCTGATCAAGAATATATATACTTTATATGGTCGAAGACGCTTCCTTCTATGCGTTGCACACTTCTGACCAAAATTAATATACCCTTCTTGCAAGGGTATAAAAATCCGAAATCAAACTAAAATGTTATTAACATTTAAAAAAAAAATTAAGCTCGTAGCTCTATGTATGGACTTAATGCCGCCAAAATCAACTAATCGCCCACAGTGCAATGTAATGAATGGGTTCTTGCTGTGACTTTCTCCACAAGATTTGTTGCAAACTTCCATCCTCAGGTACGTCGAGAAATTGGATGTACATTTTTGTTATGTACATGACGATACAAAAGAAACGAGAGTAATGTTGGGATCAGATCTTGTTGAATAGTAGGACCAACCATGAGTATATCATTTAATGATATATTTGATGATGATTTTGACGAAGCGTCAAATACTATGCGAAGTTTAGTTGATGAGCTCTGCGGTCTAAGGACACAATGGTGAGGAATAATGTAATGATTTCCCGATTGCAAATTGTCTAACGAAGCTACCTCCATGTGAACTTAAGACATTCATCTAAAAGTTCGATGTACATTTCCTTTAATTGGTGTTGGGATGCAAGCCGTCTTTCGAGTTAAAGAAAACGTCTATTTACACAGTACAACGAGTCTCCAAGTTTCTAAGGCGATTCCTTAAATGGCAACCGAACCCTGAATCCGGAAATTGTGTGTGCACCTGAAAAGAATTTCACATGTTTGTTCTTTTGAGTTTAACAATTTATCTTTATTTTGAATTCCATTGTGTTTCATCCATTTTCCAAAACCTTTTTAATAATATGTTAAGGTCTTGCTGTTGGGTTAAATTACAAGTGTAGTGTTGAGTTGATTGAGGTTCAGCGATCTTACCCCCGACGATCCATCTTAATGCAGTTTGTACTAAGACCAACTACTAAACTAATTTTACCCTTTTTTAAGTAAGTCAAAAAACTCCTTTACGCTAAGCAATAAATCTACCTTTCCGTGTATATTAAAGAATGGGTCGGCTAACTCAATTTCTTTGGGAATGGCCCAATTTAACAGATCAAGTCTCTTTTCAGGCTGCAGTAGAGATATAGATTTAATCACGATAAACTCCATATTCCATTCATCTAGAGATATTCTTGAACGAATTCTGGTAGATACGGAATGTTTCATATGTGTACGTATTTCACCGATTCCAGCAATCTCGTGATGATCGTAACGAAACGGAAGCTGAAAGGTAAGCTCAGAGCACGAATCAAGTAAAGCTCTTCCAAGCGGAAACCCGCTAAGTTTGTCTTGAATAAGAAATATTGCTGTGGGCAGTAATTCCCGCCGAGCGTGGCGAGTCAACATCGATGTTGCAAATGTTTTACTTTCGTCATGTTGTAGCAGGTAACGTTGAATCTCACAAGGAGTGTTGAGCCGATGTTCGTTCAGGTCGGCTGGCAGTGGGTTACACGATAGAGATAGCCAGAACTATAGTTCAATACAGACCTAAAATTTTAAATTCGCGTACCTAAGAAAACCAAGGTATAACGGCACAGGTTTCGAGGCAAAGGAAAGAAGGCCTGAGGAGAACAGAAACATGAACACGTTATACTCTGTAGTATCAAGATGTACACATGCTGGTTTATTTCATGATAGCCTATTGCCTTGTTATGAGAGCGCCCACCCTACCATGACTCTCGGGCCACGTCTGTATTGAGGATCCCTCCAACATGTCTTACGGCCTCTTTTTATTTCTCAGTCGGTTGCATTGAACGCTTATAAGGAGTTCATTTCAAAGAACAATATTTTATTAATTTCTAATCTTATGACTAAGGCAGGATTCGTTTCCTAATTTAATTTATTCTTTATATCTCTCTTGGCTTAATAAGTGAGCTTGAATATGTAGATCGTTTCTCTATATGACAGTTTGAGTATTTACTCCGCTGTGCTTAATATTTAGCACGTGTTAGAGTTTACGAGTGTTTTAAATGTGAGTGTAAAGCATGTGAAAGCTTTACGATCGCTAATGAGTGGCAATTGAGTGAAAAATTGAGTGGAAATGGATAATATAAATTTGCACACTCAAGTTGACTTAGGTCATGGTGGGGCTCCAATGTAAATGTCCGCTATAAGATTAAGAAGTCCCACTACGACTATCCAAGATGATTATGTAATGATGAAGAAGTCCATTGATGATTGTCCAAGATGATGTAACGATGAATCCAATCAAATGAACGATAAACGAATTTATATAGTTTTTAAGTGCAAGGTCCTGTCACGGTCGCCAATGTTTGATCTGCCCAGTTGCAGATGGTACAAAACTCCAATGCTCAATAGCATGTGGAGTGGAGTGGGGAAAATATGGTGGCAACAGTGGCAACAAAATATATCTAATTTTTATCCGATTATCGACGGGAAATTCAATATACTTTCTTTCCTCGTTCATGGAAAAAAGTACTTTAGTGCAAACTAGTGTCGCAAAATGGCTTCGCCCAAAGGACCAAAAATTTCCATACACAATTCAGATTTTCAATTGTCTCCAAATCGAAAAATGGGGGCTAAATTAAAATTTGTGGTATGCAGTTTATTATTTTTGCTAGAAATACAACTTCTTTAAAGAGTTCATACTTCTATCTTTAATATTTAAGATTTGGGAAAAAACATCCTAAATATATGTCCCCCCAAAAACGAACTTTTCTTTATTCAAATGCACCTGTCAAAAAAAAAAACCTCCTAAATTCGTATCCACCACTGTATACAAATCTAAGTTAACGATGACGTCTCCTTCAACAATCGCATGATTGTGCGATTGTCCTTAAAGATGATTGATGTAAAATTCCAAGCTTACAGTGTATAGGCGAGGGACAAAAATAATTATCGATTATGGCATGAGAGGTTAGGACATATAAGCAAATCGAAATTACTTTCAATAAAGAATAATAGTTTATTTAATGACTGCATTATTGTCAATTTTAAAATATTCGATAAAATATGTGAGTCCTGTTTAAATGGAAAACAGGCTCGATTCCCAATTAAACAATTAAACAAGATAACCAGAGGTCGGGGTTAACTTCGACCGCGTCGAAGTTTGTATACCCTTGCATAGCCATCAAAGTGTAAAAACGTTTTATCCAAAAAAGTCTAATTTTTGCGAAAGAACGGCCTTCAATCTTAGCATAGGATATATCGAACTTTTTGATGAAAGTCACTGTTTTCCACCTATCGTTTCTATGGGAGCTATGTGATATAGTCACCCGATCTTGACCAAATTTGGCACAGTCGTTTATAGCTTCAATAAACTAACGTTTATTAAATTTCACAATACAACAATAACTTAAAAAGTAACGAAGTTATTAAGAAAGTCACTGTTCGTGACTTTGCCGTTTTGTATGGGTCCGATATAGTGGTCCGATCCGGCTAAATCCGAGATATACAACGCCTGCAGTATATACGAGCCTACATGCAAAATTTCAGTTTCTCTGTAGCTCTTACGGTCTCGGAGGAGTTCGCGTTGATCCAGACGGACGGACGGACGGACGGACGGACATGGCTATTTGAACTCGTCTCGTTGTGCTGATCAAGAATATATATACTTTATATGGTCTGAGATGCTTCGTTCTATGCGTTGCACATTTCTGACCAAAATTAATATACCCTTTTTTGCAAGGGTATAAAAATTATATAAAACGATCCTTATTTGTAGTTTACTGCCCGTGCTATGGTTAATGGAGCAAAATTAGACACTTGTTTCTGGGATGAAGCTGTACTAACTGCAACATATTTAATCAACAGAGTTCCAAGTAGAGCACTCCTTGGTAGTAAAATAACCTCAAATAAACGGTGGTCTGAAGTTGTCGACAGGGTACCAGGCAATAGCCATGGTAAAAACCACTACAATAACTTTAACAACAAAGTCCGAGTTGCGCAAAGTAATTCTGGAAACGGCAAGTACCTACAGATGTTCAGAGCAA
Organism: Drosophila equinoxialis; assembly: GCA_018150345.1. NCBI lineage: Eukaryota > Metazoa > Arthropoda > Insecta > Diptera > Drosophilidae > Drosophila > Drosophila equinoxialis. The sequence continues at coordinate 170,067 of JAECWI010000924.1, read as the reverse complement.
TTAAATAATGAGATATATACAATGGTCCAATTGTCCAACAATGGTGCCCGAGATCATACAAACATTACGTTAGTGTTTCGGTCGGTCAGAACATACTACTCGCAATAAAAGATAAGCTTGAACCACTTATCGAATACGCACTGTGTGTACGAAACATCTACTCAACAATGGAAGCATGTGGACTCACGGGTTACATTCAGAACGCAAGGCTAGTAGAGAAACTCCCTACTCAATTAAAGCTGCAGTGGGCGATATTTCCCAAAGACACTGATGATAGATACTTAACACAGTAGAACTGTAACTGTACTGAACTGTGCCTGCCACTGCTAGAACACGTCTTGATCGTTCGTTTGCTTGCTTATTACTAAATTTTCAATTCTTACGCATCTATGTATGAAGGCCATATAGGTTTCATAAGAGAGACAGAGACAGACAGTATCAGACTGGCGCCAGCAAATTCCATAAAAACTTATAAAATACGAAAACAATGAAAATATGGAGAAATATAAATAAATGACAATTGGTTCCTCAACAACATCAAATATTCTTGATGCCAACGCTTCCAAAATCCTTGAAGCATTGCTTGAGTATGCTGCCAGTAGCTCAATCGATTGTTCGGAATCTGCAAATAGCTGTCTTCAGGAACTGCTGTATACGTTCTGCCAATTAAGAAGTGTGCCGGTGACAGGTATGCAATCTCAGTATCCGAAGTTGTGCACTATGGTCGTGAATTAACGACTGATTCTATTTGCGAGAGTAGTGTGTGCATATGCTCAAAGGTGAGGACGGTGGTTCCTATTACCAGTGTGGTGAATATGGGGGAATGAAATTCCATTTAATGCCTTGAGCTGGAAGGGCTTCCGAAACGACGTCATTGTGCTCGCGTGGGGCGAGAAGCTGTACCATTTCGTCTAGTGGGCATTTGCGCCAACAAAGTTGATATCGTTATCGCTATATATTTGGGAGCATTTCCCATGACGAGCCATAAAACTTTTTAATGCCGCCAAAAATGTGTCTGTGCTGAGATCAGTGGCTAGCTCCAGATGAAGAGCTGAAGTAACCATACATATAAACAGGCAAATGTAGCCCTTTTCCTTCCTAAGGTTTCGTCCCTTGTGAACCTTTAGCAGAATAGGCCCAGCATAGTCGCAAGCAGATGTTCGTTGTCTCTGAGTATAGTGTACAGTCGTGCAGCCAAGATGGTCCCTTCCACCATAAATCAAAGTTCATTAACTGACTCGCTAGCATGCCTCTTTATGCACAATCCGCAGGATTTTCTTAGTGCTGACATGTCTCCAACCCTGCCGTTCGTAAAGGGTTGATGCGAAAGCCATGAAAAAACGATTGTAGAATATGTCCATGCGTATATCTTAGCATCCTTCTGGCGCAGACCAGATTTTGCTGCTTGGAACAAGCGACCTAACAGTAGAGCTCCGCAAAGTACCAATCGTGGTGAAACTCTTGTTTTAGGTGCAATGAGTGCCACTCACCTGCTTCCATCTAGGTGTGTCACACGGTTGTAAATGACAGCAGAAGCATCTGAAAATCCATGCAGTTCGATGTCATCGGGTTGATTGTCTACAAATCGTGGTATCTTCAGGTTCCTTAACGTGAAAATGTCTTTTCTGAATGTTTGCCATAACTGCGCTTGCTTTTTCGGCAGTTCCGAGTCCCAATCCAGATTAAGCAGCCATAATTCCTGAAGCAGAATTTTAAACTTGATCACCACTGGCGCCAAAATACCGAGTGGGTCAAATATGCGTTCCGCGTCAGACAGTACTTGAGAAATCAATTTCATTGCCCTCGTTGCTGGCAATCCATTTACTATTCGAGACCCATTTGCTTAGCTCTTCCTTAATGTCGAGCAATTCATGTTCACTCATGGCACCTGTCAATAAAAAAATATCCTAGCAGCCCATGGAAACTTGTGTTTGTGATCAGCTGCCAGTTGTTCCAGCACTCTAAGTGCAAGAAACGGTGCCATAGGTGACTATGGTCAATTTCTAATGCTTCATTGGTGCCAAAGGGTCTTCTGCCCAAAGGATTCGTTAAAAACCTTGGTGTTTAGGCGTTACTAAAATCTGTCTAAACATTTTGAAGATGTCCGCCAAAAATTGTTCATCCCGATCTTGAAATGAACCGTCGAACACCACCCGCAGCTTGGCACCTATGACTGGATGGTGTGACCAATAAAATGACATCTTAGAGACGTTTGTGGCTTTGTCTACAGATACTTCCCGTATGTGTCCCAGCTGGATATTCTCTCTCATGAACTGAGTATATTTTAATTCATTGGACGACGCTCGACTGCGAAAAAGCGCGATCTCGCTCCTTGAAATGAATCAGCAAATCATGGGTTTTGTTCCTTGAACGACAAATCGCCCGATGTGGCAACTCCAAATGGCGAACTTGCAAGCCCCAACGTCTGCATGCACCGATCCGAAATGAAAGACAAGTCTGAGGCGATATCCAGTAAAATACGGCGCGTATGCAAGGCTCCTTAGGAATTTCGCACGTGTACCAATGCAGTTGGTAGAGTACTTCTTCTTTACCCATTTGACTTACTGGGTCTAATAACATTCATCATGGCTACTGCTGATGCCGCTGGTACTCTGCTGTGTAGTATAGCCCTCAGGATGCAGCATAGAATGAAGGCGGCGCATGCACTGCTTGCAAGACTTCGATTCACAAGCGGTTACTCCATGTCCAGTCCTCACAGACGCACAGATGCTTCTTCTTTTGCTTGACAGTCAAGCTCTGGAATTGAGGACAAGCCGACAGTACTATGGCATTTCATACAATTACCTGTAATGGCAAGCATGGTAAGTGCTTGACTTTTTCCCTTTTCGGTTTGCTCTCTACCTGATCGACCACTTGATTTAGCTCAAGGCGATCGCATCGTTAGTCCAAAAACTTCAGCAACTTTTCAATGGTAGGATTTTCAATATCCTGGCTTTTGTCGATCCATTCACGTCGGGTAGCCTTGTTGTTGATGAGCGAGTAAATGAGCCAACAGTCACCGCGTAGCGGTGTTGTGTTTTGCCTAACAGCTTTAGGCAAGGCGGTGAATGTATCCATATTCACCAAACAACGGGGCCACCTCGTAATTACCCACAGCTTCAAAGATGCGACTAGGGTGGGCATCATCAAACAAGCGTTTTCATTAGACGTTACCACAGCAAAACCGCAGTCATCATCAGAAGAAACTCAAGCTCTAACCAGACTTGAATCTACTACACCCTCGAAGAATGGCAGGTACGACGTCGTTCTAATGTGGAGAGACCCTGAAGTTTTATTGTTATAGTTAAAACGAAAAATCGGTATTACCCCCTTTTTGTATTAATTAGGTAAAAAACTTGAATAACATTTACCTGCCTTGTCAGTTTTTCCAAAGCAGGTAATTAGCAATCTCACATTTTAGAAAGGCACATATATAAACAGGTAGTATTTGCAAAACAGCATTAAGCAATGTTATCATTTAAAGACAAATAAGCTACAGGCCAATACGCATGCGCAGAATCACTGTCAAGTTGCGAACACGCTCCGACAAAGTTAGTGGTATTGTCACAATAAATCCTTTTTGGGTATGCCCTGGGAGGTTCCCCATGATTTGTCGCATTAAAACCGGTTTGTAATGATAGCAATCTGTGCAACTTATAACAACCTTTCGGACCAATTCGCGAGCATTTACAATCCATGCTGTTAGGCGCAGACTCGGTATTAGAACCTTAGCTCCCGCGCGAAGATCTTCAATATATTTATAAGTGAAATGATGAGTCTTTGGAAGCAACATAAAAAATCTTCTGCTCTCTGACGTGACGGTCGTGTTTTTGCTTAGCTCCTGAGTTTTATTAATATATATTGTTTTCTCTCAATTTTTAATTGTGCCTAGTTTGTTTTCGTTTTCGCTGGTGTCGTTTGATTGAAACCCTTGTGTTTTATTTGCATAATTCGCCAAATTAAACAGTTTTGTTTTTTTCTTTTTAGTGATTAGTGTTTGGTGCATTGAAATTGTTTCTATTTTTTTCTTATTGTTCTCTCTCGTCATTGCTTCTGCAGTTGCTCCCCTCATCGCCCCCATCATACCATCAGTGCTAGTGGTTTTGTTGTTCTCTCTGCTTTGTGCTTGTGCTCAGCTTCCCTCCCGCGTAATCACTTTTATAAAGCCGCCTCACAAAGCTCGTCTTATAACTGTTCTTGCACTCTCTCTTGTGCTGTGTACTCTAGCTGTCTCTTTGTTTTATTTGTAATTATTGATTTTTTATCGATAATTATCTTTGTGCTGTTTATTTAAATTTTTCTATATATTTTTGTTGTTTTTTTTTTTGCCTTGTGTTTATTTTGGCTTTTCAATGGCTTGTTGTCTACCCAATTGCAAGCATTCTGATCGTTTTGACGATCAGTATAGAGCAATATCGTGTTGGCTTTGCGATAATCTTATTCACTTAAAATGTGCTGGCCTCAACGGCCGTGATTACGACAAATTTTATGGTTTGTCTGTGTCTAAGCCTGAGCTTGGCTTAATGCGCTGGACTTGCCCATCTTGTGCCAGCCAGCATCTTGATTTTAGCCGAATGTACAGGGATCTTTGCTTAAAGTTTCTTTCTCTTAATAAAATGGCCAAACAGCTGTCTAATGAGTGTGACTCTAGCATACATTTATTGTCGCAATTCAAGTTTGGTTCACCTTCTAAGGAATTGCCCAAGAAATGTACCCTTGAGTTGCCTCATAAGCAGTCGCCCGCACTTTCTATTACGGACTTTCTCACGGGAGCTCTGATCAATTACTGGACCAAATAAGTATTTCTCAGCTAACCTAACTTTTGGCCAGAGGGCCTAGTTGTACACGAATTTGCGCCCAATAAGCGCTCCCGCCCTATGCCTGTCCACCTTCCTAATGCATCTTCTGCTTCAAAAAACTAATAACGTCTCGTCTTTGCATTCACTATGTAAGAGGACTTTCAAGCTCTCTAAATTATTCTGTGATAGCTTAACCTTTTCGGCTGACATATTAGCTTTCTCTGAAACTTACTTATAGGCTTGATCGTGTTGGTCGACGTGTCGGTGGAGTACTCATTGCTGTCAACTCGAATCTGTGTTCAAGTGTTGTGCCGATTGATCTCCCCTTAGGTGTTGAGTTTATTTGCGTCGAAGTTACATGTTCTAACTTTAGCTTATATATCTCTTGTTCATATATTACTCCAAAAAATTATTAAAAAATTTTTTTTTCTTTTTGTAATTATGTTAAAAAATCAAATTAAAACATTAAAAAATGTTACACAGTCGTCTAAAACAATGAAAAATTCCATTTGTGATTGAAAAAAACCGGGTTTCGATCCATTTTTAAAGGAAAAACATGCTTGGAAATATTACCACAATCACTCACACACAGCACTTTTGACAAACATTCATTTTGAAGCTTAAGGTATTCTTTATCATATGCTTTTTAAATTTTTGAAATCGCTTTATTGGTTTAGACGCTATGATTTTTGCAATGCTAAATGCCAGAAATCCCCACTGTGCGTCGTTCATAAAAAACTTCCGAATGACCGGTATGTCATCCGGGATGTGGAGGGCTCTCAGCTCACCCAACTGCCGTTAATTGGCAACACTAGCCAATTAATGTTATTATTTACCCCCTTGTTAGCAATTATAAACGAGGAGCAATAGTTGTAAGATGATATTTATTTATGTTAAGAATTATCATTTTGTTCGATTAATTTCAGATATCTACACATATATCGCTGTCAGTATTTTTAAGTATCGATTGTTAGTATTAAGTCAGTATGTGGGAAATATCGAGATGTGGCCTAAGGCCACACTGGAAGTGAGCTTCTCTCTTCTTCCGGTAAAGCTTGAACAAGCTAGACGCACCAATTGCGAATACAATATAACTAATCTTAACATTTATGAGAAAGAACAACCCACCGACATTTATTTCCACCGTTTTACAACAAAAAGTAATTTTTTTAAAGAGTCCGGCGAGATATTGTACCTAAGATCTGCCCGCTCTACACTCACTTGCGTCGCAGGGATTGAGTGCACAACTTTGGCCACTTGAAACAAATTCGGGTATTGCAATTTTTTCTCCTCCCAGTAATGCATTATATTTGCATTTATATCAATCGGCTTCGGATTAAGTTTACGACTTCTACCATCATCTTCCACTTCTTTGCGTGAGACTACCTCGATGGAATTAAGAAATTCATTTAGAAGAAAGCAGGTACTTGTTTCCTGAATAGCCTCCAAACTCGTTGCCTGAGATGTCGATGCATTCGATGCTAACTTCTGCGTTGGTTGCGAGCATCGTGTTGGTACATTGTCATTCTAAATATAGAATAAATTTGCTTATGAATATGAGCAATAGTAGGTGTTAGTATATTTTCTTACTTTTTCGTCCATACAATAAATCCTCATAATTAGATTTTTGAGATGTGTCCTGGCAAGCATGATTGTTAGAGGAGCCTGGAACAATACTCTTCTAATTCGAGAATCCAAAAAAAATCTGCATATACATTCGTGAAATATTTTGCTATGGTATAATTGAGTTGCGCTGACGGCAAGATTGAGCTTATAAATATCACCCATATAAAATTGAGTACCCTGTAGTTTTTGGGTGGCAGAGTATGGTGGATCCAACATGTTTAGAGTTTGTTAATTTCAATATTGCCTTAATGTGGTCAGCACAAAATTCCTCAACTTTTAACAATGTGTTTAGCATTGTAAATGTGTTGCAACATCAAGCTCGTGTTTAGGCAGTGTCTGAGCCGCAATTAGAGTATTGAATGAGGGTGTTCCTTAAGAGTGAATGAATTTCGCCACATATATTTTGGGATGTGTGCGAATTTTGAAGTTCTATTCCTAGAGTCACCACACATATGTCCTTGCCATTATAAAATTGAGCGTTTACTCCAAAGTTTCCACTGTTTAGTCTGGTCACTGTATCCATTTTAATACATAGCATTCGAATTTTTAAGGAACTTATAATTTTAGTTTTAAGTAATTCATACTTCTCTTCTAGTAAATTCATAACGTTTCTCGAAGTCACGGGCGGAGTTGGAGTTCAATACAAATAACGGCATTTTTTCGGTGGTCACGGGATCAACGCATGCACCGAAAACTTAATTTTTTTCCGGAACTTTATTTTTTACGTGATTGGCTAACACATCATTATATTCGGATTTATGATGATGCGTTTAAGATTGGGCACATAATATTCCGTAAAAACTACTTTACATATTGCGCACTCCGAAGTATTCGTCTGTACATTGTACCTGAAAAAGCTCCGCGACAGACAATTACGCTTGTAAATTTTTACATTTTAAAATTTTTTTCCCTGCAACTTAATTCATCAATACATAAACAAAACATTCAAATTATTACTCTTTTTACTACAATTTTGAACCAATTTATATTGAGCCGATTTATATTGAGCTTAGATTCAATACTATCCAATTGGTATATTTCATGGTATATTTTCCAATTTCTGGAAAAATTTTACTTCTAGAACTTTATGACATAGATGTCCGATCCCGATGATTTTCATACTTTATCTTACTCGGGTAAAAAATGGTAACCCGATAGCTCCTAAGAAGGCTGAGTAAAATGCATAGGCACCGACGGACGGACGGATGGACGAACGGACGGACGGACGGTCAGACAGACGGGCATTATTCAAATTACTTAAATCGATCGTTCCCATTCGAGCTATATGATATAGTCACTGCATCTTTACCAAATTCGGCACAATCATTAATAGATATAGTAAACTCACAAATGTTTAATTTAAAAGCTTTCGCGTCAAAAGTAACGAATTGTAGAAAATAACGAAGTTATTGAGAAAAGTCACTGTTTGCCGTTTATATGGCAGCTATACGGACGAACATGCAGACGCACTGACATGGACATTTATTTTCACGACAAAAGCTCAGAAGTTACGAAGTTATTGAGAAAAGTCCTTCTTCGTGACACTGCCGTTAATACTGGTCCGATCCGGCTGAATCCGACATACAACTCCTGCAGTATATTTAAGCCTACATGCAAAATTTCAGCTCTGTAGCTTTTACGGTGTAGGAGAATTTTGCGCTGATCCAGACGGACGGACAGACGGATCAAACGCACGACATGGCTATTTGAACTTGTCTTGTCGTGCATATCAAAAACGTATAAAAATAAAATAAAAACAAAAATTGACTTTAAGAGCCTCTTTTCAAGTAATGTCACAAAAAATTTAAAAGGTCAAAAAAATTTAGTTTGTGGAAACTTCAAATTTTTACCAGGATACAATATACAAGATTTTCGAATGTGTTTGAAATATGTTGTTTTTCTTACCGTTATTTCATTAGACCACAGGCGCTCCAACAACTGTTCCACGGGTATTTTGCGGTTGTCAGTTTCCACATCTTTTTTGAACGCTTGGATATCTTTTTTTTTTATTTTTACCCTTTTTATTTTTTTTTTCCATTGCACTTATCTTTTTGGGCTTAGCAAAATTAAACTTGAAATTTATTTTTTGGCTTACACAAAGTTTTTGGCCATGTAATTTGAAAATAATTTGTAGATTCTAAAATAATTGACCCTTTGATGATTTCTAGCTAAATTCTCAGATTTCATTTGTTTGTAGGGTTGTGCTTCGTCAACACAGAACACCGGACAATGCGGAAAATTAAATCATTTAAATATAACTTGGAGATTAAATTAGGCATTTCTAAGAATGTGAATTGTGTGCCTACTTTTAAGGCGATTTGATCAGTGTTGAATAACCAGAACTGTGCGATGGCAGTAAATGCTGTCCTCGAGGGTGGCTCAGTGTGCGGTTGAGAGAGTTCAGTCTCTTTTCATTTTGGAATTCTGCAAGCTTTTAGAATGGGAAAACAGATATCAGCGTTGTCTCTTTTAAAAACCATCGATTACACAGCCTTGTTATCAATTTAACTTAATCGCGACGTTATACATTAGGGCTATTTTACATCTGTATTGGATTCGCATTATTATTAAGTTAAGCAAATAAGTATTATATAAGTAGACCAGGGGATTTATATGTAGCCTACTACAACTTGGCCAATCACACATTTGGATCTCCAGATCACGTTATAGGAATAAATTTAATATTTTTATGATTTGGGTTACGAGACACTTAACCTTCCACATCTTTGAGTAAATATATATCATTTTCTAAAACACTTTCTAGGGTAAGGTCCTTTCCTTTATTCTTTAGTCTTTGGAATTAGTTTCCTTCACGTACCAACTGTGCTATTAAAATTTTTTACCATAACATAGTCTCCTTGCTTAAACTTTTTTTGGTTCTCATCTGCTTTTATCATAGTGAGCTTTGTTGTAGGACTGAGCATTATTTTGAGCCTCAATTGCATCATTCCTGATTTCTGTTAACTTCTGATGCTTGGTGTCCTTTGATTGGCAAATTATTAGAACTTGTTGTTTTAACTACCATAACATTTGTACATCTGCTCAAAGCATCTACATGGTGCATTTGGACTCCGGGCCTATTAATCAATTCATTATCATAGTTTTGAAGCTCTAACGCCCATCTAGCAATTCTAGGGTTAAGTTCAACTTTGTTTAATGTCAGTGTCAAAGAATTACAATCTGTCATAATCTTAAATAGTTTACCTTGAAGGTAAATACGAAATCTGCGTAAAGCATAAATGATTGCAACAGTTTCTAACTCAAATCTATGATACTTTTCTTCTGCTCCGGTTGTTCGCTTTGCAACAATTTGTCTGCTTTTTCTGAAATAACACATCTCCGAATCCTAAAGGACTGGCATCGCAATGCAATTCAACCTCATCCTTGTGATCGTAAATTGCTAACACCGGTGCATTCATAAGTTTTTCTTTTGAGTTTAAAAAAACAATTTAATTCTTTTTCTTGAGACAAAAATTCGTTTCCCTTTTTCAAAAGATCATATAATAGTTTAGCCAAAATAGAATAATCTTTAATAAATCTACGAAAGTACGAATCCAAGAAAAATTTTAACCGATTGTGCTTTTTCAGTTGTTGACAAATTTTTATCGATTCTATACCTTTATCATCTGTTCTTATACCTTCACTTGATATTTAATAACCTAAATATTTGACAAAGCACTTCATAAATTCACATTTGTCCAAATGCAGCTCTACTTTATTCTTAGCTTATCTTAAAAAAACTTCCTTTAGAGTTTGTAAGTCTCCATTTATATCCTTGCTGTCGACCATGATATCGCCCATATACACAACTAACTTGTTGTCTTTAATCATATCACAAAATATCTTATTTATGAAGCGTTGAAACACAGCTGGGTATTCTTAAAAATTCGTATTGCCCTAACGGAGTGGCAAACGGGGTGTACTTAATAGATTCCTTGTTTACATACACTTTCATGTGTATCAATTTTTAAGATCTAATTTTGTGAACATCGTTTTGTTTACTAATTTGTCAAGTAAATCATCTATGAGTGGTAATTGATAATTGTTCTAATAGTTTTCCAAAGTGAATACACAAGCGAATATCTCCTGTTTTCTTTTCTACTAAAACGATTGGTGACGCGTACTCCGACTCACTCGGCCGTATAATTCCTTTTTTTAAATAATATCTAAAAAGGATTTGCAATTTATCTTTTTCTGTTTTTAAAAAAAATATTTGCCTTGAATCCAAAAACACTAGATACGTGCTCGATCGCGATGATGCACTCCAATAATTCCTCCATATCGATGTTGATGTCTTCAGCCAGCCTTATCGAAATAAGAACAAAATTCTCGCTGGCTAACCACTTGCGATCCAAAAATTTGCTTTTAGCCTCAGCTTTCGACATTTTATTTCCAAATGCCAAGTAAAGTTGGTCAAACAGGTGATCGACCGGCTCGAGAATACGTCTCACACTGTTGTGGAGCCACTGTTGTGCTTTACCCTTTAGCTTGGCGATAAACAGCTTCCGAATGCATATAACATAAGTTATATATTTGCGAAATATTTTTCATCTGACAAATCTAAGTGCGAGCACAAGTGTCACCATTATAAGACTTTAGTGCCCGTTGATGGCTGACCGAGACCCTGTAGCCACTGCTTTAAAAGTACTACGGAACACAAATTAAAGATAATTTTGTTCATGGCGAGTAAGAACCACTTCTGAGATTGTAAGAAATTTTAGTCTCAAATTATAATGGATGGCCTAATTATTTTACGTTTTACAAAAACACGTCTGGCCGCTTCAAACTTTTAGAATAGGAATACAGATATCGGCGTTGTCTCTCTTAAAAACCATCGCGACATAATACAGGTTATCGCTTATACAATAGGGTTATTTTGTATATAAAATACATAGGTATTGGATTAGCGTTATTATTAAGTAAAGCAAATAAGTATTATTTAAGTAAACCATGGATTTATATAGCCTATTACACATGTTCACGTACACAAAAAATTAGGGAAAAAATGAAAGAGCAAGAAAACTTAAAAAAACGAGGAAAAAAAAGAAAATGGTAATATAGAAAGATTACTTGATAAAATTTGTTTATTTTTCTTTTTTCAATCTTTTTTATTAAAAAAAAATAAATATAAAAAAAAGAAAAACCTTTTCACAATTTTGAGCTAGGAATCGAACCAGGCAGCATTCGGATCGCCAAGCGAACACTCTATCGACACAGCCACCGGGCTACATACAAAACTGATGAAAATATTTTTTGATATTCTTTCCACAGGGGCATGTCCTATTCGCTTAGTCGCTGTTTTGTCGAACATGAAAAATTTTTTGTCGAGCGAGCTATTGAAATGCGGAGTTGTACAACTTCACGTCACACACACACTACGAAGCCTGAGCATGTACCGACGAGTATACACATACATAGACAGAACGAAATGACAAGCGACATAGAGCTGCCTGCGTCGTTTGGTAGTCTGGGGCAGACTGAATTATTTTCGATGCGTATCGACACTGCTGCGAGCGAATGTTTTTCGCTCTCGCCGCGGCCGCTCTCTGGGGTTCCACGCTGTTCGGCTTTTGCCGAAGTTCTCTGGGGTTCCAGGCTCAGGGTAGCGTTTGTAATCAAAAAATCTTGAGTTTGACGCATCTATGTATTCTATGGTTAGTGATATTACATAACTATACCTACTACTAGAATAAAAGTTACTCCTGTTAGTTCTTTGAATATCCTGTGTGGAATATTGTCATTGCTGTAGATTCCAATTTCCCAATGTCCTTAGAATTAATATCCTTGGATGCTTAGTTATCCTTGAGGCTTGGTAGCAATAGGTCCTACGCGGTGAATGTCCTTTCGTTGTATGTAACTATCCTTCAGAATTTCGAAAACTTTTTTTCCGATCTCATAAGTTTGCGTGTACTCCAGCTAGTGGTCCTTTCCTGCTCTTAGGTGGGTCAACGCGCCCGGGCCACCTCCTGCGAGTATATTCAAGCCTACATGCAAAATTTCAGCTCTGTAGCTTTTACGGTGTTGGAGAATTTTGCGCTGATCCAGACGGACGGACAGACGGTCAAACGGACGAACATGGCTATTTGAACTTGTCTTGTCGTGCATATCAAAAACGTATAAAAATAAAATAAAAACAAAAATTGACTTTAAGAGCCTCTTTTCAAGTAATGTCACAAAAATTTAAAAGGTCAAAAAATTTTAGTTTGTGGAAACTTCAAATTTTTACCAGGATACAATATACAAGATTTTCGAATGTGTTTGAAATATGTTGTTTTCTTACCGTTATTTTATTAGACCCCAGGCGCTCCAACAACTGTTCCACGGGTATTTTGCGGTTGTCAGTTTCCACTTCTTTTTTTATTTTTACCCTTTTTATTTTTTTCCATTGCACTTATCATTTTGGGCTTAGCAAAACTAAACTTGAAATTTATTTTTTGGCTTACACAAAGTTTTTTGGCCGTGTAATTTGATAATAATTTGTAGATTCTAAAATAATTGACCTTTAGATGATTTCTAGCTAAATTCTCAGATTTCATTTGTTTGTAGGGTTGTGCTTCGTCAACACAGAACACCGGACAATGCGGAAAATTAAAAGAATTTTAATATAACTTGGAGATTAAATTAGGCATTTCTAAGAATGTGAATTGTGTGCCTACTTTTAAGGCGATTTGATCAGTGTTGAATAATGAATAACATGACTGATGTATAACTTTATAATACCAGAACTGTGCGATGGCAGTATATGCTGTCCTCGAGGGTGGCTCAGTGTGCGGTTGAGAGAGTTCAGTCTCTTTTCATTTTAAAATTCTGCAAGCTTTTAGAATGGGAAAAGAGATATCAGCGTTGTCTCTTTTAAAAACCATCGATTTCACAGCCTTGTTATCAATTTAACTCAATCGCTACATTATACATTAGGGCTATTTTAAATCTGTATTAGATTTGCGTTATTATTAAGTTAAGCAAATAAGTATTATATAAGTAGACCAGGTGATTTATATGTAGCCTACTACAACTTGGCCAATCACACATTTGGATCTCCAGATCACGTTATCTTAACTTATTTTATATATATATATCTTTCTTATTAATAAGTAACATAGGAATAAATTTAATATTTTTATGATTTGGGTTACGAGACACTTAACCTTCCACATCTTTCAGTAAACATATATCATTTTTTAAAACACTTTCTAAGTTAAGGTACTTTATTCTTTGGAATTAGTTTCCTTCACGTACCAACTGTGCTACTAAAATTTTTTTACCATAACATAGTCTCCTTGCTTAAACTTTTTTGGCTCTCATCTGCTTTTATCGTAGTGAGCTTTGTTGTAGGACTGAGCATTATTTTGAGCCTCAATTGCATCATTCCTGATTTCTGTTAACTTCTGATGCTTGGTGTCCTTTGATTGGCAAATTATTAGAACTTGTTGTTTTAACTACCATAACATCAATCAATTCATTATCATAGTTTTGAAGCTCTAACGCCCATCTAGCAATTCTAGGGTTAAGTTCAACTTTGTTTAATGTCAGTGTCAAAGAATTACAATCTGTCATAAACTTAAATCGTTTACCTTGAAGGTAAATACGAAATCTGCGTAAAGCATAAATGATTGCAAGAGTTTCTAACTCAAAGCTATGATTCTTTTCTTCTGCTCCGGTTGTTCGTCTGCTTTTTTCTTAATTATCACATCTCCGAATCCTAAATGACTGGCATCGCAATGCAATTGAACCTCATGCTTGTGATCCCCAATTGCTAACACCGGTGCATTCATAAGTTTTTCTTTGAGTTTAAAAAAAACAATTTAATTCTTTTTCTTGAGACAAAAATTCGTTTCCCTTTTTCAAAAGATCATATAATAGTTTAGCCAAAATAGAATAATCTTTAATAAATCTACGAAAGTACGAATCCAAGAAAAATTTTAACCGATTGTGCTTTTTCAGTTGTTGACAAATTTTTATCGATTCTATACCTTTATCATCTGTTCTTATACCTTCACTTGATATTTAATAACCTAAATATTTGACAAAGCACTGCATAAATTCACATTTGTCCAAATGCAGCTCTAATTTATTCTTAGCTAATCTTAAAAAAACTTTAGCCAATTGTGCTTTTTCAGTTGTTGACAAATTTTTATCGATTCTATACCTTTATTCATCTGTTCTTATACCTTCACTTGATATTTAATAACCTAAATATTTGACAAAGCACTTCATAAATTCACATTTGTCCAAATGCAAATATCTCATTTATGAAGCGTTGAAACACAGCTGGGCATTCTTAAGAATTCGTATTGCCCTAACGGAGGGGGCAAACGAGGTGTACTTAATAGATTCATTGTTTACATACACATGAAAGTATCAATTTTTAAGATCTAATTTTGTGAACATCGTTTTGTTTACTAATTTGTCAAGTAAATCATCTATGAGTGGTAATTGATAATTGTTCTAATAGTTTTCCAAAGTGAATAAACAAGCGAATATCTCCTGTTTTTTTTCTACTAAAACGATTGGTGACGCGTACTCCGACTCACTCGGCCGTATAATTCCTTTTTTTAAATAATCATCTAAAAAGGATTTGCAATTTATCTTTTTCTGTATATGAAAGGAGTTTGGGAGAAGAACTAAAGGGTTTCAACTTTTTTTTAATTTAATTTGATTTCCCATCTAATCAAGGATGAATGTCGGTTTTAGGAAAGAAATTTTAATTATTTGTCTTTGTTTAATAATTATCAATTGTGTCTTCAGTATAAGTAATATTTAATAAATCATTGACGACTTTTTCTAATTTTTTCTCAATCGAATTTTTGTTTAATTGTGTTTGGTTATTTAATGTCCTATCTGACTGTATCCTAATTGTTTCATCTAATTCTGTATTAACTGATTTATTTAATTGCTTACTAACTGTTTCATCCAACTGTTTACTAACTATATTATTCAATTGTTTACCAACTGTTTCTTCCAACTGTGTACTAACTGTTTCTTCTAATTTTGTACTAACTGTTTCGTCTAACCGATTATTTCCTGTTACTTCCTATTTTTTACCTGCCTTTTCATCTACCTGTTTAAATTATAATTATTTGTATTTTCTCTGTTTTCAGTCTCCGCTTTTTTTTACTGTAACCAATTTCAGTGCGCTATAGATTAAATTTTTAATTTACATACTATAAAAAATCTTTTTCTATTTTTTTAATTGGTTCTTAATTTAAAAAAAAATAAAATTTTATTCAACAAAAGGCCCAACTGTGTAGCGTTGCAAAAAATACGTTTTTTCATAATCGCGTTTGGCAAAAATTATATATGCCATCGATAGAAAATACTTCAGAGATTATGAATCCAAAAATTTTTTGAAATCGGTTGAGATTCATGGGTGCTAGAGGCTTCCAAAGTTGAGACATTTTTAGTGAATAGGAAAAAATGATAATTAAAAAAAAAAATCGCAAATTTAAAACTGAATATTGGGCGATTTCAACAATCGATCTTGAATTTTTTGGTTTTATCTGAAAAGTATGTTCTTTATGAATAGCATGTTTCATAAATTTTAATAATTACTTAAATCGTTATTGAACTAGAAGCGTTTAAAAAATGTACTAAATATTGGCATTTTTTGATCTTTGGTGGAATAAAACTAGCAAGGATCAACGAGTATCAATACCGGACTACATACACTAGGTAGGTGAAATATTTACCTATCAGATGTATATAGTCCCAATATGCGGAGACCTGCGACAGCGAAGCGTAAGCGATAAAACTAAGGCAAGCTCGCCTAAAAAATGCGCTGCAGGTATAAGGAAGAAGAAGAGCGCATGCGTATCGGCCTGTAGCTTCTTTGTATTTGAATGATAAGATTGCGTAATGCTGTTTTGCAAATACTACCTGTTTACAAATATGCCTTTCTGCAATGATAAATTGCTAATTGCCTGCTTTGGAAAAACTGACAAGACAGGTTAATGTTATTTAAGTTGATGAAAAATTTGTCCTAATTGTGGGTTGGTCGTTTTTATTTCCGTTTACCTAATTGGATGTAAATATTAAGTTTTTTACATAATTAATGCAAAAAGGGTAATACTGACTTTTCGTTCTACCTAGTTAATTCAAAAAATATAGAATAAAGAGCTAATTATTCCTCTCGTTTGCGACAGTTTATTTTTAACTTCATAAATGGAAACAACTTAAATCAGGACTGAATAGTATTTGTCAATATAATTCAAGACAGTTTTATTTATTTGTGCAAAAATGATGTTAAAGAATGAAAGGATTTTGAAAGTTTTCCACGAGTGTGAAAACTTGAATAATTTTGAAATGGGGTTGCTGAAGGAGATGGGCATTTCATTCGAAAACGCTAGTACGGAGCTTAAGGTAAAAATCAAATATACGCATTCTAATTTAAGGCGAAAATGGATCGCAAGCGGCAGAAATCTGGCAAATTTCGTGAAAAAAATGAAGTTTGGCTTGAGGAGTATACGACATTCGTAGATTCGGAGCAAGAAGATGATCAACCATCAACTAGCCGAGGAAGAGGAAGGCCGCATAAAGATGTGGAAGATTAGTACATAGGATTTTGGCTCACGGAAAGGATTTAAAATATCAGTGTTTACCACTTGGAGAGCTATCAGAAGAAGCACAGGAATGTAAAAACAAGGACTACAAAAGGTTCAGATACACTAATACATTAAAAATTTCTCGTCTTAGACAAAATGAAGACCTTTTTAACATGCTAGCAGCCTCTTCGGACCCACTTATTGCATCACTGAGACACGTGAGATCACGAAAGGATTTGGAAATTAGCAACTATAGTCCCGAAATGTTGAGTTTATTAGATATTGATGTAAATATAGAAAATTATTTTGAAGAAAATCAGCCATCAATAGCAAATTTTCAAAATTAACCTAAAAAAAAATTAAAAAAAATTTTTTTTTTCTTTTTTGTAATTATGTTAAAAAATCAAATTAAAACATTAAAAAATGTTACACAGTCGTCTAAAACAATGAAAAATTCCATTTGTGATTGAAAAAAACCGGGTTTCGATCCATTTTTAAAGGAAAAACATGCTTGGAAATATTTTCTGACTTTGACCTTGAATATTACAGCACCACAAACACTCCAGCACTTTTGACAAACATTCATTTTGAAGCTTAAGGTATTCTTTATCATATGCTTTTTAAATTTTTGAAATCGCTTTATTGGTTTAGACGCTATGATTTTTGCAATGCTAAATGCCAGAAATCCCCACTGTGCGTCGTTCATAAAAAACTTCCGAATGACCGGTATGTCATCCGGGATGTGGAGGGGGCTCTCAGCTCACCCAACTGCCGTTAATTGGCAACACTAGCCAATTAATGTTATTATTTACCCCCTTGTTAGCAATTATAAACGAGGAGCAATAGTTGTAAGATGATATTTATTTATGTTAAGAATTATCATTTTGTTCGATTAATTTCAGATATCTACACATATATCGCTGTCAGTATTTTTAAGTATCGATTGTTAGTATTAAGTCAGTATGTGGGAAATATGCGAGATGTGGCCTAAGGCCACACTGGAAGTGAGCTTCTCTCTTATTCCGGTAAAGCTTGAACAAGCTAGACGCACCAATTGCGAATACAATATAACTAATCTTAACATTTATGAGAAAGAACAACCCACCGACATTTATTTCCACCGTTTTACAACAAAAAGTAATTTTTTTAAAGAGTCCGGCGAGATATTGTACCTAAGATCTGCCCGCTCTACACTCACTTGCGTCGCAGGGATTGAGTGCACAACATTGGCCACTTGAAACAAATTCGGGTATTGCAATTTTTTCTCCTCCCAGTAATGCATTATATTTGCATTTATATCAATCGGCTTCGGATTAAGTTTACGACTTCTACCATCATCTTCCTCTTCTTTGCGTGAGACTACCTCGATGGAATTAAGAAATTCATTTAGAAGAAAGCAGGTACTTGTTTCCTGAATAGCCTCCAAACTCGTTGCCTGAGATGTCGATGCATTCGATGCTAACTTCTGCGTTGGTTGCGAGCATCGTGTTGGTACATTGTCATTCTAAATATAGAATAAATTTACTTATGAATATGAGCAATAGTAGGTGTTAGTATATTTTCTTACTTTTTCGTCCATACAATAAATCCTCATAATTAGATTTTTGAGATGTGTCCTGGCAAGCATGATTGTTAGAGGAGCCTGGAACAATACTCTTCTAATTCGAGAATCCAAAAAAATTCTGCATATACATTCGTGAAATATTTTGCTATGGTATAATTGAGTTGCGCTGACGGCAAGATTGAGCTTATAAATATCACCCATATAAAATTGAGTACCCTGTAGTTTTTGGGTGGCAGAGTATGAGTGTGGATCCAACATGTTTAGAGTTTGTTAATTTCAATATTGCCTTAATGTGGTCAGCACAAAATTCCTCAACTTTTAACAATGCGTTTAGCAATGTAAATGTGTTGCAACATCAAGCTCGTGTTTAGGCAGTGTCTGAGCCGCAATTAGAGTATTGAATGAGGGTGTTCCTTAAGAGTGAATGAATTTCGCCACACATATTTTGGGATGTGTGCGAATTTTGAAGTTCTATTCCTAGAGTCACCACACATATGTCCTTGCCATTATAAAATTGAGCGTTTACTCCAAAGTTTCCACTGTTTAGTCTGGTCACTGTATCCATTGTAATACATAGCATTCGAATTTTTAAGGAACTTATAATTTTAGGTTTAAGTAATTCATACTTCTCTTCTAGTAAATTCATAACGTTTCTCGAAGTCACGGGCGGAATATCCAGTCCAGGAAATATTTGAGAAGTTTGCGTTTTGAAACTGTTGGAGTTCAATACAAATAACGGCATTTTTTCGGTGGTCACGGGATCAACGCATGCACCGAAAACTTAATTTTTTCCGGAACTTTATTTTTTACGTGATTGGCTAACACATCATTATATTCGGATTTATGATGATGCGTTTAAGATTGGGCACATAATTTCCCGTAAAAACTACTTTACATATTGCGCACTCCGAAGTATTCGTCTGTACATTGTACGTGAAAAAGCTCCGCGACAGACAATTACGCTTGTAAATTTTTACATTTTAAAATTTTTTTTCCCTGCAACTTAATTCATCAATACATAAACAAAACATTCAAATTATTACTCTTTTTACTACAATTTTGAACCAATTTATATTGAGCCGATTTATATTGAGCTTAGATTCACTACTATCCAATTGGTATATTTCATGAGGATACTCCAATTTCTGGAAAAATTTTACTTCTAGAACTTTATGACATAGATGTCCGATCCCGATGATTTTCATACATTATCTTACTCGGGTAAAAAAATGGTAACCCGATAGCTCCTAAGAAGGCTGAGTAAAATGCATAGGCACCGACGGATGGACGGATGGACGAACGGACGGACGGACGGTCAGACAGACGGGCATTATTCAAATTACTTAAACCGATCGTTCCCATTCGAGCTATATGATATAGTCACTGCATCTTTACCAAATTCGGCACAATCATTAATAGATATAGTAAACTCACAAATGTTTAATTTGAAAGCTATCGCGTCAAAAGTAACGAAATTATGAACAAAGTCACAGGGAGGTTATTGACATAGTCACCCGATCTTACAAGTGGTTTATAGGTTTAATAGATTGCCCAATATTAAATTTCAATATTTTAGAAAATAACGAAGTTATTGAGAAAAGTCACTGTTTGCCGTTTATATGGCAGCTATACGGACGAACATGCAGACGCACGGACATGGACATTTATTTTCACGACAATAGCTCAGAAGTTAAGAAGTTAATGAGAAAAGTCCTTCTTCGTGACACTGCCGTTTATACTGGTCCGATCCGGCTGAATCCGACATACAACTCCTGCAGTATATTTAAGCCTACATGCAAAATTTCAGCTCTGTAGCTTTTACGGTGTAGGAGAATTTTGCGCTGATTCTGACGGACGGACAGACGGTCAAACGGACGACATGGCTATTTGAACTTGTCTTGTCGTGCATATCAAAAACGTATAAAAATAAAATAAAAACAAAAATTGACTTTAAGAGCCTCTTTTCAAGTAATGTCACAAAAAATTTAAAAGGTCAAAAAATTTTAGTTTGTGGAAACTTCAAATTTTTACCAGGATACAATATACAAGATTTTCGAATGTGTTTGAAATATGTTGTTTTTTCTTACCGTTATTTTATTAGACCACAGGCGCTCCAACAACTGTTCCACGGGTATTTTGCGGTTGTCAGTTTCCACATCGTTATTGAACTAGAAGCGTTTAAAAAATGTACTAAATATTGGCATTTTTTGATCTTTGGTGGAATAAAACTAGCAAGGATCAACGAGTATCAATACCGGACTACATACACTAGGTAGATGAAATATTTACCTATCAGATGTATATAGTCCCAATATGCGGAGACCTGCGACAGCGAAGCGTAAGCGATAAAACTAAGGCAACCTCGCCTAAAAAATGCGCTGCAGGTATAAGGAAGAAGAAGAGCGCATGCGTATCGGCCTGTAGCTTCTTTGTATTTGAATGATAAGATTGCGTAATGCTGTTTTGCAAATACTACCTGTTTACAAATATGCCTTTCTGCAATGATAAATTGCTAATTACCTGCTTTGGAAAAACTGACAAGACAGGTTAATGTTATTTAAGTTGATGAAAAATTTGTCCTAATTGTGGGTTGGTCGTTTTTATTTCCGTTTACCTAATTGGATGTAAATATTAAGTTTTTTACATAATTAATGCAAAAAGGGTAATACTGACTTTTCGTTCTACCTAGTTAATTCAAAAAATATAGAATAAAGAGCTAATTATTCCTCTCGTTTGCGACAGTTTATTTTTAAATTCATAAATGGAAACAACTTAAATCAGGACTGAATAGTATTTGTCAATATAATTCAAGACAGTTTTATTTATTTGTGCAAAAATGATGTTAAAGAATGAAAGGATTTTGAAAGTTTTCCACGAGTGTGAAAACTTGAATAATTTTGAAATGGGGTTGCTGAAGGAGATGGGCATTTCATTCGAAAACGCTAGTACGGAGCTTAAGGTAAAAATCAAATATACGCATTCTAATTTAAGGCGAAAATGGATCGCAAGCGGCAGAAATCTGGCAAATTTCGTGAAAAAATGAAGTTTGGCTTGAGGAGTATACGACATTCGTAGATTCGGAGCACGAAGATGATCAACCATCAACTAGCCGAGGAAGAGGAAGGCCGCATAAAGATGTGGAAGATTAGTACATAGGATTTTGGCTCACGGAAAGGATTTAATATCAGTGTTTACCACTTGGAGAGCTATCAGAAGAAGCACAGGAATGTAAAAACAAGGACTACAAAAGGTTCAGATACACTAATACATTAAAAATTTCTCGTGTTAGACAAAATGAAGACCTTTTTAGCATGCTAGCAGCCTCTTCGGACCCACTTATTGCATCACCGAGAGACGTGAGATCACGAAAGGATTTGGAAATTAGCAACTATAGTCCCGAAATGTTGAGTTTATTAGATATTGATGTAAATATAGAAAATTAGCAACTATAGTCCCGAAATGTTGAGTTTATTAGATATTGATGTAAATATAGAAAATTATTTTGAAGAAAATCAGCCATCAATAGCAAATTTTCAAAATTAACCTAAAAAAAAATTATAAAAAATTTTTTTTTTTTTTTTTGTAATTATGTTAAAAAATCAAATTAAAACATTAAAAAAATGTTACACAGTCGTCTAAAACAATGAAAAATTCCATTTGTGATTGAAAAAAACCGGGTTTCGATCCATTTTTAAAAGGAAAAACATGCTTGGAAATATTTTCTGACTTTGACCTTGAATATTACAGCACCACAATCACTCAGCACTTTTGACAAACATTCATTTTGAAGCTTAAGGTATTCTTTATCATATGCTTTTTTAAATTTTTGAAATCGCTTTATTGGTTTAGACGCTATGATTTTTGCAATGCTAAATGCCAGAAATCCCCACTGTGCGTCGTTCATAAAAAACTTCCGAATGACCGGTATGTCATCCGGGATGTGGAGGGCTCTCAGCTCACCCAACTGCCGTTAATTGGCAACACTAGCCAATTAATGTTATTATTTACCCCCTTGTTAGCAATTATAAACGAGGAGCAATAGTTGTAAGATAATATTTATTTATGTTAAGAATTATCATTTTGTTCGATTAATTTCAGATATCTACACATATATCGCTGTCAGTATTTTTAAGTATCGATTGTTAGTATTAAGTCAGTATGTGGGAAATATGCGAGATGTGGCCTAAGGCCACACTGGAAGTGAGCTTCTCTCTTATTCCGGTAAAGCTTGAACAAGCTAGACGCACCAATTGCGAATACAATATAACTAATCTTAACATTTATGAGAAAGAACAACCCACCGACATTTATTTCCACCGTTTTACAACAAAAAGTAATTTTTTTAAAGAGTCCGGCGAGATATTGTACCTAAGATCTGCCCGCTCTACACTCACTTGCGTCGCAGGGATTGAGTGCACAACATTGGCCACTTGAAACAAATTCGGGTATTGCAATTTTTTCTCCTCCCAGTAATGCATTATATTTGCATTTATATCAATCGGCTTCGGATTAAGTTTACGACTTCTACCGTCATCTTCCTCTTCTTTGCGTGAGACTACCTCGATGGAATTAAGAAATTCATTTAGAAGAAAGCAGGTACTTGTTTCCTGAATAGCCTCCAAACTCGTTGCCTGAGATGTCGATGCATTCGATGCTAACTTCTGCGTTGGTTGCGAGCATCGTGTTGGTACATTGTCATTCTAAATATAGAATAAATTTACTTATGAATATGAGCAATAGTAGGTGTTAGTATATTTTCTTACTTTTTCGTCCATACAATAAATCCTCATAATTAGATTTTTGAGATGTGTCCTGGCAAGCATGATTGTTAGAGGAGCCTGGAACAATACTCTTCTAATTCGAGAATCCAAAAAAATTCTGCATATACATTCGTGAAATATTTTGCTATGGTATAATTGAGTTGCGCTGACGGCAAGATTGAGCTTATAAATATCACCCATATAAAATTGAGTACCCTGTAGTTTTTGGGTGGCAGAGTATGGTGGATCCAACATGTTTAGAGTTTGTTAATTTCAATATTGCCTTAATGTGGTCAGCACAAAATTCCTCAACTTTTAACAATGCGTTTAGCAATGTAAATGTGTTGCAACATCAAGCTCGTGTTTAGGCAGTGTCTGAGCCGCAATTAGAGTATTGAATGAGGGTGTTCCTTAAGAGTGAATGAATTTCGCCACACATATTTTGGGATGTGTGCGAATTTTGAAGTTCTATTCCTAGAGTCACCACACATATGTCCTTGCCATTATAAAATTGAGCGTTTACTCCAAAGTTTCCACTGTTTAGTCTGGTCACTGTATCCATTGTAATACATAGCATTCGAATTTTTAAGGAACTTATAATTTTAGGTTTAAGTAATTCATACTTCTCTTCTAGTAAATTCATAACGTTTCTCGAAGTCACGGGCGGAATATCCAGTCCAGGAAATATTTGAGAAGTTTGCGTTTTGAAACTGTTGGAGTTCAATACAAATAACGGCATTTTTTCGGTGGTCACGGGATCAACGCATGCACCGAAAACTTAATTTTTTCCGGAACTTTATTTTTTACGTGATTGGCTAACACATCATTATATTCGGATTTATGATGATGCGTTTAAGATTGGGCACATAATTTCCCGTAAAAACTACTTTACATATTGCGCACTCCGAAGTATTCGTCTGTACATTGTACGTGAAAAAGCTCCGCGACAGACAATTACGCTTGTAAATTTTTACATTTTAAAATTTTTTTCCCTGTAACTTAATTCATCAATACATAAACAAAACATTCAAATTATTACTCTTTTTACTACAATTTTGAACCAATTTATATTGAGCCGATTTATATTGAGCTTAGATTCAATACTATCCAATTGGTATATTTCATGAGGATACTCCAATTTCTGGAAAAATTTTACTTCTAGAACTTTATGACATAGATGTCCGATCCCGATGATTTTCATACATTATCTTACTCGGGTAAAAAAATGTTAACCCGATAGCTCCTAAGAAGGCTGAGTAAAATGCATAGGCACCGACGGACGGACGGATGGACGAACGGACGGACGGACGGTCAGACAGACGGGCATTATTCAAATTACTTAAACCGATCGTTCCCATTCGAGCTATATGATATAGTCACTGCATCTTTACCAAATTCGGCACAATCATTAATAGATATAGTAAACTCACAAATGTTTAATTTGAAAGCTATCGCGTCAAAAGTAACGAAATTATGAACAAAGTCACAGGGAGGTTATTGACATAGTCACCCGATCTTACACAGTGGTTTATAGGTTTAATAGATTGCCCAATATTAAATTTCAATATTTTAGAAAATAACGAAGTTATTGAGAAAAGTCACTGTTTGCCGTTTATATGACAGCTATACGGACGAACATGCAGACGCACGGACATGGACATTTATTTTCACGACAATAGCTCAGAAGTTAAGAAGTTATTGAGAAAAGTCCTTCTTCGTGACACTGCCGTTTATACTGGTCCGATCCGGCTGAATCCGACATACAACTCCTGCAGTATATTTAAGCCTACATGCAAAATTTCAGCTCTGTAGCTTTTACGGTGTAGGAGAATTTTGCGCTGATCCAGACGGACGGACAGACGGTCAAACGGACGACATGGCTATTTGAACTTGTCTTGTCGTGCATATCAAAAACGTATAAAAATAAAATAAAAACAAAAATTGACTTTAAGAGCCTCTTTTCAAGTAATGTCACAAAAATTTAAAAGGTCAAAAAATTTTAGTTTGTGGAAACTTCAAATTTTTACCAGGATACAATATACAAGATTTTCGAATGTGTTTGAAATATGTTGTTTTCTTACCGTTATTTTATTAGACCACAGGCGCTCCAACAACTGTTCCACGGGTATTTTGCGGTTGTCAGTTTCCACATCTTTTTTGAACGCTTGGATGTCTTTTTTTTTTTTATTTTTACCCTTTTATTTTTTTTCCATTGCACTTATCTTTTTGGGCTTAGCAAAAATTAAACTTGAAATTTATTTTTGGCTTACACAAAGTTTTTTGGCCATGTAATTTAAAAATAATTTGTAGATTCTAAAATAATTGACCCTTTGATGATTTCTAGCTAAATTCTCAGATTTTATTTGTTTGTAGGGTTGTGCTTCGTCAACACAGAACACCGGACAATGCGGAAAATTAAATCATTTAAATATAACTTGGAGATTAAATTAGGCATTTCTAAGAATGTGTGCCTACTTTTAAGGCGATTTGATCAGTGTTGAATAATGAATAACATGACTGATGTATAACTGTATAATACCAGAACTGTGCGATGGCAGTATATGCTGTCCTCGAGGGTGGCTCAGTGTGCGGTTGAGAGAGTTCAGTCTCTTTTCATTTTGGAATTCTGCAAGCTTTTAGAATGGGAAAAGAGATATCAGCGTTGTCTCTTTTAAAAACCATCGATTACACAGCCTTGTTATTAATTTAACTTAATCGCGACGTTATACATTAGGGCTATTTTACATTATTATTATTTTTGCATTATTATTAAGTTAAGCAAATAAGTATTATATAAGTAGACCAGGGGATTTATATGTAGCCTACTACAACTTGGCCAATCACACATTTGGATCTCCAGATCACGTTATATGAATAAATTTAATATTTTTATGATTTGGGTTACGAGACACTTAACCTTCCACATCTTTGAGTAAACATATATCATTTTTTAAAACACTTTCTAGGGTAAGGTCCTTTCCTTTATTCTTTAGTCTTTGGAATTAGTTTCCTTCACGTACCAACTGTGCTATTAAAATTTTTACCATAACATAGTCTCCTTGCTTAAACTTTTTTGGTTCTCATCTGCTTTTTATCATAGTAAGCTTTGTTGTAGGACGGAGCATTATTTTGAGCCTCAATTGCATCAATCCTGATTTCTGTTAACTTCTGATGCTTGGTGTCCTTCGATTGGCAAATTATTAGAACTTGTTGTTTTAACTACCATAACATTTGTACATCTGCTCAAAGCATCTACATGGTGCATTTGGACTCCGGGCCTATTAATTAATTCATTATCATAGTTTTGAAGCTCTAACGCCCATCTAGCAATTCTAGGGTTAAGTTCAACTTTGTTTAATGTCAGTGTCAAAGAATTACAATCTGTCATAATCTTAAATAGTTTACCTTGAAGGTAAATACGAAATCTGCGTAAAGCATAAATGATTGCAACAGTTTCTAACTCAAATCTATGATACTTTTCTTCTGCTCCGGTTGTTCGCTTTGCAACAATTTGTCTGCTTTTTCTGAAATAACACATCTCCGAATCCTAAAGGACTGGCATCGCAATGCAATTCAACCTCATCCTTGTGATCGTAAATTGCTAACACCGGTGCATTCATAAGTTTTTCTTTGAGTTTAAAAAAACAATTTAATTCTTTTCTTGAGACAAAAATTCGTTTCCCTTTTTCAAAATATCATATAATACATAGTTTAGCCAAAATAGTATAATCTTTAATAAATCTACGAAAGTACGAATCCAAGAAAAAATTTTAACCGATTGTGCTTTTTCAGTTGTTGACAAATTTTTATCGATTCTATACCTTTATCATCTGTTCTTATACCTTCACTTGATATTTAATAACCTAAATATTTGACAAAGCACTTCATAAATTCACATTTGTCCAAATGCAGCTCTACTTTATTCTTAGCTTATCTTAAAAAACTTCCTTTAGAGTTTGTAAGTCTCCATTTATATCCTTGCTGTCGACCATGATATCGCCCATATACACAACTAACTTGTTGTCTTTAATCATATCACAAAATATCTTATTTATGAAGCGTTGAAACACAGCTGGGTATTCTTAAAAATTCGTATTGCCCTAACGGAGTGGCAAACGAGGTGTACTTAATAGATTCCCTTGTTTACATACACATGAAAGTATCAATTTTTAAGATCTAATTTTGTGAACATCGTTTTGTTTACTAATTTGTCAAGTAAATCATCTATGAGTGGTAATTGATAATTGTTCTAATAGTTTTCCAAAGTGAATACACAAGCGAATATCTCTGTTTTTTCTTTTCTACTAAAACGATTGGTGACGCGTACTCCGACTCACTCGGCCGTATAATTCCTTTTTTAAATAATCATCTAAAAGGATTTGCAATTTATCTTTTTCTGTATATGAAAGGCGTTTGGGAGAACAACTAAAGGGTTTCGACTTTTTTTAAATTTAATTTGATTTCCCATCTAATCAATGATGAATGTCGGTTTTAGGAAAGAAATTTTAATTATTTGTCTTTGTTTAATAATTATTCTAATTTTTCTAATTTTTTCTCAATCGAATTTTTGTTTAATTGTGTTTGGTTATTTAATGTCCTATCTGACTGTATCCTAATTGTTTCATCTAATTCTGTATTCTGTATTAACTGATTTATTTATTTGCTTACTAACTGTTTCATCCAACTGTTTACTAACTATATTATTCAATTGTTTACCTACTGTTTCTTCCAACTATGTACTAACTGTTTCTTCTAATTTTGTACTAACTGTTTCGTCTAACCGATTATTACCTGTTACTTCCTATTGTTTACTAGCTTTTTCATCTACCTGTTTAAATTATAATTATTTGTATTATCTCTGTTTTCAGTCTTCGCTTTTTTTACTGTAACCAATTTCAGTGCGCTTAGATTAAATTTTAAATTACATGCTGTATAAAAGTCTTTTTCTCATATACTCATTTGGTACTTAATTTAAATAAAAATAACATTTTATTGATCCTTTCAATACATAACATAAAGTTTTTCCAAATACGTTTAATTGGCTTTGATTTAAACCGAAATATTCTTTCAATACTGGCTCAAGTGTTAGGTGACTTGATATATAACGTTTTTTAAAAAAAATATTTGCCTTGAATCCAAAAACACTGGATACGTGCTCGATCGCGATGATGCACTCCAATAATTCCTCCATATCGATGTTGATGTCTTCAGCCAGCCTTATCGAAATAAGAACAAAATTCTTGCTGGCTAACCACTTGCGATCCAAAAATTTGCTTTTAGCCTCAGCTTTCGACATTTTATTTCCAAATGCCAAGTAAAGTTGGTCAAACAGGTAATCGACCGGCTCGAGAATACGTCTCACACTGTTGTGGAGCCACTGTTGAGCTTTTACCCTTTTAGCTTCTAATTTTATATATTATATAAGTTATATATTTGCGAAATATTTTTCATCTGACAAATCTAAGTGCGAGCACAAGTGTCACTTTAATAAGACTTTAGTGCCCGTTGATGGCTGACCGAGACTCTGTAGCCACTGCTTTAAAAGTACTACGGAACACAAATTAAAGTTAATTTTGTTTGAGTGCCCGTTGATGGCTGACCGAGACTCTGTAGCCACTGCTTTAAAAGTACTACGGAACACAAATTAAAGATAATTTTGTTCATGGCAGTAAGAACCACTTCTGAGATTGTAAGAAATTTTAGTCTCAAATTATAATGGATGGCCTAATTATTTTACGTTTTACAAAAACACGTCTGGCCGCTTCAAGCTTTTAGAATAGGAATACAGATATCGGCGTTGTCTCTCTTAAAAACCATCGCGACATAATACAGGTTATCGCTTATACAATAGGGTTATTTTGTATATAAAATACATAGGTATTGGATTAGCGTTATTATTAAGTAAAGCAAATAAGTATTATTTAAGTAAACCATGGATTTATATAGCCTATTACACATGTTCACGTATTGTTTTAAAAAATGAAATGCAGAACAAAGATTACAAACATATTGTAGCACTTAGTTACAATATTTATATACAAACATACATTCTTGAAACATTAATTGAACATGAAACGTCGTCTCTCTCTTGCGGCGACTCCTCTTCCGCTTATACATAAACAACTATACATAAACAATTATACATAAAGAATTATACAAAAACAGACCACAGGAGCGGCGTTGGGCGGCGTCGTTGTCGTGAAGATTATTTAATTAACTGAAATCAAAAAGGAACAAACCGTGTTTTGAATTGTCAGTTGATGTAGAGGGAGAAATCGAAATCAAAAGGAACAATATTACATAACTATACCTACTACTAGAATAAAAGTTACTCCTGTTAGTTCTTTGAATATCCTGTGTGGAATATTGTCATTGCTGTAGATTCCAATTTCCCAATGTCCTTAGAATTAATATCCTTGGAATGCTTAGTTATCCTTGAGGCTTGGTAGCAATAGGTCCTACGCGGTGAATGTCCTTTCGTTGTATGTAACTATCCTTCAGAATTTCGAAAACTTTTTTTCCGATCTCATAAGTTTGCGTGTACTCCAGCTAGTGGTCCTTTCCTGCTCTTAGGTGGGTCAACGCGCCCGGGCCACCTCCTGCAGTATATTCAAGCCTACATGCAAAATTTCAGCTCTGTAGCTTTTACGGTGTTGGAGAATTTTGCGCTGATCCAGACGGACGGACAGACGGTCAAACGGACGAACATGGCTATTTGAACTTGTCTTGTCGTGCATATCAAAAACGTATAAAAATAAAATAAAAACAAAAATTGACTTTAAGAGCCTCTTTTCAAGTAATGTTACAAAAAATTTAAAAGGTCAAAAAATTTTTAGTTTGTGGAAACTTCAAATTTTTACCAGGATACAATATACAAGATTTTCGAATGTGTTTGAAATATGTTGTTTTCTTACCGTTATTTTATTAGACCCCAGGCGCTCCAACAACTGTTCCACGGGTATTTTGCGGTTGTCAGTTTCCACATCTTTTTTGAACGCTTGGATATCTTTTTTTTATTTTTACCCTTTTTATTTTTTTTCCATTGCACTTATCATTTTGGGCTTAGCAAAATTAAACTTGAAATTTATTTTTTGGCTTACACAAAGTTTTTTGATAATAATTTGTAGATTCTAAAATAATTGACCTTTTGATGATTTCTAGCTAAATTCTCAGATTTCATTTGTTTGTAGGGTTGTGCTTCGTCAACACAAAACACCGGACAATGCGGAAAATTAAAAAGAATTTTAATATAACTTGGAGATTAAATTAGGCATTTCTAAGAATGTGAATTGTGTGCCTACTTTTAAGGCGATTTGATCAGTGTTGAATAATGAATAACATGACTGATGTATAACTTTATAATACCAGAACTGTGCGATGGCAGTATATGCTGTCCTCGAGGGTGGCTCAGTGTGCGGTTGAGAGAGTTCAGTCTCTTTTCATTTTAAAATTCTGCAAGCTTTTAGAATGGGGAAAAGAGATATCAGCGTTGTCTCTTTTAAAAACCATCGATTTCACAGCCTTGTTATCAATTTAACTCAATCGCTACATTATACATTAGGGCTATTTTAAATCTGTATTAGATTTGCGTTATTATTAAGTTAAGCAAATAAGTATTATATAAGTAGACCAGGTGATTTATATGTAGCCTACTACAACTTGGCCAAACACACATTTGGATCTCCAGATCACGTTATCTTAACTTATTTTATATATATATATACTTTCTTATTAATAAGTAACATAGGAATAAATTTAATATTTTTATGATTTGGGTTACGAGACAATTAACCTTCCACATCTTTCAGTAAAAATATATATCATTTTTTAAAACACTTTCTAAGGTAAGGTCCTTTATTCTTTGGAATTAGTTTCCTTCACGTACCAACTGTGCTATTAAAATTTTTTACCATAACATAGTCTCCTTGCTTAAACTTTTTTGGCTCTCATCTGCTTTTATCGTAGTGAGCTTTGTTGTAGGACTGAGCATTCCTGATTTCTGTTAACTTCTGATGCTTGGTGTCCTTTGATTGGCAAATTATTAGAACTTGTTGTTTTAACTACCATAACATTTGTACATCTGCTCAAAGCATCTACATGGTGCATTTGGACTCCGGGCCTATTAATCAATTCATTATCATAGTTTTGAAGCTCTAACGCCCATCTAGCAATTCTAGGGTTAAGTTCAACTTTTGTTTAATGTCAGTGTCAAAGAATTACAATCTGTCATAATCTTAAATCGTTTACCTTGAAGGTAAATACGAAATCTGCGTAAAGCATAAATGATTGCAAGAGTTTCTAAATCAAAGCTATGATTCTTTTCTTCTGCTCCGGTTGTTCGTCTGCTTTTTTCTTAATTATCACATCTCCGAATCCTAAAGGACTGGCATCGCAATGCAATTGAACCTCATGCTTGTGATCCCCAATTGCTAACACCGGTGCATTCATAAGTTTTTCTTTGAGTTTAAAAAAACAATTTAATTCTTTTTCTTGAGACAAAAATTCGTTTCCCTTTTTCAAAAGATCATATAATAGTTTAGCCAAAATAGAATAATCTTTAATAAATCTACGAAAGTACGAATCCAAGAAAAATTTTAACCGATTGTGCTTTTTCAGTTGTTGACAAATTTTTATCGATTCTATACCTTTATCATCTGTTCTTATACCTTCACTTGATATTTAATAACCTAAATATTTGACAAAGCACTTCATAAATTCACATTTGTCCAAATGCAGCTCTAATTTATTCTTAGCTAATCTTAAAAAAACTTTAACCGATTGTGCTTTTCAGTTGTTGACAAATTTTTATCGATTCTATACCTTTATCATCTGTTCTTATACCTTCACTTGATATTTAATAACCTAAATATTTGACAAAGCACTTCATAAATTCACATTTGTCCAAATGCAAATATCTCATTTATGAAGCGTTGAAACACAGCTGGGCATTCTTAAGAATTCGTATTGCCCTAACGGAGTGGCAAACAAGGTGTACTTAATAGATTCCTTGTTTACATACACATGAAAGTATCAATTTTTCAGATCTAATTTTGTGAACATCGTTTTGTTTACTAATTTGTCAAGTAAATCATCTATGAGTGGTAATTGATAATTGTTCTAATAGTTTTCCAAAGTGAATACACAAGCGAATATCTCCTGTTTTCTTTTCTACTAAAACGATTGGTGACGCGTACTCCGACTCACTCGGCCGTATAATTCCTTTTTTTAAATAATCATCTAAAAGGTTTTGCAATTTATCTTTTTCTTTATATGAAAGGCGTTTGGGAGAAGAACTAAATGGTTTCAATTTTTTTTAATTTAATTTGATTTCCCATCTAATCAATGATGTATGTCGGTTTTAGGAAAGAAATTTTAATTATTTGTCTTTGTTTAATAATTATCAATTGTGTCTTCAGTATAAGTAATATTTAATAAATCATTGACGACTTTTTCTAATTTTTTCTCAATCGAATTTTGTTGAATTGTGTTTGGTTATTTAATGTCCTATCTGACTGTATCCTAATTGTTTCATCTAATTCTGTATTAACTGATTTATTTAATTGCTTACTAACTGTTTCATCCAACTGTTTATATTATATTATTCAATTGCTTACCAACTGTTTCTTCCAACTGTGTACTAACTGTTTCTTCTAATTTTGTACTAACTGTTTCGTCTAACCGATTATTTCCTGTTACTTCCTATTGTTTACTAGCTTTTTCATCTACCTGTTTAAATTATAATTATTTGTATTTTCTCTGTTTTCAGTCTCCGCTTTTTTTTACTGTAACCAATTTCAGTGCGCTTAGATTAAATTTTAAATTACATGCTGTATAAAAGTCTTTTTTCTCATATACTCATTTGGTACTTAATTTAAATAAAAATAACATTTTATTGATCCTTTCAATACATAACATAAAAGTTTTTCCAAATACGTTTAATTGGCTTTGATTTAAACCGAAATATTCTTTCAATACTGGCTCAAGTGTTAGGTGACTTGATATATAACGTTTTTTAAAAAAATATTACGTGCTCGATCGCGATGATGCACTCCAATAATTCCTCCATATCGATGTTGATGTCTTCAGCCAGCCTTATCGAAATAAGCACAAAATTCTCTCTGGCTAACCACTTGCGATCCAAAAATTTGCTTTTAGCCTCAGCTTTCGACATTTTATTTCCAAATGCCAAGTAAAGTTGGTCAAACAGGTGATCGACCGGCTGGAGAATACGTCTCACAGTGTTGTGGAGCAGTGGCTCCACAGTGGTTGAGCTTTACCCTTTAGCTTGACGATAAACAGCATCCGAATGCATACAACATAAGTTATATATTTGCGAAATATTTTTCATCTGACAAATCTAAGTGCGAGCACAAGTGTCACCATTATAAGACTTTAGTGCCCGTTGATGGCTGACCGAGACTCTGTAGTCACTGCTTTAAAAGTACTACGGAACACAAATTAAAGATAATTTTGTTCATGGCGAGTAAGAACCACTTCTGAGATTGTAAGAAATTTTAGTCTCAAATTATAATGGATGGCCTAATTATTTTACGTTTTACAAAAACACGTCTGGCCGCTTCAAGCTTTTAGAATAGGAATACAGATATCGGCGTTGTCTCTCTTAAAAACCATCGCGACATAATACAGGTTATCGCTTATACAATAGGGTTATTTTGTATATAAATACATAGGTATTGGATTAGCGTTATTATAAGGTAAAGCAAATAAGTATTATTTAAGTAAACCATGGATTTATATAGCCTATTACACATGTTCACGTATTGTTTTAAAAATGAAATGCAGAACAAAGATTACAAACATATAGTAGCACTTAGTTACAATATTTATATACAAACATACATTCTTGAAACATTAATTGAACATGAAACGTCCTCTCTCTCTTGCGGCGACTCCTCTTCCGCTTATACATAAACAACTATACATAAACAATTATACATAAAGAATTATACAAAAACAGACCACAGGAGCGGCGTCGGCCGGCGTCGTTGGCAGCGTAGCTACTCGGTCATAGCTGTACAAGACAATTATGTAGTGAAGATTATTTAATTAACTGAAATCAAAAGGAACAAACTGTGTTTTGAATTGTCAGTTGATGTAGAGGAGAAATCGAAATCAAAAGGAACAATATTACATAGCTATAACTACTAAAATAAAAGTTACTCCTGTTAGTGCTTTGAATATCCTGGGTGGAATATTGTCATTGCTGTAGATTCCAATTTCCCAATGTCCTTAGAATTAATATCCTTGGATGCTTAGTTATCCTTGAGGGTTGGTAGCAATAGCTCCTAGGCGTTGAATGTCCTTTCGTTGTATGTAACTATCCTTCAGAATTTCGAAAACTTTTTTTCCGATCTCATAAGTTTGCATTTACTCCAGCTAGTGGTCCCCTTTCCTGCTCTTAGGTGGATCAACGCGCCCGGTCCAACTTTTGGAACAAAAGTTGAGAATCATTGTCCCAAATTGTCCCCACTTTCCCACCAACGCGTTGCGGCCACAA
Source organism: Drosophila equinoxialis (assembly GCA_018150345.1). Classification (NCBI taxonomy): domain Eukaryota; kingdom Metazoa; phylum Arthropoda; class Insecta; order Diptera; family Drosophilidae; genus Drosophila; species Drosophila equinoxialis. Next base: position 135,262 of record JAECWI010000924.1, on the reverse strand, counting down.
ATCTGATCAGCTGTGATCGCAGTGTTGGCCTGAACCGTCCTGGCAGGTGGGGCCACTTGGTAGTTTCCCTCGAATCGGCAAGATGGAGCGTTTTTGTCCTGTTAATGGACCACAAACTCGCTGTGGCGATCACCGCTATTAGCGCAGCAGCCCGGAGACTACAGCTTCCCCAAAGGAGATGATAGCAAAAAAAAGAGTACGAATAAAGAAGCTTCATGAAGATGAAATAAAATAGTCAATCCAGTGTAAAATTGGCGATGACTCCGAGCAAGTTAATATAAGGGGCCTGCGTAAGTCGTACATAGGCAAACAGTTGGCCATCTTAACCATGCCGCGTCCAATAGAACTGTGGCTACTTCTGAGAGAAGGCTATATAGAAGTAGGCTGGAACGATGCTACGAGTGCCGACAACAAGTTAGACAATTGCACTAGTGTCAAAGACCGCACAAACTGGTGTCTTAGATGCGAACAGACCGATCACAAAGCGGCCACATGCATCAATAAGCCATTTTGCGTCAACTGCGAAGACGCAAAATACACAGCTGCTACATGGCACCGAGTCTCTCATTACATGAGTTTGAATCAGCAGTAGATCAACTCTTTTAGCACGCGAAGCAGACTTCGTGTTTAAGAGAAGGCAAACCGAAGCATAAACACAGGTGGCGAAAAGAGAAACACAAGTAGCGGCCAGACGAGCGAGCCAGAATGAGTGGCAACGTAGATGGTTCGAATCTGCAAAGGGTAGACCCATAGGCTGATCCTAACTTAAAGGATTGGTTGTCCAGACAAAATGGCGAGGTAACACTCCAGTTAACCCAAGTGTTAAGCGGTCATGGCTGGTTCAGGTCATAGCTTTATCGTTCTGGAATAATGCACGCTATATCGAAATGACACTACCAAGGACACGGAAGATGTCCTATCCAGGATCCGCATCGGTATCACACACTTGAGGGCCAATGCACATGAACTTCACTGGTGCATATGCACTTTAAAAACTTTTTTTCTCTTTACATGCACACAAAAAAAACAAACTAGCGAATCGATGCAAAAAGGACAACAAAAAAAAAAAAAAAAAATAGTCTACGCCAGAGAAAGGCACTCTTATCCCCATAGGGAGGCTACCGAAGTCCTCACTTAAAAAACTTTTTCCTCGCGATATTTTTTAAGGTCCCTACTCGGCAGTGCTGCCATTTAAGCTGTTTTCAAGTCAGACCTGACTTTTTTTATTAATGATTGCGGGTAAAAATTTGAAAAAGGTGGGTAGCGGAAATTCTAGCTTTATACATTTTTTTTAGATTTTTTTTAGCTTTACTTTTATCTACTTTTTAAAACTATACATTTTGAGCAGTAGTATCGATTAGAGACTTTCGATAAGGAAATCTATCGAAATCACAACGAGCTTGAAGCGTCAACAATTGTTTCTTAAAGTTTTGTATATCAACTGTCATTATGCCCAAAACGTATAAACAAAACATTCTCGCGGTGTGGCTGAAAAGTGCAGAATTTAAGGACTGGCTTTGAATGGACACAGTAGATACTTCAAAGTCCTATTGTAGCTACTGCAAATGCGGCTTTACCGCAAAACACAAAAAAAACATCAAGGTGTACTGCATGAAATGCAGCATGTAAACAAATGCTTCCAGAGCCAAGATACAAACTCAACCAAGTTGCTCACCGATCTTATATAATAATATAATATAATATAATTCCTTAAGAAAAAAACATTAATATTTTAAAAGAAGATTTTGAAAAACATGTTGTAAGAGACCTGTATCTCGGCTACGAGTTCGAAAAACAGATCAAAACTGCACAAACGGATATGGTTGAGGATATGTCTATTCGGGAGTGCTTTACTAATTCCATAATAGAGCTCGTGAAACAGTTGAAGCAATTGTTCTAATGACATAAACAATAATTATTTTTATGTAATATCTTTCAGGCTGCCTGACAATTTTGAGGTTTAGAGGCAAACAGATGCATTTGCGGTTGAAAATGTTTTGAGAAAAGCATTCTTGAAGTGCTGGAATTATTTAATATTTCGAATATTGGAGAAATCGAAGCACAGTTTAAAGGAGTTATATTGTGTATTTGGGAGAACACCGAGAACACTTTAAAATTCTGGTTGGAAGTTCTCGCGTATCGGGATTCCGGCGGAAACCAGCGGTTTCATGACCTGGCAAAAATTGCGCTAAAGATCATGTCATTACCGTGTTCTAATGCGGAAGTGGAGCGGGTCTTCAGCCAAATGAACTTGGTTAAATCCAAACGAAGAAATGGCATAAATTTTAACCGTCAGGTAAAAAGGAAATAAAAGTATTCATGTTAATTTTTTTTACTTAATTTTCAATTTCAGATACGGACTTAATCGTAGTACCAAATGCTGCTATGATTACATTTTACCCCAAAAAATTGTTGCGTGCAGTGAGCAACCGATCTTATTATCCTGACGAGGAAGAAGTAAATTTAAATGAGATATTAAGTGAAATATAAAAATAAAAAAATTATTTTTAAGCTTGTAATGAAAATAAATGACTTATTATTATTACAAACTTAAAATTTCTAAGAAAATATTGTTTTAATAACTAGCTTTTTCTTCGCACATTTGGATCTCCAGATCACGTTATCTTAACTTATTTTATATATATGTATACTTTCTTATTATTAAGTAACATAGGAATAAATTTAATATTTTTATGATTTGGGTTACGAGACACTTAACCTTCCACATCTTTCAGTAAACATATATCATTTTTAAAACACTTTCTAAGGTAAGGTCCTTTCCTTTATTCTTTATTCTTTGGAATTAGTTTCCTTCACGTACCAACTGTGCTATTAAAATTTTTTACCATAACATAGTCTCCTTGCTTAAACTTTTTTGGCTCTCATCTGCTTTTATCGTAGTGAGCTTTGTTGTAGGACCGAGCATTATTTTGAGCCTCAATTGCATCATTCCTGATTTCTGTTAACTTCTGATGCTTGGTGTCCTTTGATTGGCAAATTATTAGAACTTGTTGTTTTAACTACCATAACATTTGTACATCTGCTCAAAGCATCTACATGGTGCATTTGGACTCCGGGCCTATTAATCAATTCATTATCATAGTTTTAAAGCTCTAACGCCCATCTAGCAATTCTAGGGTTAAGTTCAACTTTGTTTAATGTCAGTGTCAAAGAATTACAATCTGTCATAATCTTAAATCGTTTACCTTGAAGGTAAATACGAAATCTGCGTAAAGCATAAATGATTGCAACAGTTTCTAACTCAAAGCTATGATACTTTTCTTCTGCTCCGGTTGTTCGCTTTGCAACAATTTGTCTGCTTTTTTCTGAATTAACACATCTCCGAATCCTAAAGGACTGGCATCGCAATGCAATTCAACCTCATCCTTGTGATCCCACATTGCTAACACCGGTGCATTCATAAGTTTTTCTTTGAGTTTAAAAAAACAATTTAATTCTTTTTCTTGAGACAAAAATTCGTTTCCCTTTTTCAAAAGATCATATAATAGTTTAGCCAAAATAGAATAATCTTTAATAAATCTACGAAAGTACGAACCCAAGAAAAATTTCAACCGATTGTGCTTTTTCAGTTATCAGCTTTATCATCTGTTCTTATACCTTCACTTGATATTTAATAACCTAAATTTTTGACAAAGCACTTCATAAATTCACATTTGTCCAAATGCAGCTCTAATTTATTCTTAGCTAATCTTAAAAAACTTCCTTTAGAGCTTGTAAGTCTATATATATCCTTGCTGACGACCATGATATCGCCCATACATATACACAACTAACTTGTTGTCTTTAATCATATCACAAAATATCTTATTTATAAAGCGTTGAAACACAGCTGGGCATTCTTAAAAATTCGTATTGCCCTAACAGAGTGGCAAACGAGGTGTACTTAATAGATTCCTTGTTTACATATACATGAAAGTATCAATTTTTAAGATCTAATTTTGTGAACATCGTTTTGTTTACTAATTTGTCAAGTAAATCATCTATGAGTGGTAATTGATAATTGTTCTAATAGTTTTCCAAAGTGAATACACAAGCGTATATCTCCTGTTTTCTTTTCTACTAAAACGATTGGTGACGCGTACTCCGACTCACTCGGCTGTATAATTAATTTTTTTAAATAATCATCTAAAAGGATTTGCAATTTATCTTTTTCTGTATATAAAAGGCGTTTGGGAGAACAACTAAAGGGTCTCGACTTTTTTAAATTTACTTTGATTTCCCATCTAATCAATGGCTTATTTGGGAATGTCGGTTTTAAGAAAGAAATTTTAATTATTTGTCTGTGTTTAATAATTATCAATTGTTTCTTCAGTATAAGTAATATTTAATAAATCATTGACGACTTTTTCTAATTTTTTCTCAATCGAAGTTTTGTTTAATTGTGTTTGGTTATTTAATGTCCTATCTGACTGTATCCTAATTGTTTCATCTAATTCTGTATTCTGTATTAACTGATTTATTTATTTGCTTACTAACTGTTTCATCCAACTGTTTACTAACTATATTATTCAATTGCTTACCTACTGTTTCTTCCAACTGTGTACTAACTGTTTCTTCTAATTTTGTAGTAACTGTTTCGTCTAACCGATTATTTCCTGTTACTTCCTATTGTTTACTAGCTTTTTCATCTACCTGTTTAAATTATAATTATTTGTATTATCTCTGTTTTCAGTCTCCGCTTTTTTTACTGTAACCAATTTCAGTGCGCTTAGATTAAATTTTTAAATTACATGCTGTATAAAAGTCTTTTCTCATATACTCATTTGGTACTTAATTTAAATAAAAATAACATTTTATTGATCCTTTCAATACATAACATAAAGTTTTTCCAAATACGTTTAATTGGCTTTGATTTAAACCGAAATATTCTTTCAATACTGGCTCAAGTGTTAGGTGACTTGATATATAACTTTTTAAAAAAATATTTGCCTTGAATCCAAAAACACTAGATACGTGCTCGATCGCGATGATGCACTCCAATAATTCCTCCATATCGATGTTGATGTCTTCAGCCAGCCTTATCGAAATAAGAACAAAATTCTTGCTGGCTAACCACTTGCGATCCAAAAATTTGCTTTTAGCCTCAGCTTTCGACATTTTATTTCCAAATGCCAAGTAAAGTTGGTCAAACAGGTGATCGACCGGCTCGAGAATACGTCTCACACTGTTGTGGAGCAGTGGCTCCACAGTGGTTGAGCTTTACCCTTTAGCTTGACGATAAACAGCATCCGAATGCATACAACATAAGTTATATATTTGCGAAATATTTTTCATCTGACAAATCTAAGTGCGAGCACAAGTGTCACCATTATAAGACTTTAGTGCCCGTTGATGGCTGACCGAGACTCTGTAGTCACTGCTTTAAAAGTACTACGGAACACAAATTAAAGATAATTTTGTTCATGGCGAGTAAGAACCACTTCTGAGATTGTAAGAAATTTTAGTCTCAAATTATAATGGATGGCCTAATTATTTTACGTTTTACAAAAACACGTCTGGCCGCTTCAAGCTTTTAGAATAGGAATACAGATATCGGCGTTGTCTCTCTTAAAAACCGCGACATAATACAGGTTATCGCTTATACAATAGGGTTATTTTGTATATAAAATACATAGGTATTGGATTCGCGTTATTATTAAGTAAAGCAAATAAGTATTATTTAAGTAAACCATGGATTTATATAGCCTATTACACATGTTCACGTATTGATTTAAAAATGAAATGCAGAACAAAGATTACAAACATATTGTAGCACTTAGTTACAATATTTATATACAAACATACATTCTTAAAACATTAATTGAACATGAAACGTCCTCTCTCTCTTGCGGCGACTCCTCTTCCGCTTATATATAAACAACTATACATAAACAATTATACATAAAGAATTATACAAAAACAGACCACAGGAGCGGCGTCGGCTGGCGTCGTTGGCAGCGTAGTTACTCGGTCATAGCTGTACAAGACAATTATGTAGTGAAGATTATTTAATTAACTGAAATCAAAAGGAACAAACCGTGTTTTGAATTGTCAGTTGATGTAGAGGAGAAATCGAAATCAAAAGGAACAATATTACATAACTATAACTACTAAAATAAAAGTTACTCCTGTTAGTGCTTTGAATATCCTGGGTGGAATATTGTCATTGCTGTAGATTCCAATTTCCCAATGTCCTTAGAATTAATATCCTTGGATGCTTAGTTATCCTCGAGGGTTGGTAGCAATAGCTCCTAGGCGGTGAATGTCCTTTCGTCGTATGTAACTATCCTTCAGAATTTCGAAAACTTTTTTTCCGATCTCATAAGTTTGCATGTACTCCAGCTAGTGGTCCCCTTTCCTGCTCTTAGGTGGGTCAACGCGCCCGGGCCAACTTTTGGAAAGTTGAGAATCATTGTCCCAAAATGTCCCCACTTTCCCACCACCGCGTTGCGGCCACAAATCTGATCAGCTGTGATCGCAGTGTTGGCCTGAACCGTCCTGGCAGGTGGGGCCACTTGGTAGTTTCCCTCGAATCGGCAAAAGTGCCAATTTTTCAAACGAGGCGCTGGTGCCAACTTTTAGAAGATGGAGCGTTTTGTCCTGTTAATGGACCAGAAACTCGCTGTGGCGATCACCGCTATTAGCGCAGCAGCCCGGGGACTACAGCTTCCCCAAAGGAGATGATAGCAAAAAAACAGTACGAATAAAGAAGCTTCATGAAGATGAAATAAAATAGTCAATCCAGCTTAAAATTGGCGATGACTCCGAGCAAGTTAATATAAGGGGCCTGCGTAAGTCGTACATAGGCAAACAGTTGGCCATCTTAACCATGCCGCGTCCAATAGAACTGTGGCTACTTCTGAGAGAAGGCTATATAGAAGTAGGCTGGAACGATGCTACGAGTGCCGACAACAAGTTAGACAATTGCACTAGTGTCAAAGACCGCACAAACTGGTGTCTTAGATGCGAACAGACCGATCACAAAGCGGCCACATGCATCAATAAGCCATTTTGCGTCAACTGCGAAGACGCAAAATACACAGCTGCTACATGGCACCGAGTCTCTCATTACATGAGTTTGAATCAGCAGTAGATCAACTCTTTTAGCACGCGAAGCAGACTTCGTGTTTAAGAGAAGGCAAACCGAAGCATAAACACAGGTGGCGAAAAGAGAAACACAAGTAGCGGCCAGACGAGCGAGCCAGAATGAGTGGCAACGTAGATGGTTCGAATCTGCAAAGGGTAGACCCATAGGCTGATCCTAACTTAAAGGATTGGTTGTCCAGACAAAATGGCGAGGTAACACTCCAGTTAACCCAAGTGTTAAGCGGTCATGGCTGGTTCAGGTCATAGCTTTATCGTTCTGGAATAATGCACGCTATATCGAAATGACACTACCAAGGACACGGAAGATGTCCTATCCAGGGGCATATTACGCTCGTTTTCGGCCCACGATCCGCATCGGTATCACACACTTGAGGGCCAATGCACATGAAATTCACTGGTGCATATGCACTTTAAAAACAAACTAGCGAATGCAAAAAAGACAGCAAAAAAAAAAAACGAATAGTCTACGCCAGGGAACGGCACTCTTATCACCATAGGGTGGCTACCGAAGTCCTCACTTAAAAAACTTTTTCCTCGCGATATTTTTTAAGGTCCCTACTCGGCATTGCTGCAATTTTAGCTATTTTCAAGTCAGATCTGACTTTTTTTTATTAATGATTGCGGGAAAAAATTTGAAAAAGTTGGGTAGCGGAAATTCTAGCTTTATACAACAACAATTGTTTCTTAAAGTTTCGTATATCAACTGTCATTATGCCCAAAACGTATAAACAAAACATTCGCGGGGTGTGGCTGAAAAGTGCAGAATTTAAGGACTGGCTCTGAAAGGACACAGTAGATACTTCAAAGTCCTATTGTAGCTACTGCAAATGCGGCTTTACCGCAAAACACGAAAAAAAACATCAAGGTGCACTGATTGGCTTTTCACAAAACGAAAAAATTGATTTTCGTCAAGCGCCAATAAAAACCGTTGAGGAAGATGCAGCATTTTGACTCTTTGCAGCAAAGCACACGGCAATTGCTCCGATTGATCACCTTGGCACTCTTTGCCAAACGAAATTCGGCAACAGCGATACAGTGTCTCGAATTAAATTGCAACGGAGCATATGCACATATATCATTCAAAATTAAGGAATTTTGGCGTTGGAGACGCAAAATTCATTTCGATTTTGGACGAATCTACTGACATAACTTTTACAAAGCTACTCGGTAAATAAATATTATTTGCAAATTTTCGATATTTTTAGAAGATTGAAATGATTTTAATATAAGTTCATGTATATTTGTAATTTTGACTGTTGTGGTGTTTAGGTGTCGTTTCTGTTGAGCGTAGAGTGATGGTTTCAACGTTCCCTAGCTTAATTTCGCTGGAGAGTGGAGATGCTTTATCAGTTGTTAAAGGAATAAAGGAAGAACTAAACAATTGGAAATTGGATGTGCAAAACTTAATAATCATCGGCACAGATAAGGCAAATGTGAGCGTAAGTAGTTGTCAATGTCTTCTTGTATTAACATCGTCGCTGTTATTTGTATAATGTAATTACTTGCCGACTGTTTTACCCTTTATGTTTTTTATTAACTGCAAAATATTTTATGTATAAATTTACTTATATACTTTTATTATCTAAAAACAACCCTAAAAATTCCACGAGTGTGTGATACACGATGACTATCAATCGAAGTAGCTGTGGAGCAGTGGCAGGAATTAAAGCCCCATTTTAGTATTGCTGGTACACAAGACAAATGTCTACAAGCTCAACATCTTTGCGATTTGTTTATGGACATTAAGAACCTGTTGTACCTGCAATTCTTTAAGCCCATTTTGCTTGATATGCAGCATGTAAACAAATGCTTCCAGAGCCAAGATACAAACTCAACCAAGCATTCTTGAAGTCCTGGAATTATTTAATATTTCGAATATTGGAGAAATCGAAGCACAGAACACCGAGAACACTTTAAAATTCTGGCTGGAAGTTCTCGCGTGTCGGGATTCCGGCGGAAACCAGCGGTTTCATGACCTGGCAAAAATTGCGCTAAAGATCATGTCATTACCGTGTTCTAATGCGGAAGTGGAGCGGGTCTTCAGCCAAATGAACTTGGTTAAATCCAAACGAAGAAATGGCATAAATTTTAACCGTCAGGTAAAAAGGAAATAAAAGTATTCATGTTAATTTTTTTTTACTTAATTTTCAATTTCAGATACGGACTTAATCGTAGTACCAAATGCTGCTATGATTACATTTTACCCCAAAATTGTTACGTGCAGTGAGCAACCGATCTTATTATCCTGACGAGGAAGAAGTAAATTTAAATGAGATATTAAGTGAAATATAAAAATAAAAAAATTATTTTTGAGCTTGTAATGAAAATAAATGAATTATTATTATTACAAACTTAAAATTTCTAAGAAAATATGGTTTTAATAACTAGCTTTTTCTTCAGCTTATTTTTTTTTTCCAGCTGGCCAAGATATGTTGCGTTCTCACCTGGAGCGACTGAGTCTTGAGATCAGTGTCTGACTTCGACTACAGGAGAATATCTCATCCTGCCGAAATCCACTGATCCTTCGGCTTCACTCCAGAACACCGGCTATAAAAAAGGGAAAGGTAGGGTGGACGTAGTTTAAATATGCAAAGTGTGCCGATTAGTATTAACGTATATGGAAACAAGGGAAACCCGCGGAGTTTATCATTATAAAACACATCAGATTCATTTAACTAATTAATTTCTAGACAATAATGGGTTCATGTCCCCAAAAGGGTCCCTACCGCACTCAAAGCTAAAAAGGAGACCAGGGTAGTGAGCTCACCCAAATTAAATACGAGCTTAGCAAATATCCTTGTATTGTGGCTACTGCTTTACTTTATTCACTCCGTCTTCGCCATTTGATGGTCAATTGCTAAGTGACTTTCTCTAATTCTTTGCCTATCTTCAAAACTTACCTTTGCTCTGCCTACTTATATCCTAACGGTGAAAGCATACGATGCGTATTGCGCTTTGGTAGCCGTCACGATCTCTGTCCCTCTCTTTCGCTAACGATTTCTTTGCTTTTTCTTGGGCGTTTACATGCGGCGTATCGTCCGCTGCTGAGAGGTTTCCCTCTCAGTGAAGCCTCGACGCTGCCGCCACCCCAAGACGGTAGCCAGAGAGGCGTCAATCGTGAGCATTCTCTGTCATAAACAAAAGGAACTACAGTTCCTCCATGGACTTCTTGTAATCGGGCAACGTTGCTGTAAAGATACTTCGTTATCTTGTATGAACCTTTATACTTAGGCGCCGGCTTTGCGTTGAATTCTTCGTTGTCATTAGACAATACATGTTTCTGAGAATGACAATGCTTCCGATACTTGGACGCCAGTCGCGTCGTCGCAGATCGTAGTATTTCTTCTCATCCTGGATGGCGTTGCGTTGGTTCTCGTGTTTTAGCTTGAAAACATCTTTCATTCGTTTGACGTGCTCGTCGAGACTAGATCCGTTACCGTTACATCTGTTATTTGGTTATAAAGAGCGCCGGGCATTCGGGGTTCCCATCCTAATATGATGTAGGCCGGGCTGAATCCGGTGGAATCGTTGACACTACAGTTGATGTACCCCAAGTATTTGTGCATTTTCCAGATATTGTGCAATCATGGTCTTGACGGTTCTGTTGGCCCGCTCGGTAGGATTCTGCTGTGGAGAATATGGGGCTGAGCGCCGGTGTGTAATTCCGGACGTCTTGCAAAAGTTTTTGAAAACCTTGCTAGTGAACTGGGTACCATTACCGCTCATGAGGGTCCGAGGGTTGCCGGGTTGCCGGTCCCTTTTCCTTTCCACCCATTTACTGTACAAATCAGGGAAAACTAGTAGCATCGTATTGCTTAGAACGTAGAAGGGGCCCGACGCAATCGGTACACTTAGTATCGAAAGATTTCGTGACTGGCGTGGCGGCTGAGCATCTTGCAGCCGCTTTCAAATGAACTGCAAGCAGGTAAAGCAGTATCTACTGTAGCAGGCCACGTCTCGGAAGAGACCAGGCTAATAGTACATTTGTATCAATCGCAAAGTGGTTTTCCTGATTTCTAAGTGGCCGGCCGTGACCTCATCGTGGCATATCTTAACTACTGGATCTCGATGTTCTCGTGGAAAGCAAAATTTCCAATGTGTAGAATCGTGGTCATCTGGGTGTGGGTTGCGCCTGCTATAGATCAAACGGTTATCGACTACATATTCTGAAAAATCCGCAGGGCTTTCCATCACCTGCTGCCGTATCTTTAACCACCAGTCACATTTTGGATCCGCTTGCCGTGCCAAGTGCAGCATACCCAAAGGCTGTCGCAATAAGGCATCGGCAATCACGTTCAGCTTGCCTCGTCTATAATGTACCTCAAACTCGTGTTTTATTTCTAACGCCCATCTTACCACGCGCCTTGTTGGATTTTCTATCGAGTTTAACCAATTCAGAGCCAAAAGGTTCAGTTATTACATCGAAACGATAGCCTTCTAAATAGCAGTGATATTTCCTAATTGCCCAGGCTATTGCTAGGCATTCTCTCTCAGTAGCCGAATAATTTTCCTCTGCCTTTAGAAGGCATCGACTAGCGTAAGCAATGACTCTTCCTGTACCGTCGATATTCTTGGATATCGCTGGCATCGGATGTCTATCAGGTCCCAATATGCGAAAACCTGCGGCACCGGTGTTTAAGCCATAAATCTAAAGCAACCTCGCCTAAAAAATGTGCTGCAGGTATAAGGAAGAAGAAGAGCGCATGCGTATTGGCCTGTAGCTTCTTTGTATGTAAATGATAACATTGCGTAACGCTGTTTTGCAAATATATGCCTTTCTACAATGTTAGATTGCCTGCTTTGGAAAAACTGACACGGCAGGTTAATATTATTTAAGTTGATGAAAAATTTGTCCTAGTTGTAGGTTGGTCCATTTTTGTTTGTTTCCGTATGTAAATATTAAGTTTTTTACCTAATTAATACAAAAAGGGTAATACCGATTTTCGTTTTGCCTATTTAAATCAAAAATATAACATAAAGAGCTAATTATTCCTCTCGTTTCCGACAGTTTATTTTTAACTTTATAAGTGGAAACACCTTAAATCCGGTCTGAATAGTGTTTGTCAATGTAATGATGATTTTCACAACATGATGATTAAGGCCAATTTGGAATATTGAGGATATTCAGAGCAGGAAGGAGATTACATAAGCTGAATGCTCTCGGAAGCTGCGACTGCTCAATATACGGAAACGGAAACACGAATGATGGAAATACTTAAAAGAGATTTTTGAAAATGATGAAATGACATCTTTAATAATTTAATAGAATATCAGTGTTTACCAATTGGAGAGCTATCCGAAGAATCGCAGGAATGTAACAACAAGGACTACAAAAGGTTTAGATATACTAATACATTAAAAACTTGTTAGGCAAAATGAAGACATTTTTAACATGCAGCTTTTTCGGATCCATTTATTGCATCACTGAAACACGTGCGATCACGAAAGAATTTGGAAAATAGCAATTATAGTCCCGAAATGTTGAGTTTATTAGATATTGATGTAAATATTGAAAATTATTTTGAAAAAATCAGCCATCAAGAGTCTTTGTGAGTGGACTCAAGAGTACGTAGAAAAACAATATGGTAATTTAAGAGTGGAACATGTATGGAAGCTCTGGCTGGGGTATACTTTTTAGTCTCTAGAGTCCCGTCTACAGAAAATTTTTTTGATTCTGAAGACCTTCAGAGTATTGTGAATGAAGAGGAGGCCACATAAAAGAACGGAAAAGAAGAGTCCAACAGAAGCTGCAACGAATGCTACGAATCTACCCTCCATGGGGCTAGTAAAGGAAACTTAACAAAGTAGAGCCCCTACATGGACGTAGTTTGACTTAAGGTACTATATTGTCTTTTGCGGACTCGACATGCTGCGAAATATAAAGTATTTTAAAACTACCTTCTATAACGAGTTTACCTAACGAATCCTTATGAGTGCGGTTTACAAATATGCTATGACTAAAACTAAAATACAATGTTCAGATGTTTTATGCCTTCCATCGGCGCCAAGATCCCCCTTTAGGAGGGAGGGGGACTTTAGGCAGGCCCACCCACCAACAAGTGGTGTTTAAGATTAAACATGGTGGTGAACTAGAACGGCTTCACCAAATCAGATTGACCAAAGATATATACAAAACGAAACATAAACAAATTTAAGTCATAAAATTCATATGACAATTATGCTTAATACCAAGCAAAACATGCATAAGATTATAAAAGCGGCGCGGTATCAAGCATGAACAATTTTCAACCCCCGAAAACGTGGGGCATTAGAATAAGTATTTTTAAAAAGAATTGTTGCTTCTTAGAGTTTAAGAGTTTGTAAATAAAATCAGTTCATATTTTAAATTCAACGAATGAAGATTGGGTTATTTTCCTTCTCTCCGGGAATCCTTATTCATTTTGGTCCTTCGAGCCGGATTGATGATTTTGGTCCATCGAGACGGATTAAACATTTTGGTCCTATGAGAAAAAGGAACTCTGTAATTTTCCCCCTACAGTGGTAGGAGACTCAGAGAGTAAATCAGCTCCTTGAAGTCTGAATTCTTATGTACGTATAAATGCTAAGATCAGCTAAAGGTAGCAAAAATAAATTAAGTCTTGTTTTCCCCACCAGTGGTAAAAAGAAAAATATTGCTCAACAAATAAAAAGTCCGTGCGACCGAGTTAAATAAAAGCAATTTGGCTAGTCGATCAACTGTAATAATTTCGGCGGCGGTAAATAAAAAAAAAAACAGAGTTGGTGTGTTGCGTTTTCGAAGCCCAGATATCGGAATCAAACAAAAAATAAAATACAAATTAGTAAATATATATACACAACATCCTGTGCGAAGACCAGCACCACCATCGTCTTGTGCTAAGAGGACCGACAACGCTGCATAGAGCGTGTTGACCAACTGAAAGCTGTACTTCGCCAAAGAGCGAAGAAACGCAAGGGGGCCGCAGAAATGCGTAAGCCTTAACTTGCCTTATTTAATAATTTAAATATAATCCTCTATAAGCAAGTTGATGCACGAAAGTGCAACTTACGAATTACTAACTCTTTGATAGGCTTTTACTAACAATGTGGTTGGAGATGAAAAAAAAACTTCTTTTATTAAAAAATGAAATGTATATCTGAATTGTGAGCCAACCACATACGATAGCAACATTTTTTCCACGTCTCTAGCTCACTGTCCAAGACACAGTTGAGATAATTTTTTTTGTCTTCTCTCTTTCTCAAAAAAAAAGGGATATATATTTCGAATAAAAAAAAACAATTGATTGCCACACATATATAAATCCACCATATAAAATGTTCAGTAATATGACTGCAAAATTGTTAGAGAAGCAGGTAGAGTTGCATACCAGGTTAAGGCAGTTAGAAGGCACTAGATCCCATAAACATAACTATCAAGGTGATCGAGGAAGTAAAAGAGATTAGGAATCGATGGTTACCTAATCATAACAAATTGCTACAGCAGGGGATTTTCGATCATCAGTACTGCAGAGATAATGTACATGAAGAGGTTTTAAAGATAGTTGCCAAAATAATAGCTACAGAAGAGTCAGAAAAACCAGGCACTAGTAAGTCGATGTTAGTTGAAGCAGAAGCAAATATGTCAGAAATGTTTGATGATAGCAAAGGAGAGTCGCGCGGGAATGCGACTTCCAGTAATGAAAACGGTAGTGGTAACCAGGAGATATTTATGGATAGAGCCCGACAGCTTCAGGAATATTTGGAGGTAGTAGAGTTGAAATTAACAGGTAATGGGACGTGGATAATGTATATTAATAAAATAAATTATTTATTGGAGAAGGTACAGGCATGCCAAGTAATAACAATTGATGCAAAATTTTATTCGACGTCCAAAATTCATTATCAATGCTAGAAATAAAAATTAACAATAAGGTAAAAAAATTGTAAAGATGAGAATGTAACCGTGAGAGGCGAACTACTGGTGATGCCGAAAATACAGGTACCCGCATTCTCTGGAGAACCTAAAGAACTACTACTAAGAAACTATTTGCGGAACTGATTTGAATAAGAGAATATTTAAGTCTTGCTCTTAAATTGAACTATTTAAAATACGCGTTAAAGGGCGAAGCGATGAGCATGGTAGCTCATCTATTGTCAGGTTCAGCTTATAACTATAGTGCTGCTTGGGAGCTGTTAACCAAGCGGTATGAAAATAATCTGAGGGTATTTTCCGAACAATTAAGTCGGATTGTTGATTTACCGATGATCAACAATGAATCCGCAAAAAGTGTTAAAGGAGCGATTGACTTAGTTAATGAGTCAGTTTACTTAATTGAAATAAAAGCAAATTTGTCCGATAAAGTTGACGTCATATTCGGACAACTCCTACTAAGGAAATTTGACAAAGATGTTGCTCGCTAAGTGCCATGAGCAAAGAAGAGAAAAAACCGCTGCAAACTGTTTTAAATTATGCGGAAGTCGAAGATAAATGTCCGATTTGCAAAATTGCCGGGCACAAAACGTATAAGTGCTATAAGTTTAAAGGTTTGACACCTACTGAAAGGTATGAAACAGCCAAAAAAGTGCAGCTTTGCATAAGATACTAGAACCATTCAAGCAATAAGCTGTGCACTAATGAAATGGTCTCTTCATTGTGTAGTTAGGAACACCATACCTTACTCCATTTTGAAGAAAAACAGGAGAGAATTAATACGTGTGTAAGCGCACAACCAACATTGTTGGCCACAGCTTTAATACAAGTAAAAAATATAAATGGAGGATATAAGACGCTAAGATCCCTTATTGATTATGTTTCACAGAGCACCATTTTGTCTGAAGAGGCCGCTCAAAGATTAAAACTACCTAAAATTAAACAATATACAGAAATAAGTGGCGTGTCCTCAATAAAATCTAATAAATCAAAGTATAAGGTTAATATAGATACGTGGATATGTCAAAATGGCAAACTTACGTTCTAGGTTATCCTACCTTTAATAAACCTGGTAGGATTGATATAATAATGGGAGTAAACGTATATACCCAAATCTTAAAAGGGGGAATTACAAAGATTGAAGGCCTGCTAGGCCAAAATACTCAATTTGGTTGGATCGTCTCGGGATGCACCAAATCAAATCAGAATAAAACTGTAGTGGCAACAACAATAGATGTCACAGGTTTTGAACAACGTTGGGAGAAGAAGAAAGGTAAATTTCAAAATAAAAATAATTCAATTCCAAAGAAATACAACAACAAAACTACAGAAATAAATTTATGGCCCCCGGCAGGAGGTAAAGTGAAAGTTGGGGAAGAAAAAGTATATATCACAGAGCCAGTACAAAATTAGAATATTTAGAAGGCAATGGTTACTGAACCATTGTGTCAATTAGATAATAATTATCTAAAAAATAATATCAAAATAGATTCCGGTAACAAATTGTCCGAAACTGTAGTACCAAAAAGGCAGATATGGCAAAATAATTATAAAAGGACAACATTTAATGGTAAACAGAATAACTTTTGTGTATGTGCAAACTTATATATATTCTTTATTGATAAGAGAATGGTACAGTACAAATCTGGGAAGCGATCGTTATGTAGAATATAGATTTTCTATCGAATTTAACCAATTCAGAGCCAAAAGGTTCAGTTATTACATCGAAACGATAGCCTTCTAAATAGCAGGGATATTTCCTAATTGCCCAGGCTATTGCTAGGCATTCTCTCTCAGTAGCCGAATAATTTTCCTCTGCCTTTAGAAGGCATCGACTAGCGTAAGCAATGACTCTTTCTGTACCGTCGATATTCTTGGATATCGCTGGCATCGGTGTGTAATCAGAACTTCTCAGTAAAATAAGGGCAGGCAGACAGTCTTGAGTGCATCGAATACATGCTGTTGTTCCGGACCCAAACACCATCTAAATCCATTTTTTAAGAGACTGGTTGTACCGTGTCTGAGAAGTTTGGTACAAAACCGTCGATAGCAGGAAGCAATTCCGAGACATCGTGGTGGTATAAGGTTACGAAGATTCTCTCACTGATGACATTACCTAGAAATGGTGACGAATCACAATATTCGTTAAGCTAAACTACGCCCATGTAGAGCGTAAATATTCTAATATCTAAATTAACTGTTGTTCTTTCTGTATTTCACATACACTAGGTAGGTGAAATATTTACCTATCAGATGTCTTTCAGGTCCCAATATGCGAAAACCTGCTACACCGGTGCTTAAGCCATAAATCTAAAGCAACCTCGCCTAAAAAATGTGCTGCAGGTATAAGGAAGAAGAAGAGCGCATGCGTATTGGCCTGTAGCTTCTTTGTATGTAAATGATAACATTGCGTAATGCTGTTTTGCAAATATATGCCTTTCTACAATGTTAGATTGCCTGCTTTGGAAAAACTGACACGGCAGGTTAATATTATTTAAGTTGATGAAAAATTTGTCCTAGTTGTAGGTTGGTCCTTTTTGTTTCCGTATGTAAATATTAAGTTTTTAGCTAATTAATACAAAAAGGGTAATACCGATTTTTCGTTTTGCCTATTTAAATCAAAAAATATAACATAAAGAGCTAATTATTCCTCTCGTTTCCGACAGTTTATTTTTAACTTTATAAGTGGAAACACCTTAAATCCGGTCTGAATAGTGTTTGTCAATGTAATGTTTGATTTTTCCTGACAATCATTGATGATTAAGGTGACCAATTTGGATATTCACGATATTCAGGAGGATATTCAGAGCAGGAAGGAGATTACATAAGCTGAATGCTCTCGGAAGCTGCGACTGCTCAATGTACGGAAACGGAAACACGAATGATGGAAATACTTAAAAGAGATTTTTTGAAAATGATGAAATGACATCTTTAATAATTTAATAGAATATCAGTGTTTACCAATTGGAGAGCTATCCGAAGAATCGCAGGAATGTAACAACAAGGACTACAAAAGGTTCAGATATACTAATACATTAAAAACTTGTTAGGCAAAATGAAGACATTTTTAACATGCAGCTTTTTCGGATCCATTTATTGCATCACTGAAACACGTGCGATCACGAAAGAATTTGGAAAATAGCAATTATAGTCCCGAAATGTTGAGTTTATTAGATATTGATGTAAATATTGAAAATTATTTTGAAAAAAATCAGCCATCAAGAGTCTTTGTGAGTGGACTCAAGAGTACGTAGAAAAACAATATGGTAATTTAAGAGTGGAACATGTATGGAAGCTCTGGCTGGGGTATACTTTTTAGTCTCTAGAGTCCCGTCTACAGAAAATTTTTTTGATTCTGAAGACCTTCAGAGTATTGTGAATGAAGAGGAGGCCACATAAAAGAACGGAAAAGAAGAGTCCAACAGAAGCTTCAACGAATGCTACGAATCTACCCTCCATGGGGCTAGTAAAGGAAACTAAACAAAGTAGAGCCCCTACATGGACGTAGTTTGACTTAAGGTACTATATTGTCTTTTGCGGACTCTGACATGCTGCGAAATATAAAGTATTTTAAAACTACCTTCTATAACGAGTCCTTATGAGTGCGGTTTACAAATATGCTATGACTAAAACTAAAATACAATGTTCAGATGTTTTATGCCTTCCATCGGCGCCAAGATCCCCCCTTTAGGAGGGAGGGGACTTTAGGCAGGCCCACCCACCAACAAGTGGTGTTTAAGATTAAACATGGTGGTGAACTAGAACGGCTTCACCAAATCAGATTGACCAAAGATATATACAAAACGAAACATAAACAAATTTAAGTCATAAAATTCATATGACAATTATGCTTAATACCAAGCAAAACATGCATAAGATTATAAAAGCGGCGCGGTATCAAGCATGAACAATTTTCAACCCCCGAAAACGTGGGGCATTAGAATAAGTATTTTTAAAAAGAATTGTTGCTTCTTAGAGTTTGTTGTAAATAAAATCAGTTCATATTTTAAATTCAACGAATGAAGATTGGGTTATTTTCCTTCTCTCCGGGAATCCTTATTCATTTTGGTCCTTCGAGCCGGATTGATGATTTTGGTCCATCGAGACGGATTAAACATTTTGGTCCTATCAGAAAAATGAACTCTGCAATTTTCCCCCTACAGTGGTAGGAGACTCAGAGAGTAAATCAGCTCCTTGAAGTCTGAATTCTTATGTACGTATAAATGCTAAGATCAGCTAAAGGTAGCAAAAATAAATTAATTCTTGTTTTCCCCCACCAGTGGTAAAAAGAAAAATATTGCTCAACAAATAAAAAGTCCGTGCGACCGAGTTAAATAAAAGCAATTTGGCTAGTCGATCAACTGTAATAATTTCGGCGGCGGTAAATAAAAAAAACAGAGTTGGTGTGTTGCGTTTTCGAAGCCCAGATATCGAAATCGAACAAAAAATAAAATACAAATTAGTAAATATATATACACAACATCCTGTGCGAAGACCAGCACCACCATAGTCTTGTGCTAAGAGGACCGACAACGCTGCATAGAGCGTGTTGACCAACTGAAAGCTGTACTTCGCCAAAGAGCGAAGAAACGCAAGGGTGCCGCAGAAATGCGTAAGCCTTAACTTGCCTTATTTAATAATTTAAATATAATCCTCTATAAGCAAGTTGATGCACGAAAGTGCAACTTGCGAATTACTAACTCTTTGATAGACTTTTACTAACAATGTGGTTGGAGATGAAAAAAAACTTCTTTTATTAAAAAATGAAATGTATATCTGAATTGTGAGCCAACCACATACGATAGCAACATTTTTTCCACGTCTCTAGCTCACTGTCCAAGACACAGTTGAGATAATTTTTGTTTGTCTTCTCTCTTTCTCAAAAAAAAAAGGGATATATATTTCGGATAAAAAAAAAAAACAATTGATTGCCACACATATATAAATCCACCATATAAAATGTTCAGTAATATGACTGCAAAATTGTTAGAGAAGCAGGTAGAGTTGCATACCAGGTTAAGGCAGTTAGAAGGCACTAGATCCCATAAACATAACTATCAAGGTGATCGAGGAAGTAAAAGAGATTAGGAATCGATGGTTACCTAATCATAACAAATTGCTACAGCAGGGGATTTTCGATCATCAGTACTGCAGAGATAATGTACATGAAGAGGTTTTAAAGATAGTTGCCAAAATAATAGCTACAGAAGAGTCAGAAAAACCAGGCACTAGTAAGTCGATGTTAGTTGAAGCAGAAGCAAATATGTCAGAAATGTTTGATGATAGCAAAGGAGAGTCGCGCGGGAATGCGACTTCCAGTAATGAAAACGGTAGTGGTAACCAGGAGATATTTATGGATAGAGCCCGACAGCTTCAGGAATATTTGGAGGTAGTAGAGTTGAAATTAACAGGTAATGGGACGTGGATAATGTATATTAATAAAATAAATTATTTATTGGAGAAGGTACAGGCATGCCAAGTAATAACAATTGATGCAAAATTTTATTCGACGTCCAAAATTCATTATCAATGCTAGAAATAAAAATTAACAATAAGTTAAAAAAATTGTAAAGATGAGAATGTAACCGTGAGAGGCGAACTACTGGTGATGCCGAAAATACAGGTACCCGCATTACCTGGAGAACCTAAAGAACTACTACTAAGGAACTATTTGCGGAACTGATTTGAATAAGAGAATATTTAGGTCTTGCTCTTAAATTGAACTATTTAAAATACGCGTTAAAGGGCGAAGCGATGAGCATGGTAGCTCATCTATTGTCAGGTTCAGCTTATAACTATAGTGCTGCTTGAGAGCTGTTAACCAAGCGGTATGAAAATAATCTGAGGGTATTTTCCGAACAATTAAGTCGGATTGTTGATTTACCGATGATCAACAATGAATCCGCAAAAAGTGTTAAAGGAGCGATTGACATAGTTAATGAGTCAGTTTACTTAATTGAAATAAAAGCAAATTTGTCCGATAAAGTTGACGTCATATTTGGACAACTCCTACTAAGGAAATTTGACAAAGATGTTGCTCGCTAAGTGCCATGAGCAAAGAAGAGAAAAAACCGCTGCAAACTGTTTTAAATTATACGGAAGTCGAAGATAAATGTCCGATTTGCAAAATTGCCGGGCACAAAACGTATAAGTGCTATAAGTTTAAAGGTTTGACACCTACTGAAAGGTATGAAACAGCCAAAAAAGTGCAGCTTTGCATAAGATACTAGAACCATTCAAGCAATAAGCTGTGCACTAATGAAATGGTCTCTTCATTGTGTAGTTAGGAACACCATACCTTACTCCATTTTGAAGAAAAACAGGAGAGAGTTAATACGTGTGTAAGCGCACAACCAACATTGTTGGCCACAGCTTTAATACAAGTAAAAAATATAAATGGAGGATATAAGACGCTAAGATCCCTTATTGATTATGTTTCACAGAGCACCATTTTGTCTGAAGAGGCCGCTCAAAGATTAAAACTACCTAAAATTAAACAATATACAGAAATAAGTGGCGTGTCCTCAATAAAATCTAATAAATCAAAGTATAAGGTTAATATAGATACGTGGCTATGTCAAAATTGCAAACTTACGTTCTAGGTTATCCTACCTTTAATAAACGTGGTAGGATTGATATAATAATGGGAGTAAACGTATATACCCAAATCTTAAAAGGGGGAATTACAATGATTGAAGGCCTGCTAGGCCAAAATACTCAATTTGGTTGGATCGACTCGGGATGCACCAAATCAAATCAGAATAAATCTGTAGTGGCAACAACAATAGATGTCACAGGTTTTGAACAACGTTGGGAGAAGAAGAAAGGTAAATTTCAAAATAAAAATAATTCAATTCCTAAGAAATACAACAACAAAACTACAGAAATAAATTTATGGCCCCCGGCAGGAGGTAAAGTGAAAGTTGGGGAAGAAAAAGTATATATCACAGAGCCAGTACAAAATGAGAATATTTAGAAGGCAATGGTTACTGAACCATTGTGTCAATTAGATAATAATTATCTAAAAAATAATATCAAAATAGATTCCGGTAACAAATTGTCCGAAACTGTAGTACCAAAAAGGCAGATATGGCAAAATAATTATAAAAGGACAACATTTAATGGTAAACAGAATGACTTTTGTGTATGTGCAAACTTATATATATTCTTTATTGATAAGAGAATGGTACAGTACAAATCTGGGAAGCGATCGTTATGTAGAATAATAGTAGTAGTTGTAGTAGTAGTAGATGTCCTTCGTAGTTGTAGCAGTAGTTGTAATAGTAGTAAAAGTCCCTCGTAGTTGTTGTAGTAGTAGTAGAAGTCCCTCGTAGTTGTTGGAGGTAGTTGTAGTAGTAGTAGAAGTCCCTCGTAGTTGTTGTAGTAGTAGAAGAAGTCCCTCGTAGTTGTTGTAGTAGTAGTAGAAGTCCCTCGGAGCTGTATCAGGGAGTGAGTCGATGTTGTCCCGATGTAGTTAGTAGAACGACTGAGAAGTACAGCTGTTAACAGACCTTTCACTGTGCGACGATAACAGCTTCTTAGAGATGGGTCACATACATAACAATACCCAATCAAATTTTAGCAATCAGCGATCTTTAAAAATAGTGGAGCAAAGATTACATTGGAACAAAAGTCAAAAAGTAAAGGTAGTTATTTTTTTAATTATCCACCTTATAAAAACGCTAGAAGTGAGCACAGTAACGCACATCAGGAATGGGTAGATATCCAGAAAAATAAATCTTTAGGTAATATTATAAAAGTTAGAAGCCAACTCAGTAATACATAGGGCAGAATTGGTAAGAATAGGAAGTCAGTGACAATCGTAAAAGCACATCAGATTGAGGAGGTTGAAAGTCCATCATGTAACTGGTCATGCATCTTTAACAATAGTTATCTTACTTATGATAATCTATATATAAAATTGTAAGCCGTTTTTTTGTAATTTAATAAGTCATTCCGTGACAATCGTAAAAGCACATCAGATTGACTAGGTTGAAAGTCCATCATGTAACTGGTCATGCTTCTTTAACAATAGTTATCTTACTAATGACAATCTATATATAAAATTATAAGCCGTTTTTTTGTAATTTAATAAGTCATTCAGGCATCAACCAATTTTGCCCATTTTTTTTTTTGTATATGTTCGTTGTGGCCCAAAGAAAGGATTTTTTTTCCAAAAGAAAGCTAATTTTGAGTTTAACCAATTATTTTAAGGCGTTTTAAAAAGAATGAATAAAAAGAATTCATTTCAATACAATGTAAACCTCTAACGTATAGTGTTGTATAACATAGCTTTAATATACCAGTTTTGCTGCCATACATTTAACGACTGATGTATTGTTTACATTTACTGGTAGAATTAGCGTCTCATAATTATGATAGCACAATTGATTATAGCATATATTTCAATATTGGACAAATGAATAAAGAATGTGTGCATTGCAGAGCATTGAAATTTATGAACGAAACGCCTGCCATGTGATGTGCTTCTGGAAAAGTTAAATTGCCTGCATTAGAACCTCCACCAGACCCTTTAGCACTCATTAATTTATTGCAATTCTCAAGCGTCAAAGGAGTTTTTGAAAAATATTCAAAAGTACAATTTGTGCTTTCAAATGACATCTTTTGGGGCTACAAATATTATAAGAGATGGATTTATGCCGACCTTTAAGGAAATTACTTCTTAGTACTTACTATGCAATTTGATTTATGAGAAAAAAATTCCAGATTCAAGGTCAGATATACCATGGGGCTGAGTCACTGTTGCCACTCCCAGATGCTGACGATCAGTTTTTTACAAATATATTTCATTGGTGATGTTGATAGAGAATTAAACCAGCGCTGTGCAATCGCTACAAATGTTAGAAGAGAAATCTTGAGTGAGCTGCAAAGATTTTTCCACCGATGACCATAAAATCATAATACGTGCTGACAGAACACCACTCGGACAACATGCCAGGCGATTTAATACACCACCAATCAATGAAGTTGCAATCGAAATAGTTGGAGAACAATTTCATCAAAGAGATATTGTTTTGCATCGTAGGAATGAGCAACTAAATCGTATTTCTGAACTCGATCGTTGTTATGACGCATTACAATACCCGAATTTTTTTTTTGGAGAGGAGATGACGGTATATCAATATACCAATGATAAAAATTACGATCAGTATCAACCAAAATAGTAATTCTTATAATTTTTAGGTCAGAAAACAACGAAAAAAGTTAATGCGATGAATTATTATTCGTATCGATTGATGATTCGTTATCAAGATGACAATTACGTTTTAAGATGCAATAAACTTTTTCATCAATATATTGTGGACAGCTAACGTCGAGAGCGAACGATTGAATTTCATCCGTCATAATCAAGCCAGAATGAGATCTGAAGAATACGTACATTTACGTGATGCACTATTGAATGATGTGAATGTACATGAAATTGGACGTTTCACGATATTACCATCGTCACATATCGGTAGTCCACGACATATGCACGAGTATTTCCAAGATGCCATGACATATGTTCGTCAATACGGCCGTCCAGATCTGTTCATGATATTTACTTGCAACCCTAAATGGACTGAAGTGTATGAATACTTATTTAAGTACTTAGTTAATGCCAACAGATCGACACGATTTAACAGCAAGCATATTCTACCAAAAATTGATAAAATTAATGGATTTCATTGTCAAGCTTCATGTGTTTGGAGAAGTGCGCTGTCATATGTACATATGTATATGGCAAAAAAGGGGTTTGTCGCTCACTTTGATATGGTTGGTACGGAAGTTAACACTAGATGTGATTGATAGTGTTATATCGGCCGAAATTCCAGATCCAAGCATCGATCCACAATTATTCGCTGTTGTCACTAAAAATATGATACACGGTCCCTGTGGTGAAATCAATCCAAATTCGCCATGTATAATAGACGGCAAGTGCTCAAAACGATTTCCAAAGCAATTAATTGCTGAAACGATACACGGTAATGATGTATCGACGATCAGCACAAGATAATGGTAAAACAACTACTATTAAAATCAGAAACGAAGATTTTGAAGTTGATAATCGTTGGATAGTGCCGTAGTCACTGCTTTTATCAAAAACTTTCAATGCCCACATAAATGTCGAATGCTGCAATGCAGTAAAATCGATAAAGTACGTTTGCAAATATATAAATAAAGGAAACGACTGTTTTCGGAGTGGCTGCTGAAAATACAAATGATGAAATTTTGCAGTACCAAATGGGAAGATATATTATTTGGCGAATTTTATCATTCAAAATACATGATAGACACCCTGTTGTTATACATTTAGCAGTACATCTTGAAAATGCCCAACGCGTTTATTTTAATGTCCATCATTAAAATGCTGCACAAAGAGTATCAGAGCCTCCAGCAACTACACTAACAGCTTTTTTTCAAATTATGTGAAACGGATGAATTTGCAAGAACCCTATTATATGCGGAAGTACCACGATATTTTACTTGGAATGCAACAACAAAAAAATTTCAACGACGAAGAAGAGGAAATCCTGTGGATCGATAAACTAGACATTTAATTCGTCAGCAAGTAAAAAAGGGGGCAGAGCAACGCTTGCCGGGCCAAATAGTATTAATAATAATTTGTATAAGACAACTAACTAACTATAAAAATAAATTAGGCGGACCTTTGCAGAATGTTTAAGATTAAACATCGTGGTCAACCTAAATTGCTTCACCAAATCAGATTGGTCAAAGAAATATAAAAAACTAAAGATAAACAAAAATAAGTCATAAAATTCATATGACAATTACTGCTTAATACCAAACAAAACATGCATCCACACTCTGTGGAAAACACTTAAGATTATAAAAGCGGCGCGGTATCAAGGAACCAGCGCTGAGCATGAAATATAAACAATTTTCAACCCCCGGAAAAGTGGGGCATTAGAATAAGTATTTTTATACCCTTGCAAAAAGGGTATATTAATTTTGGTCAGAAGTGTGCAACGCATAGAACGAAGCATCTCAGACCATATAAAGTATATATATTCTTGATCAGCACGACGAGACGAGTTCAAATAGCCATGTCCGTCCGTCCGTCCGTCCGTCAGCCGGATCGGACCACTATATCATATAGCTCCCATACAAACGTCAAAGTCACGAAACAGTGACTTTCTCAATAACTTCATTAATTTTATAGCTATTGTCATAAAAGTTGGTATTTGTCAGTTTTGTGTTCTTCTTAATGATTGTGCCAAATTCGGGTGACTATATCATATAGCTCCCATACAAACGTCAAAGTCACGAAACAGTGACTTTCTCAATAACTTCATTAATTTTATATCTATTGTCATAAAAGTTGGTATTTGTCAGTTTTGTGTTCTTATTAATAATTGTGCCAAATTTGATCAAGATCGGGTGACTATATCATATAGCTCCCATACAAACGGCAAAGTCACGAACAGTGACTTTCTTAATAACTTCAATAATTTTATAGCTATTGTCATAAAAGTTGGTATTTGTCAGTTTTGTGTTCTTATTAATAATTGTGCCAAATTTGATCAAGATCGGGTGACTATATCATATAGCTCCCATACAAACGGCAAAGTCACGAACAGTGACTTTCTCGAAAACACTGACTTTGTTCAAAAAGTTCTTTATATCCTATGCTAAGATTGAAGGCCGTTCTTTTGCAAACATTAGACTTTTTGGATAAAAGTTTTTACACTTTGATGTCTATGGGTAAGGAAAGAATTACCAAAACAGTTGCAGGGGGTATACAAACTTCGACGCGGTCGAAGTTAACCCCGGCCCTCTGGTTAAAAACAATTTTTGCTTCTTAGAGTTTAAGAGTTTGTAAATAAAATCAGTTCATATTTTGAATTCAACGAATGAAGACTCGGTTATTTTCTTTCTCTTCGGAAATTTCTATTCAAGTGGTCCCCCTTGAAATTTCTCTAGGCTATGACTTCGTGCGGGCTGTGGGGACACGGTCTCCCTGGGCTGCTGTCTTTGAGAGGCTTGAGTTTTTGGAGTTCGTAAACTTCTCGTAATCGGACAACGTTACTGGAAAGGAACTTGATTATCTTGTATGGACCTTTATACTTAGGAGCCAGTTTTGCGTTGAATCCTTCGTTGATATTAGACAATACATGTTGCCTGAGCATGACCATGCTTCCGATACTTGGACGACAGTCGAGTCGTCGCAGATCGTAGTATTTCTTCTGACCCTGGGTGACGTTACGTTGGTTCTCGTGAACTAGCTTGAAAACGTCTTTTATTCGTCTGTCGCGGTCTTTGGGACTAGAGGGTCCGTTACCGGAGACATCTGTTACTTAGTCATAAAGAGCGCCAGGCATACGAGTTTCTCGACTTCATATTATGTAGGCCGGACTGAATCCGGTAGTATCGTTGACGCTAGAGTTGATGGCTAGTGTTATATTAGGAAGCCATTGATCCCAAGTATTTTTCAATTCTACAAATATTGGGCAATCATGGTCTTAATGGTTCTGTTGGCCCGCTCGGTACACTTCTGCTGTGGAGAATATGGGGCAGTGCGCTGGAGTGTAATTCCGGATCTCTTGTAAAAGTTTTTGAAAACCTTGCTAGTGAACTGGTTACCATTATCGCTCACGAGGGTAGCCGAAATGGTCCCAGATCCTTTCACGAAACGCCTTCTGCAAAGCTGGCGAAGTGACCTTACGGAGTGGTACCAGCTCCACACATTTACTGTACAAATCAAGGAAAACTAGTAGCATCTTATCACCTTGCTTAGAACGTGGCAGGAGACCGATGAAATCGGTACGCAGAGGACCGACTTGGCGGGTGAGAATCTTGCTAGCCGGTCTCGTATGCGCCGGTTTGAACTGCAACCAAGTGAGCCAGCGTCTAACTTAACGGGCCACGTCTCGTAAGAGATCGGGCAAATAGTACATTTGTGTCACTCGCAAAGTGGTTTTCCTGATTCCCATTCCTTGAGTACTTGATCTCGATGTTCTCGGGAAACGCATAATTTCGTGTCATTCCTTGAGTACTTGATCTTGATGTTCTCGGGGAACGCATAATTTTGAAGGTCGTGGTCGTCTGGGTGTGGGTCTTGCCTGCAACAGATCTGACCGTTCTCGAGAATATATCCTGAGAATTCCGGCATCATCTGCTGCAGTATCTTTAACCACCGTTTACATTTTGGATCCAAAGGCTATCCAATCGCGGCAATCGCGTTCAGCTCACCTATAATGTATCTCGAACTCTTATTGTTGCAGTTCTAGCGCCCATCTTGCCACGCGCCTTCGGAAGTTCTATCGAGTTTAACCACTTCAGAGCCAAAAGTGATTACATCGAAACAAAACCGTTATAAATAGCAGCGATATTTCCAGATTGCCCGGTCTATTGCTAGGCGTTCTCTCTCAGTAGCCGAATAATTTTCCTCTTTTCTTTATACCGTCTATATTTTGGGTGAGCATCGCGCCGAGGCCAATGTCGTCAACAGTAACTCTGTCAACGCTGTAAACAGAACTTCTCAGTAAAATCAGGGCAGGCAGACAGTCTTGAGTGCATCGAATGCCTGCTGTTGTACCGGACCCAAACACCATCTCAATCCCTTTTTTAAGAGAAGGGGTGTTGCGGGGGGGGGGGGTTTTTTAAAAACCCGTCAATAACAAGAAGCAATTCCGAGACATCGACGGAGTTTAGGAAATTTGGGTGGTGTTAAAGGGTTACGGAGATTCTCTCGCTGATGACATGACATAAAAATTGTGACGAATCACAATATTTTTTATAGCGGACGTTGACGATACTATGCGCAGTACGTTCAAGTGGCCCCTACGACACCAGGACAAAGCCTGTTACGCGCGAGCCCAAGCAGATAGCTGCCCACCTCCCACCCGACCGACCGAGGGGTGCAGCCGTATAACGCACGGCACGAATCGCGTGGACAAATACACAATAGAATAAACAGACAAACAAATAACTAAAAAATACTATAGCTATCTATTAACTAAATGGGATAGGATAGAAGTTTTAATCATATTAATAGAAAGCTCTGAGCCAATTACAGGGAATAGAAGGTTGTAATCAGAGCAGAGGACCCTAAAAGGTTCATGCAGGGCATAGTTAGAAGAACAACGACTAAGGGATAAAGGGATCAAAGGATGTCTACTCCGTCTACATGGTACCGATAGATTTACCTGAGCTAATAACTCAGGCGAGTCGATATCACCAATTAGGAGCTTGTGCATAAAAATAACACCAAGCATAATTCTACGGTTAGTTAGGGAAGGAAGGTTAATCAAGAGAAGTCTACTAGAATACGAAGGCAAATTGACATTGCGATCCCAGCTTAAGCCACGAAGAGCAAATAGCAAGAACTGCTTTTGAACGGATTCAAGTCTAATCTGGTGCGACTCATATTGAGGCGACCAAATGCAAGATCCATACTCTAAAATAGGACGGACAAGCGAAGTAAAAAGAACTTTAGTTGTATAGGGGTCATCAAATTCTTTTGACCATCTTTTAATGAAACCTAGGACACTCATGGCCTTTGCGACCGTGGTGGAAATATGGGTGTTAAAATTTAACTTATGGTCCATAAGTACGCCCAAATCATTCATATTATTTAGACGTTCTAAGGGACTATTGTTTAGAAAATAAGTGACCAGTTGAGGAGAGTTACGAAAAAAAGTCATTACCTTACATTTGGTAGTGTTAAGATTTAGTAGATTAAACTGGCACCAGGATTGAAAGTTATTAAGATCAGCTTGTAGCCGACTAAATGAATCTGTATCTTTATAAGTAAGACAAAGCTTGACATCGTCAGCATACATAAGCACATGCGAATGAACAATGACTGATGGAAGATCGTTAATGAATAGTGTAAAAAGCAGAGGGCCAAGATGACTACCTTGAGGTACACCAGAAGTCACAGGAATGGAATCGGAAAAAGAAGACTTAAAAAGTACCTTCTGTTTTCTATTTGTTAAATATTCTCGAACCCAAGAGAGGAAAAGGTGTGGAAACCCAATGTCGCTCAGCTTAGAAAGTAATAGGGTATGATTAACGGAATCAAAGGCTTTGCTGAAGTCAGTGTATATAACATCAGATTGTTTACTATTTTTGAACCCCTTAATAATTATTGATGTAAATTCTAAAAGGTTAGTGGTTGTAGATCTACGTTTCACAAACCCATGTTGGGATGGCGAAATAATAGAACTGCAAAAATGTTGCAATTGAGAAGTTATAATTTTCTCAAAAGCTTTCGGAATAGCGGACAATTTTGAGATACCTCTATAGTTAGAGGCTTCGGACTTTTTGCCATTTTTATGCAGAGGTATGATATACGACTCCTTCCAAATAGATGGAAAAGAGGAAGATTCGACAGACAATAGAAACAATTTTAAAATGGGTTTGCATAAAGCGTTTGCACAGAACCTGAGTACACATCCAGGAAGACCATCTGGCCCCGGAGAATAAACGGGTTTAACTGATTTAAGTTCGCTAAGAATAGAACTTTCATCAAACACTGGATTGAAAATGCAATTAGCCTTTTTTAAATGATAAGGATACGGACTTGCTCGATATTCCGTTGAGGAATAAGTTGTTTTGAAAAAACTCGCAAACATATCGGCAATTGCCTGATCAGTGCTCGCTTTTTTATTTTGAAAAGACAAAAAAGATGGGTGCACGGAGGTCTTACGTTTAGAATTGACAAAATTATAAAATTGTTTAGGGTCAGAAGAAAACTGAAGCTTACACCGCTGAAGATAATCCTTATAGCATTGTGTATTAAGCATCATGAATTTTGAACGAGCGACTGTATACAGAGCATAATCTGATGAACGACGTGTTTTTTGAAACTTCTTATAACATCGTGTTTTCACATTTTTCAAATTGGATAACTCACGAGAGAACCAGGGAGGTTTGTTAAGCCGCTCCAGCCTACCAAGAGGCACACAAATATCAAAGAGTGAATTCAGAGTATCATAGAAAAAACGAACAGCTGAGTTCATATCTCTACAATTGTACAGATAAGACCAATCGGTATTAGTAATGTTTTCGTTAAGGGTGACAAAGTCGGTCTTACGAAAGCACCTAGTTAAAGGAAACTCATTTGAACCAAGTAATGGTGAAAGCAAGGGCAGATCAATTTTTATATTTAATGTAGGATGAAATTTGTCTTCTGGAAGAACAAATGGTTCGATCCTAGAAACCTCACAATAAGAAGTATCCTCTACAAAAATAAGATCTAACGATTTTCCATTAGAATTTAAGACAGGATTGACTTGGGATAAAGATAAGCCTAGAAGGCCGTCAATAAAGTCATGTGACAAAGAGGGCAGCAACATGGTAGATTCATCTGTTAGTGACCATACTAAAGCGGGTAAATTAAAATCACCTACAACTATGAGCATGTCTTGACTGGAAACTAAAGAGGAGACAAACTGAATTGCCTCTAAATGATTTAAATATACCACCATGTCTGACAATGGTGGAATATAGGAACAAGTAATAAAAGCATTAAAAGATTTAAAATTTACTTTAACACCGACAAACTCAATCTCCTGGGTACTAGAAAATTGAATCATTTCAGATGATAAAGCAGCATCAACAGCTATTAGAACGCCCCCGCCTACGCGAGAAATCCGGTCACGTCTGAATATAGAAAAGTTTGTGGAAAACACCGATGCATCAGCAATGTCAGGTTTAAGCCACGTCTCTGTAAAAGCTAGAATGTTATGCTCAAAAGAAAGACTATCTACATAGAGATTAGGAAGTTTGGATTTCAGTCCTCTAACGTTCTGGTAACCCAGGTTAAGGGACGAAGCTAGTTTTTTGACACACCAGCAGATGCTGATGTGGCAGGAATAGTATTAGTTGTTGTTGTTGGCAAGCGAATCGGTTGCCGATTTTTCTTTCTTACAGTATATTCCTTAACTATTATATGTTTCGGCCAAAAATCTTCTCGACATATAGTGTCGAAAATATTGGGAGAAACACTAATTTTAAAGGACGAAATGTCCCGAGAATAAGAAAATTTAAACTTCTCCACCGCAATATTCGAGACGTTAACTTTCTTCCGAATATAGGCTATTACATCATCAGATGTGACAACAGGGTCTAGCCTCGAAACAAATATATGTTTCTTTGGTGGTATGCCAACGAGAGGCCGCGGTCCCGAAGCATCAGCCGTAGCAGTAACGTTGGACAAGTTACCCACTGCAGCAGTCAACTTGTTTACGGGGCCCTCAATACTTTTAGAACAATCGGCAATTTCCATTGGAATGGGTAATTGCCCGGACACATCGGACACTACAATAGGCATCGTTTTTAAGAGATCATTCCCAGGTGATACCGGTAATTCCTTACTAATAGCATTCACAACCGGGCTCTTAAACGATATCAACTGCTGTACATTAGGAGTGGACGGTGCATGAGACCGGTCGGGGACGATAAGAGACGCTGGCGGATCTGCAGATACTGAAACACCCCAAGGACTGGTCCTTTTACGTTTCGGAGACTCATTCATAAGCGATAAACTCCTGAACTGAGTCTCCACCGCATTAAACTCCGCTTGGAGTTTATTAAAACCTGCCCTTAAAGTGTCAAAACTATCTCTAGTCCGCCTCATGAAAGAGCGCATCTCATTCTCGACCCCACGGCAAGCATCACATCCATATTTTAAGCCACCGCCTTTAGCAATAGACTCCTTGATTCTGCCTGTGTAACCTGCACACTTAACGTGAACCGCATTGTCACACAGCCAACAAAGAATATAATCATGGGAGTCAACCGGATGAGTGGCCACTATGCAATTATTTTTTGAGCAGACAACCATTTTATCAAAATTTAATTAATTTAATTAAAAAGGAAAATACAAAAAATATAAAAATTCTAAATGTTAAAAATCTGTGTATAAGAATATACTGACCAGTTCTGACACAAGGGTTAATGTGCAGAGTAAGCCTTCACAACTAAAGAAAAGAAATTACAAAAAATACACAAAAACAAAAACACGTATCACAGAGTCGCGGGTAGGCAAAAGACGAGAGCGCAAATCAAACAAGAATAGGAAAGAGCGGGAGAGCGCGTCAAATTGAACACATGCAATAACAATTTGTACGCAAGAGCGCGGAAGTTAGTTAAAATGGTAACGACACAAAAGCAAAAAGAGATAAACAAAACAACAACACCGCTAACGCAAGTATTGCTGTAAGTTTTGATTTTATTTAAATTTAAACAAATGCACAAAAGCGACAGCAAGAATTCGCGAAATGAAAATAAAATTCGGATGCTGGAAATATTAGCCGGTAATGAATTTATTAATAAGTTATAGAAAATAAGTTAATCGCGAGAAAAAATAAAAGTTGATAAGCGCAAAAAAACACGTCCGTTCTCTGCAACGAGTGAAAGTTTTGAAAGTTTTGTAAAAGTAAAATACGCCCATGTAGGGCCCCTTAGTTATTTGCTACGCCCATTGGAGGGCACATTTAAATATTCTAATGTCTAAATTAACTGTAGTTCTTTCTCTAATTCACATACACTAGGTAGGTGAAATATTTACCTATCAGATGTCTATCAGGTCCCAATATGCGAAAACCTGCGACGCCGGTGCTTAAGCCATAAATCTAACGCAACCTCGCCTAAAAAATGTGCTGCAGGTATAAGGAAAAAGAAGAGCGCATGAGTTATGTATAAGTCCACTCCATTCTCAGAACATAATATAAAACCAGACCGTCTACAAACCCCAATTAGCCAGAAAGTACAAGAGCTATTGAACTCGTTAATTGCTTAATAAGTGATTTCGCAACACGAGTTTAATAAACTCTTTTAAATACGAAAACATCCGGTTTAGCAACCGAAACACAAATATATACTAAAACACATGTATGTCAAATAAGTCTAATCAGCATAATCATGGAATATGCATTGAATTCCAAATAATTATACCAACACAAATAGATATGGAGACACATTTACGTAACATAGGTTAATCACCATTTTTATGTAAAAGCTTTCATTTTGTACATTTTGAATAAAGAGTTTTTAGTTGATTCTGGCCACTGAAATATAAATGTCCTGTTCTTTATACTTCGCCAAAATAATTATTTTTTAAATAAACGCATCCTGCAATTCCATAATTGGCGCAGTCGGTAGGATCCTTTTTCATTAAAGAGGATCCAGCGATAACATTCGAACCAAATAAATAAATTAAGGAAAACTGAGTGCGAAAGAAAATAAAAATAATTAACATTTATTGTCCGACGTGTACAAACGGAATCAACTCTTACACAAAAAAAAATCAGTTTTAACTAAAAATCAGTATAGTGCAATAACAAATAAAAATTAAAATTCTGGCTTCAAGAAAGCATCAAAAGACAAGCGAATTTCGACAAAACAAGAATGCCTCAAGAGAACCCACAAATGCCACAGGCAGACCTGTTAGAACAACTGGCTATGAGAGAACAGCAGCTGGAACAGCTACGGCAAGCTTATGTACAACTTCAGACCAACAACACTAGTACAGCGCAGAAAGGACGATCGTTCAAAACAATTAACAATTAATTAGCCACGTTCACTGGAACAGGGGACATCTCGATAAATGCATTCTTCAGCAGCGTGGAATATCTACTCCTGTCAATACAAGACCCGGAATTGAAGCGAGAAGCCAGACGGACCATTTTCTATAGTGTAGTGATCTGGGAGCTGATAAAAGCCACTTTAAAACTGAGGTACAGACCAGTCACGAAACCACACCAACTCTACCGAAGAATCTGCGATTTAAAAGTGAATACGAAGATGTTAATGATGAATATTAATACTGACGACAATGAAAACGATACCAGGAACGTTGACAACCCAGCAAATACTTCATCAAGACGGGTATGCACAAATAGAGATGAAATATCAAGACATAGTTACAGCAACGGACATAATAATAAACATAATAAATTTAAAAGACATCGATAACATTTTAAGTGACCTAGAAAACAACATATTAATGATAAACAACGACAACAAACATAAACAGAAACAAGACATAAACTTTACACATTATACGGAAACTACACACGTAAAAGACGTGGACTAGTTAATGCAATTGGTAGTGCAGCAAAATGGATGTTGGGTACCATGGACGAAGAGGACAGAAATGTAATAAAAAGTCATTTATCAAAATTCAAAGAAAATATGCAAGAAACTAACGAATTATTGAATGAACAAATTTATACATACTTTAATAATTCAATTCAGTATATCAAGCAAATAATAAAGGCAGACAGAAAAGCAATTGAAAATCAATTAAAAGCAATTGGAAAATACGAAAAAAATGTATTACGATCAGCAAATAAAAATTCATTTAATAAGAAATTTAAATCAAACCTTGCAATTTAGCCGGCTCGAGGTCAATCTTACAAAAGTAGATTATTTCAAAAGGCAACACAAAAAGGTGAGCAGGTTGTCTGTATAGCTATTTCAAGAACTATTAAGTTCTATCATCAGCAGACTTTGCTAAAGAAGTTCGGAATTGCAATAGCCATACCATGTCTTCAACGCTAGAATTAGTTGGGAATTACAGCAACCAAATGAAGCGAAAAAGTTGGTAAAGCCTACAACACCGAAGACCACCTTTTTGTGCATACCCTTAGGCGCTATGAAATATTAGTGTAAGAGCTTCGCCCTTACCAAACTAATATCACGACCTGTTATTTCATATATGTACCATATAGAAAAAGGGTTTTTTTTTTTGGAATAAAAATTCCAAAGTATCGGCATGCCTTCCGTTGGTGTTATCTGGTTAGATTACGACCTATTTGAAATTTAAATCAAACCTTGCAATTTAGCCGGCTCGAGGTCAATCTTAGAAAAGAAGATTTCAAAAGGCAACACAAAAACGTGAGCAGGTTGTCTGTATAGCTATTTCAAGAACTACCAAGTTCTATCATCAGCAGACTTTGCTAAAGAACTTCGCAATTGCAATGATAAGAAATAAGATAGAACATCTACAAGATAACGTAGCATCGGCTAGGTACAATATATTACACCCTAGCATATTGACGGATAGCGAGATAAAAAAATACAACATAAACTTCAACAATCTAAATTATATTAACTACAGCATTGTTTACTAATAATCTATTAATATTCGTAATAGAAATTGTAGCGTGCGCTAGTTTAAACTTCCAAATGTTCAAACTTAACGACGCACAGTGGGGATTTCTGGCATTTAGCATTGCAAAAATCATAGCGTCTAAACCAATAAAGCGATTTCAAAAATTTAAAAAGCATATAATAAAAAATACCTTAAGCTTCAAAATGAATGTTTGACAAAAGTGCTGGGTGTTTGTGGTGCTGTAATATTAAGGTCAAAGTCAGAAAATATTTCCAAGCATGTTTTTCCTTTAAAAATGGATCGAAACCCGGTTTTTTTCAAATGAAATTTTTCATTGTTTTAGACGACTGTGTAACATTTTGTAATGTTTTAATTTGATTTTTTAACATAATTACAAAAAGAAAAAAAAATTTTTTTAATTTTTTTTAGTTTAATTTTGAAAGTTTGCTATTGATGGCTGATTTTCTTCAAAATAATTTTCAATATTTACATCAATATCTAATAAACTCAACATTTCGGGACTATAGTTGCCATTTTCCAAATCCTTTCGTGATCGCACGTGTCTCAGTGATGCAATAAGTGGGTCCGAAGAGGCTGCTAGCATGTTAAAAAGGTCTTCATTTTGTCTAAGACGAGAAGTTTTTAATGTATGTCTGTAATGTCGAATAGGACATAATTGTGCCAAATTTGATCAAGATCGGGTGACTATATCATATAGCTCCCATACAAACGGCAAAGTCACGAACAGTGACTTTCTCAATAACTTCATTAATTTTATAGCTATTGTCATAAAAGTTGGTATTTGTCAGTTTTGTGTTCTTATTAATAATTGTGGCAAATTTGGCCAAGATCGGGTGACTATATCATAGAACTCCCATAGGAACGATCGGTCGAAAACACTGACTTTTGTCAAAAAGTTCGTTATATCCTATGCTAAGATTGAAGGCCGTTCTTTTGCAAACATTAGACTTTTTGGATAAAAGTTTTTACACTTTGATGTCTATGGGTAAGGAAAGAATTACCAAAACAGTTGCAGGGGTATACAAACTTCGACGCGGTCGAAGTTAACCCCGGCCCTCTGGTTAAAAACAATTTTTGCTTCTTAGAGTTTAAGAGTTTGTAAATAAAATCAGTTCATATTTTGAATTCAACGAATGAAGACTCGGTTATTTTCTTTCTCTTCGGAAATTTCTATTCAAGTGGTCCCCCTTGAAATTTCTCTAGGCTATGACTTCGTGCGGGCTGTGGGGACACGGTCTCCCTGGGCTGCTGTCTTTGAGAGGCTTGAGTTTTTGGAGTTCGTAAACTTCTCGTAATCGGACAACGTTACTGGAAAGGAACTTGATTATCTTGTATGGACCTTTATACTTAGGAGCCAGTTTTGCGTTGAATCCTTCGTTGATATTAGACAATACATGTTGCCTGAGCATGACCATGCTTCCGATACTTGGACGACAGTCGAGTCGTCGCAGATCGTAGTATTTCTTCTGACCCTGGGTGACGTTACGTTGGTTCTCGTGAACTAGCTTGAAAACGTCTTTTATTCGTCTGTCGCGGTCTTTGGGACTAGAGGGTCCGTTACCGGAGACATCTGTTACTTAGTCATAAAGAGCGCCAGGCATACGAGTTTCTCGACTTCATATTATGTAGGCCGGACTGAATCCGGTAGTATCGTTGACGCTAGAGTTGATGGCTAGTGTTATATTAGGAAGCCATTGATCCCAAGTATTTTTCAATTCTACAAATATTGGGCAATCATGGTCTTAATGGTTCTGTTGGCCCGCTCGGTACACTTCTGCTGTGGAGAATATGGGGCAGTGCGCTGGAGTGTAATTCCGGATCTCTTGTAAAAGTTTTTGAAAACCTTGCTAGTGAACTGGTTACCATTATCGCTCACGAGGGTAGCCGAAATGGTCCCAGATCCTTTCACGAAACGCCTTCTGCAAAGCTGGCGAAGTGACCTTACGGAGTGGTACCAGCTCCACACATTTACTGTACAAATCAAGGAAAACTAGTAGCATCTTATCACCTTGCTTAGAACGTGGCAGGAGACCGATGAAATCGGTACGCAGAGGACCGACTTGGCGGGTGAGAATCTTGCTAGCCGGTCTCGTATGCGCCGGTTTGAACTGCAACCAAGTGAGCCAGCGTCTAACTTAACGGGCCACGTCTCGTAAGAGATCGGGCAAATAGTACATTTGTGTCACTCGCAAAGTGGTTTTCCTGATTCCCATTCCTTGAGTACTTGATCTCGATGTTCTCGGGAAACGCATAATTTCGTGTCATTCCTTGAGTACTTGATCTTGATGTTCTCGGGGAACGCATAATTTTGAAGGTCGTGGTCGTCTGGGTGTGGGTCTTGCCTGCAACAGATCTGACCGTTCTCGAGAATATATCCTGAGAATTCCGGCATCATCTGCTGCAGTATCTTTAACCACCGTTTACATTTTGGATCCAAAGGCTATCCCTAGGGCATCGGCAATCGCGTTCAGCTCACCTATAATGTATCTCGAACTCTTATTGTTGCAGTTCTAGCGCCCATCTTGCCACGCGCCTTCGGAAGTTCTATCGAGTTTAACCACTTCAGAGCCAAAAGGTCAGTGATTACATCGAAACAAAACCGTTATAAATAGCAGCGATATTTCCAGATTGCCCGGTCTATTGCTAGGCGTTCTCTCTCAGTAGCCGAATAATTTTCCTCTTTTCTTTATACCGTCTATATTTTGGGTGAGCATCGCGCCGAGGCCAATGTCGTCAACAGTAACTCTGTCAACGCTGTAAACAGAACTTCTCAGTAAAATCAGGGCAGGCAGACAGTCTTGAGTGCATCGAATGCCTGCTGTTGTACCGGACCCAAACACCATCTCAATCCCTTTTTTAAGAGACTGGTTGTACCGGGTCTGAGAAGTTTGGTACAAACCGTCGATACCAAGAAGCAATTCCGAGACATCGACGGAGTTCACGAACATTGGTTGGTGTTATAAGGTTACGGAGATTCTCTCGCTGATGACATGACATAGAAATTGTGACGAATCACAATATTTGTTAGGCTAAACTACGCCCATGTAGGGCCCCTTAGTTATTTGCTACGCCCATTGAGGGCACATTTAAATATTCTAATGTCTAAATTAACTGTAGTTCTTTCTGTATTTCACATACACTAGGTAGGTGAAATATTTACCTATCAGATGTCTATCAGGTCCCAATAAGCGAAAACCTGCGACGCCGGTGCTTAAGCCATAAATCTAACGCAACCTCGCCTAAAAAATGTGCTACAGGTATAAGGAAAAAGAAGAGCGCATGAGTTATGTATAAGTCCACTCCATTCTCAGAACATAATATAAAACCAGACCGTCTACAAACCCCAATTAGCCAGAAAGTACAAGAGCTATTGAACTCGTTAATTGCTTAATAAGTGATTTCGCAACACGAGTTTAATAAACTCTTTTAAATACGAAAACATCCGGTTTAGCAACCGAAACACAAATATATACTAAAACACATGTATGTCAAATAAGTCTAATCAGCATAATCATGGAATATGCATTGAATTCCAAATAATTATACCAACACAAATAGATATGGAGACACATTTACGTAACATAGGTTAATCACCATTTTTATGTAAAAGCTTTCATTTGTACATTTTGAATAAAGAGTTTTTAGTTGATTCTGGCCACTGAAATATAAATGTCCTGTTCTTTATACTTCGCCAAAATAATTATTTTTTAAATAAACGCATCCTGCAATTCCATAATTGGCGCAGTCGGTAGGATCCTTTTTCATTAAAGAGGATCCAGCGATAACATTCGAACCAAATAAATAAATTAAGGAAAACTGAGTGCGAAAGAAAATAAAAATAATTAACATTTATTGTCCGACGTGTACAAACGGAATCAACTCTTACACAAAAAAAAAAAAATCAGTTTTAACTAAAAATCAGTATAGTGCAATAACAAATAAAAATTAAAATTCTGGCTTCAAGAAAGCATCAAAGATAAGCGAATTTCGACAAAACAAGAATGCCTCAAGAGAACCCACAAATGCCACAGGCAGACCTGTTAGAACAACTGGCTATGAGAGAACAGCAGCTGGAACAGCTACGGCAAGCTTATGTACAACTTCAGACCAACAACACTAGTACAGCGCAGAAAGGACGATCGCACGTAAGAGACGTGGACTAGTTAATGCAATTGGTAGTGCAGCAAAATGGATATTCGGTACCATGGACGAAGAGGACAGAAATGTAATAAAAAGTCATTTATCAAAATTCAAAGAAAATATGCAAGAAACTAACGAATTATTGAATGAACAAATTTATACATACTTTAATAATTCAATTCAGTATATCAAGCAAATAATAAAGGCAGACAGAAAAGCAATTGAAAATCAATTAAAAGCAATTGGAAAATACGAAAAAATGTATTACGATCAGCAAATAAAAATTCATTTAATAAGAAATTTAAATCAAACCTTGCAATTTAGCCGGCTCGAGGTCAATCTTACAAAAGTAGATTATTTCAAAAGGCAACACAAAAAGGTGAGCAGGTTGTCTGTATAGCTATTTCAAGAACTATTAAGTTCTATCATCAGCAGACTTTGCTAAAGAAGTTCGGAATTGCAATAGCCATACCATGTCTTCAACGCTAGAATTAGTTGGGAATTACAGCAACCAAATGAAGCGAAAAAAGTTGGTAAAGCCTACAACACCGAAGACCACCTTTTTGTGCATACCCTTAGGCGCTATGAAATATTAGTGTAAGAGCTTCGCCCTTACCAAACTAATATCACGACCTGTTATTTCATATATGTACCATATAGAAAAAGGGTTAGATAATCTGGTTAGATTACGACCTATTTGAAATTTAAATCAAACCTTGCAATTTAGCCGGCTCGAGGTCAATCTTAGAAAAGAAGATTTCAAAAGGCAACACAAAAATGTGAGCAGGTTGTCTGTATAGCTATTTCAAGAACTACCAAGTTCTATCATCAGCAGACTTTGCTAAAGAACTTCGCAATTGCAATGATAAGAAATAAGATAGAACATCTACAAGATAACGTAGCATCGGCTATGTACAATATATTACACCCTAGCATATTGACGGATAGCGAGATAAAAAAATACAACATAAACTTCAACAATCTAAATTATATTAACTACAGCATTGTTTACTAATAATCTATTAATATTCGTAATAGAAATTGTAGCGTGCGCTAGTTTAAACTTCCAAATGTTCAAACGTAACGACGCACAGTGGGGATTTCTGGCATTTAGCATTGCGAAAATCATAGCGTCTAAACCAATAAAGCGATTTCAAAAATTTAAAAAGCATATAATAAAAAATACCTTAAGCTTCAAAATGAATGTTTGACAAAAGTGCTGGGTGTTTGTGGTGCTGTAATATTAAGGTCAAAGTCAGAAAATATTTCCAAGCATGTTTTTCCTTTAAAAATGGATCGAAACCCGGTTTTTTTCAAATGGAATTTTTCATTGTTTTAGACGACTGTGTAACATTTTTGTAATGTTTTAATTTGATTTTTTAACATAATTACAAAAAAAAAAAAAAATTTTTTAATTTTTTTTTAGTTTAATTTTGAAAGTTTGCTATTTATGGCTGATTTTCTTCAAAATAATTTTCAATATTTACATCAATATCTAATAAACTCAACATTTCGGGACTATAGTTGCCATTTTCCAAATCCTTTCGTGATCGCACGTGTCTCAGTGATGCAATAAGTGGGTCCGAAGAGGCTGCTAGCATGTTAAAAAGGTCTTCATTTTGTCTAAGACGAGAAGTTTTTAATGTATGTCTGTAATGTCGAATAGGACTGGCGATCTGCACAGCTTTCGTAATGCTCGCCTTTGCCCTCTCTTGTTCCTTTTCATACTTTGAAGAAAGTGCTTCTCAAAGATGCTCCGTTGTAATGCTTTCAGTAGCACCCTGAAGCTTTCGTTTCCTTGTAAACGTTGAACAATCTTCCACATCTTTGTGCGGCCTTCCTCTTCCTCTGCTAGTTGATGGTTGATCATCTTCGTGCTCCGAATCTACGAATGTCGTATACTCCTCAAGCCAAACTTCATTTTTTCACGAAATTTGCCAGATTTCTGCCGCTTGCGATCCATTTTCGCCTTAAGTTATATTGTGTATATTTTTATTTTTACCTTAAGCTCCGTACTAGCGTTTTCGAATGAAACGCCCATCTCCTTCAGCAATCCCATTTCAAAATCATTTAAGTTATCATACTCGTGGAAAACTTTCAAAATCCTTTTATTCTTTAACAACATTTTTGCACAAATAAATAAAACTGTCTTGAATTATATTGACAAATACTATTCAGTCCTGATTTAAGGTGTTTCCACTTATGAAGTTAAAATTAAACTGTCGAGGTAAAACGAGAGGAATAATTTGCTCTTTATGTAATATTTTTTAAATAACTAGCTAGAACGAAAAATCGGTATTACCTTTTTTGTATTAATTAGGTAAAAAACTTAATATTTACATCCAATTAGGTAAACGGAAATAAGAACGACCAACCTACAACTAGGTCAAATTTTCCATCAACCTAAATAACATTTACCTGCCTTGTCAGTTTTTCCAAAGCAGGTAATTAGCAATTTATCATTGTAGAATGGCATATATGTAATCAGGTAGTATTTGCAAAACAGCACTACGCAATGATATCATTTAAATACAAAGAAGCTACAGGCCAATACGCATGCGCTCTTCTTCTTCCTTATACCTGTAGCGCATTTTTTAGACGAGGTTGCCTTAGTTTTATGGCTTACGCATCGGTGTCGCAGGTCTCCGCATATTGGGACTATATACATCTGATAGGTAAATATTTCACCTACCTAGTGTACATACACATAGTCCGGTATTGATA
Organism: Drosophila equinoxialis; assembly: GCA_018150345.1. Lineage (NCBI taxonomy): Eukaryota > Metazoa > Arthropoda > Insecta > Diptera > Drosophilidae > Drosophila > Drosophila equinoxialis. Next base: position 92,294 of record JAECWI010000924.1, on the reverse strand, counting down.
CTCGTTGATCATTGCTAGTTTTATTCCACCAAAGTTCAAAAAATGCCAATATTTAGTACATTTTTTAAACGCTTCTAGTTCAATAACGATTTAAGTAATTATTAAAATTTATGAAACATGCTACTTTTCAGATAAAACCAAAAAATTCAAGATCGATTGTTGAAATCGCCCAATATTGAGTTTTAAAGTTGCGATTTTTTTTTAAAATTGTAATTTTTTCCTATTCACTAAAAATGTCTCAACTTTGGGAGCCTCTAGCACCCATGAATCTCAACCGATTTCAAATTTTTTTTGGATTCATAATCTCTGAAGTATTTCCTATCTATTGCATATATCATTTTTGCCAAACGCGATTATGAAAAAACGTATTTTTGCAACGCTATCCGAGCAAAAGGCCCAACTGTGCGACGTTACGCGCGTCTTTGCTAATAGCGATCAATCGATAAATAAATAATACTGCTATCGATCGACCGATAAAAGAATAATATTGCGATATCGATAAGCGATCTATCGTTTTTTTTTGAGAAGGAAAGTTATAAAAAAAAGCTGTGTCCCGAAAATTTTAAGCCTAGATTCTAGCAGGTATGCAGGTTATTAAAATTTTTATCCCGCCGCCATCTGCATCTTACTCTATATCATAGATTGGAAACCTCCCATTTGTCTGGCCAATATTGCCGATAGCTTTCGTGCAAGTATTATTTTCTGGAAAACCGGCGAGTTTTCGAAAACCAATTTCTCGCGCCGGAGCACGTGCAGCCAAACTTTGGGTTGTCTTGCATTCCGGATTAACATTCGGATATTGGGAAGACACTGCAATTAAACACCGTCAGCGCCACAACGTTTTGTGTTGATGTTCACGGTGCGAATGAACTGGATTTTTCCTATGGCTAGGGTTTAAAGGCAAGTGGCCGTTTTTGCTAAATAGTTTCTTAAAAATAATTTTCTTTTTGATCTGATTTTTCTGTCGAAGCCCAATCAAGTTAAAAAAAAAATAACATATGTAATTAAGCAAATGTAAAATCAATTTAAAGTCACGTGAAGGTTATTCTAAATAATTCAAGTCAAGCGTAACAGTAAATAGAATAAATAAAATAAAGTGAAAGAAACGGAGTTTAATGATGGTCATAAAGCGCAATGGAGAGATCATCATCTAAAACACACTCCCACGGTGCATCGATGGAAGGCCTTTTAGCGACTAAACTATGGGGTAAGTGCCTAGTGTAGTAAGCGGTATCAATTCGGTGACTCTCAGCCATGTTTTTGCGAACTATGTGGTGCTGGTAGTCAATTGATGCTCTGATTTGTTGATGTAATTTCTGTTTCAGCGTTTTATGATCAACCGAATAATAACAAAGAAATGAATTCCGTCAATAATAATTGAATTGAAGCAAAATAAAAATAATAAGTAAATTTGTGCAACTTGAATTTAAATAACCGTAACGAAAAAAAAAAAAAAAAACGAATTTGAATTAAGATGAATAACTATTACAAAAAAAATTTATTATCTTGATTCATTTGATATTTCTTCGATAAATTTTTATTCTATTCTACGTTAATTAATAATTTGTAACGAATAAGCGCTTTCCATAATACTAGCTTTAGTCCCTTTTATTAAATAATTTAATTTGCTTTTGAGTTCTATTGGTTTTCAAGTCGGAAAAGTTTGGAATTTTGGAATGTTGAGTTATACCAGACAACTAATTAAAATCCGTCAGGATACATTTTGTAAAAATTTAATATAAGAAAGAAATGTTGCCATCTGAAATTATAATGAATTTGAATATGATTGCTTAAGTTTTATAATTTATTTTCCTAGTGACATGGGTACCTGATTTGATATTAGTGAGGTTTAATGGGAATCTTTATAAAGAATAACAAAGATTCATGGTTGGGAGGGTATAAAACTGACAGGTCCATCTACATCTTTGACCTCAGTAACTACTAGTCGTGAACCAAAGAATACTCTTTCCTTCCTTTCGGGTTTTTTTTTATATATGAATTACTAGTGTTCATAGGTATTTTTCTTGCAAGTCATTCAATTGCCATTTAAAGTTAGTTTCAGTAGAGATCCTAATAAAATTAAATTTTATAATTAAAGGTAGAGATTTCAGCAAACAACCCCCCCCACCCCGCAAGGGCTACGGAACCAGAGGATCTCGATCTGCTGCAATTCACCTACCGCCTTCTTTACGTTATCGGTCTATTTATCATCGCTGTGCTAGGATGATTACATAAAATTTATGGCGCGCAACCGTGAGACCGGATAAGAAGGTTACATAAAATTTTGTGGCGCCCAACAGAGGGGCAGGATAAAAGCATACGCAACTCCTTGACAATATTAGATACTGACAAGAAGTTTTCTTTAAGTAACGGCAAGTGGTTATTTCGACAGCAGACCACATTAGAAGTATGTAGTTCTACCCTAGGTGATATAAAGTGTTGAGTTCAAACATATCAGGAAATTCTTAAGATCAAAACATGAGGTTTCAAGTTTTCGTCGATTTTGTTAGACTATATTAGGGTATAACTTACGCGAATAAATGAACCTGCGCAGTTTAAATCTGCTTGGCGAAGCCGATGTTTCGGTTAGGAATATTCAGCCGCAAAGTTAAAAGAGAAAATGAATGTAAGCAAGAATTTCAAGACTCTGTATCACAAGATTGCTCGTTTACTTTAGGTCCTCGATAATTTAGCACTCGTTTAGTAAGGCGTTCAAAACTTTTCTTAACAATTTAGATTATTGTATATTGGATGTTCGATATCAGTACTGATTGTATCTAAGATCATGTTACGACTGCGGAATGGCTAAAGAAATCGAAGACAACTCGATTAAATTGTTTTATAGTAAGCTTTGGAGGATTAAATGTTCAGGTGTCTGGATCTTGGTAATACGGATAGTATATCCTTGCCGATCTGAAGTTTCAAGAGGCCAATGCCTAACTAAAAGAATAATTTAAGTAAAATGTCATAGCCCAAAAAAAATAAATAAATAAATAAGTTACCAATATTCTTTAGGTTCATTTGGCTAGTTACGATATTAAATCAAGTACCCAGTCATGTTACTCTAGGAAAATAATTAATTGAAAAAAAAAATGTCTCGAGTTCAACATAGTCCACCAAATATGCAAAATTTGTTCCTTGGTTTTGGACAACACGCAAACATGTTTCTGTACGCCCTGTAAACACATTCTCCATAAATCATGTTTGGAAGCTCTACTAGAAAAGGAAAAGCATTGCCCAGTTTGTGAGAGTGAGGTAGATGTGTCTAGTCTAAAGCTCGTAGTAGGCAACTGTTCACCAAAAGCGAAGCAAAAACATTTGTCATTAGCACCCAGCACTTCTCGAGCATGGACTCGTAATTTTGCAAAAACGCTAAGTCAAGTCCCGATAGACAGAACAGAGCAGCCCAACGAACCAGCTATACAAGTTAGCGAAGCACCAACATCAGGTTTAGATGCCAGTCACAGTAGTAATCAACCCGAACAGCAGTTACCTAGAACCATGCCGAATCAGCAAAGAGCAAGGACCAATCGTAGTAATAATACGTGTCCTAATCGAGAGTTTGATTATACGATTTTACAAAATATGATCGAACAAACAGTTTCTCGTGTAGTATCGTCGTTACCTATAAATTTTGGTCAGCGAGAAGTACCAGTAGACCGTGTACAAACCCAATCAATGATCAGTTCGCCCTGCTCTAAAACTGTACAAAATGCGAAAATTGCAAATGTAATGCAGAAATGGAATCTACGTTTTGACGAATCTACAGAAAGTTTAGGAGTAGAAGAATTTATTTATCGAGTAAAAGCCCTAACGGAGGAAACCCTTGATAGTGATTTTCTTGGGATGTGTAAACACATTCAAATATTGTTTGGAGGAAAAGCCCGCGAATGGTATTGGAGATATCATAAGCAAGTTCCGCGCATAGTATGGAGCTATTTTTGTTCAGCTGTTCGTCAGCAATATAAAGACTATCGGTCAGATTTTATGTGCAAAGAAATGATTCGCGCTAGAAAGCAAAAAGCTGGAGAATCTTTTGTTTGTTTTTATGATGAGGTAGCTTTTTTGATTGACAAGTTTGGTATAAAGTTTGAGGAAGAGGAGCTGATTGAAATTTTGCAAAACAACCTGTTGCCAGAGATACGACAAAAGTTACTATATCAATCTATCGCATCGTTAGGTCATCTCCGTAGATTAGTACAGATGCAAGAAAATTTAACACAAGAACTCAGTCCTCAAGCAAAAGTAGTTCCTAACGCGAAAATGAATGCACGCACACAAATTTTTGAAATTCAAGAAGAGGGAACTGAAGATAATGAAATAGTCCCAGACGAGGAGTATGAAGTTGCTGCGGTGCAAGGGAAGTTCTTTTGTTGGAATTGTCGCGAAGCAGGTCACACATGGCAAAACTGTCTAGAAGATCGCACCAGTTTTTGTTACGGTTGTGGCACGGCCAATGTGTATAAGCCCCAATGTCAAGATTGAATAAGTAGGTCAGCGGAAAACCGACCGAAGGGTGCATCCAGACAACGTCGGATGCTCCCGCAATAGTTACAACCGACTCGGAAAACATTCAACAAAGTATCAACGGAGTGAATCATGAAGTAAACGTACCAAAGTCTCACAAGTTCCCACTAAGATTTTTATCATATCCGGAGCGTTTACAACATTACCTTCCAGTTAAAAACAGAATTGTCAGATCTGACCATCCCTTGTCTAATCGCACGTTAAGACTAAGGAAATATTATGATCACGCAAGACAAACCAGGAAACTTTTTGTTGAAACAATTTTTTGAAACGACAACGATAATAGGAGCTATGCAGAAGTATCATTTCTTACGATCGTATGATTCAATTAGGAGTTATAGATCCAGCTGTAAGCGCCTGGAGCTCTCCTATGCGACCGGTTATAAAGCCGAATAAAGTGCGACTGTGGATGGATGCTTACTGGCAAATAGAATTAACTGAAGCATCCAAACCTCTTACTGCATTTACAGTACCAGAGAGACCGTTATATCAATTCAAAGTTATGCCTTTCGGCCTTTGTAATGCCACATCTACTATGAGTCGTCTAATTTATGAAGTAGTCCCTGCAGATCTTCGTCATTGTGTTTTTTGCTATTTGGATGATCTGTGTATAATTTCAGAGGATTTCTCATCTCATCTTTCGGTGTTAGTAAGAATCGCGGAGCAATTTCGGAAAGTTAACCTGTCCATTAACATAGAGAAAAGTCAGTTTTGTGTGACAAGCATTAATTATTTAGGATATGTAATGGACAGTAAGGGCATCTGCACCGATCCGTCATAGATTGCCTGTATAAAAAATTGGCCACCACCTAAGAATTCGAAACAAACTAGAGGATTCCTTGGAGTTTGCGGTTGGTATCGCCGTTTCATACCAAATTTTGCTGAGCTCACTTATCCTATAACAGAACTGTTGTCGTCAAAAAAGAATTTTGTTTTGACTCTGGAAGCTCAAGCTGCTATGGATAAGTTGAAGGATCTATTAACTTCTGACTTTAATAAGAAACTTTTTTTACACTGTGATGCCAGCGATTATAGTATCGGCGCTGTACTTGTCCAATTATCAGACGCAGAAGAAGACAAACCTATTGCTTTCATGTCTAAAAAGTTGAGTCGTGCTCAACGCAATTATTGAGATAGAGGCTATAGAAATGGGACCGATTATAGATCTGGACTCCGAAGCATTTTTGGACGATAGTTATATGCAGCTAAAGAAAAAAATCACTGGAAATCAAGACAAATTTCCGGATATCAAAATTGTAGATAAACATTTGTATATTCGAACCGAACAGGCCAATGGAGATTTTGAGCAAGAGAAGCTTTCTTGGAAACTATGGGTACAAGATAAACTCAGAGTTGATGTTCTAAAACAAGCTCACGATAGCCATACGTCTTCACATTCAGGTATGCAGAAAACTATTGACAAGATACGTAGAACTCTTTTTTCGCTTGGCATGGTAAAGGATGTGCCATGACCATATTCGTCAGTGTGACACTTGTAAAGAGTCCAAAGCACCAAATTATACGCATAGACCACCTATGGGACAGCATATGCCAACTTGTAGACCTTTTCAACGGCTGTATATCGATTTACTTGGTCCTTACACGCGTAGCAAAATCGGGTTTGTCGGTTTGTTAATTGTTCTTGACCATTTCAGTAAATATCATCGGTTACAACCTTTGAAAAAATTTCGTCTCTTTTAAAGAAGGCCAAGAAGTTTTTCGCCGAAACTTCGCGGTATTCAAATTCTCTGAGAACTTGAATGCTAAATTAGTCCCTAAGTTCATAAAATGTCGAATCCGGATTTGAATTGGGAACCATTGTCCGTCAGTATACATTCCGGTACGCCAAATATATAAAATATACAATTTTCTAAATATTGGCAAATAGGATTGGATGTAAATATTCGCAAATCAGGCAATCTGGACTGGTTTTCTGTGCAAATTTTTCGTTTTGCCAGTTCCCGATATTCATCTGATTCAAAATATTTAGACGACAAATCTATATTCTAATCAATATGCAATTCAAAATCTTCAGAAAGAGTTAGCAGGTGATCAAGGTAAACGAATACCCTCGTGCGCAAATAAGACGATATGACACATTGCCCAGTTTGTGAGAGTGAGATAGATGTGTCTAGAATAAAGGTCGTAATAGGCAACTGTTCACCAAAAGCGAAGCAAAAATATTTGTCATTAGCACCCAGCACTTCTCGAGCATGGACTCGTAATTTTATACAAGTTAGCGAAGTACTAACATCAGATTTAGATGTCAGTCACAGTAGTAATCAACCCGAACAGCAGTTACCTAGAACCATGCCGAATCAGCAAAGAGCAAGGACCAATCGTAGTAATAATACGTGTCCTAATCGAGAGTTTGATTATACGATTTTACAAAATATGATCGAACTATAAATTTTGGTCAGCGAGAAATACCAGTAGACCGTGTACAAACCCAATCAATGATCAGTTCGCCCTGCTCTATAACTGTACAAAATGCGAAAATTGCAAATGTAATGCAGAAATGGAATCTACGTTTTGACGAATCTACAGAAAGTTTAGGAGTAGAAGAATTTATTTATCGAGTAAAAGCCCTAACGGAGGAAACCCTTGATAGTGATTTTATTGCGATGTGTAAACACATTCAAATATTGTTTGGAGGAAAAGCCCGCGAATGGTATTGGAGATATCATAAGCGATTTTTGTTCACCTGTTCGTCAGCAATATAAAGACTATCGGTCAGATTTTAAGTGCAAAGAAATGATTCGCGCTAGAAAGCAAAAAGCTGGAGAATCTTTTGTTTGTTTTTATGATGAGGTAGCTTTTTTGATTGACAAGTTTGGTATAAAGTTTGAGGAAGAGGAGCTGATTGAAATTTTGCAAAACAACCTGTTGCCAGAGATACGACAAAAGTTACTATATCAATCTATCGCATCGTTAGCTCATCTTCGTAGATTAGTACAGATGCAAGAAAATTTAACACAAGAACTGAGTCCTCAAGCAAAAGTAGTTCCTAACCCGAAAATGAATGCACGCAGACAAATTTTTGAAATTCAAGAAGAGGGATCTGAAGATAAAGAAATAGTCCCAGACGAGGAGTATAAAGTTGCTGCGGTGCAAGGGAAGTTCGTTTGTTGGAATTGTCGCGAAGCAGGTCACACATGGCAAAACTGTCTAGAAGATCGCACCAGTTTTTGTTACGGTTGTGGCACGGCCAATGTGTATAAGACCCAATGTCAAGATTGTATAAGTAGGTTAGCGGAAAACCGACCGAAGGATGCATCCAGACAACGTCGGATGCTCCCGCAATAGTTACAACCGACTCGGAAAACATTCAACAAAGTATCAACGGAGTGAATCATAAAGTAAACGTACCAAAGTCTCACAAGTTCCCACTAAGATTTTTATCATATCCGGAGCGTTTACAACATTACCTTCCGTTTAAAAACAGAATTGTCAGATCTGACCATCCCTTGTCTAATCGCACGTTAAGACTAAGGAAATATTATGATCACGCAAGACAAACCAGGAAACTTTTTGTTGAAACAATTTTTAGAAACGACAACGATAATAGGAGCTATGCAGAAGTATCATTTCTTACGATCGTATGATTCAATTAGGAGTTATAGATCCAGCTGTAAGCGCCTGGAGCTCTCCTATGCGACCGGTTATAAAGCCGAATAAAGTGCGACTGTGTTTAGACGCCCGCAAGTTAAATCTAGTCACAATTAAGGATGCTTATCCTTTGCCCAGCATTGAAAGTATTTTCTCAAGATTACCCAAGGCGAACATAATTTCCAAAATTGATTTAAGGGATGCCTACTGGCAAATAGAATTAACTGAGCCATCCAAACCTCTTACTGCATTTACAGTACCAGAGAGACCGTTATATCAATTCAAAGTTATGCCTTTCGGCCTTTGTAATGCCACATCTACTATGAGTCGTCTAATTTATGAAGTAGTCCCTGCAGATCTTCGTCATTGTGTTTTTTGCTATTTGGATGATCTGTGTATAATTTCAGAGGATTTCTCATCTCATCTTTCGGTGTTAGTAAGAATCGCGGAGCAATTTCGGAAAGCTAACCTGTCCATTAACATAGAGAAAAGTCAGTTTTGGGTGACAAGCATTAATTATTTAGGATATGTAATAGACAGTAAGGGCATCTGCACCGATCCGTCATAGATTGCCTGTATAAAAAATTGGCCACCACCTAAGAATTCGAAACAAACTAGAGGATTCCTTGGAGTTTGCGGTTGGTATCGCCGTTTCATACCAAATTTTGCTGATCTCACTTATCCTATAACGGAACTGTTGTCATCAAAAAAGAATTTTGTTTGGACTCAGGAAGCTCAAGCTGCTATGAATAAGTTGAAGGATCTATTAACTTCTGCCCCTATCCTACAAAAACCCGGACTTTAATAAGAAACTTTTTTACACTGTGATGCCAGCGATTATGGTATCGGCACTGTACTTGTCCAATTATCAGACGCAGAAGAAGAGAAACCTATTGTTTTCATGTCTAAAAAGTTGAGTCGTGCTCAACGCAATTATTGAGATAGAGGCTATAGAAATGGGACCGATTATAGATCTGGACTCCGAAGCATTTTTGGACGATAGTTATATGCAGCTGAAGAAGAAAATCACTGAAAATCAAGACAAATTTGCGGATATCAAAATTTGTATATTCGAACCGAACATGCCAATGGAGATTTTGAGCAAGAGAAGCTTTCTTGGAAACTATGGGTACAAGATAAACTCAGAGTTGATATTCTAAAACAAGCTCACGATAGCCATACGTCTTCACATTCAGGTATGCAGAAAACTATTGTCAAGATACGTAGAACTCTTTTTTGGCCTGGCATGGTAAAGGATGTGCGTGACCATATTCGTCAGTGTGACACTTGTAAAGAGTCCAAAGCACCAAATTATACGCATAGACCACCTATGGGACAGCATATGCCAACTTGCAGACCTTTTCAACGGCTGTATATCGATTTACTTGGTCCTTACACGCATAGCAAAAACGGGTTTGTCGGTTTGTTAATTGTTCTTGACCATTTCAGTAAATATCATTGGTTACAACCTTTGAAAAAATTTCGTCTCTTTTAAAGAAGGCCAAGAAGTTTTTCGCCGAAACTTCGCGGTATTCAAATTCTCTGAGAACTTGAATGCTAAATTAGTCCCTAAGTTCATAAAATGTCGAATCCGGATTTGAATTGGGAACCATTGTCCGTCAGTATACATTCCGGTACGCCAAATATATAAAATATACAATTTTCTAAATATTGGCAAATAGGATTGGATGTAAATATTCGCAAATCAGGCAATCTGGACTGGTTTTCTGTGCAAATTTTTCGTTTTGCCAGTTCCCGATATTCATCTGATTCAAAATATTTAGACGACAAATCTATATTCTAATCAATATGCAATTCGAAAACTTCAGAAAGAGTTAGCAGGTGATCGAGGTAAACGAATACTCTCGTGCGCAAATAAGACGGTATGACACGATCCATAAGTCTACGTAAAGTCTGTGGGGCAATGCACAAACCAAAAGGCATCACTTTATATTGGTAGAGTGGCCGGTTAGGTATTGTGAAAGCGGTGTATTGACGTGCTTCATGTTCAGTCCAGTAATAAATCGAGCAGGTGGTAGCCTTCTAAGTTTCGTCTTTGCTAATATCGGTCAATCGATAAATAAATAATACTGGTATCGATCGACCGATAAATAAATAATATTGCGATATCGATAAACGATCTATCGTTTTTTTTTGAGGTGCGGCGCACTTCGTGTTTTTGCTAGGTGTCATTTCATTTTACAGCAGAAAAGGAAAGTTATATAAAAAAAAGCTGTGTCCTAAAAATTTTAAGTCTAGATTCTAGCATGTATGTATTATTAAAATATTTACCCCGCCGCCATCTGCATCTTACTCTATATCATAGATTGGAAACCTCCCATTTTTCTAGCTAATATTGCCGATAGCTTTCGTGGGAGTATTATTTTTTTGAAAACCGGCGAGTTTTCAAAAAACCAATTTCTCGTGCCGGAGCACGTGCAGCCAAACTTTGGGTTGTCTTGCAATGGGAAGACACTGCAACTAAACACCGTCAGCTCCACAATGTTTTGTGTTGAGGTTCACTGTGCGGCCAAAAGTGTCTCATTTTTCGAGATCGGCCATAACCCTCAGATGAATAGATTTTTCCTATGGCTAGGGTTTAAACGCGAGTGGCCGTACCTAACCTTCTTCCGTTGCTGACCCAGACAAATCTATCGCAACGATAGGTCATCTTCGTAGATTAGTACAGATGCAAGAAAATTTAACACAAGAACTCAGTCCTCAAGCAAAAGTAGTTCCTAACGCGAAAATGAATGCACACAGACAAATTTTTGAAATTCAAGAAGAGGGAACTGAAGATAATGAAATAATCCCAGACGAGGAGTATGAAGTTGCTGCGGTGCAAGGGAAGTTCGTTTGTTGGAATTGTCGCGAAGCAGGTCACACATGGCAAAACAGTCTAGAAGATCGCAACATTTTTTGTTACGGTTGTGGCACGGCCAATGTGTATAAGACCCAATGTCAAGATTGTATAAGTAGGTTAGCGGAAAACCGACCGACGGGTGCATCCAGACAACGTCGAACGCAATAGTTACAACCAACTCGGAAAACATTCAACAAAGTATCAACGGAGTGAATCATAAAGTAAACGTACCAAAGTCACACAAGTTCCCACTAAGATTTTTATCATATCCGGAGCGTTTACAACATTACCTTACAGTTAAAAAACAGAATTGTCAGATCTGACCATCCCTTGTCTAATCGCACGTTAAGACTAAGGAAATATTATGATCACGCAAGACAAACCAGAAAACTTTTTGTTGAAACAATTTTTAGAAACGACAACGATAATAGGAGCTATGCAGAAGTATCATTTCTTACAATCGTATGATTCAATTAGGAGTTAAAGATCCAGCTGTAAGCGCCTGGAGCTCTCCTATGCGACCGATTATAAAGCCGAATAAAGTGCGACTGTGTTTAGACGCCCGCAAGTTAAATCTAGTCACAATTAAGGATGCTTATCCTTTGCCCAGCATTGAAAGTATTTTCTCAAGATTACCCAAGGCGAACATAATTTCCAAAATTGATTTAAAGGATGCCTACTGGCAAATAGAATTAACTGAAGCATCCAAACCTCTTACTGCATTTACAGTACCAGAGAAACCGTTATATCAATTCAAAGTTATGCCTTTCGGCCTTTGTAATGCCACATCTACTATGAATCGTCTAATATATGAAGTAGTCCTTGCAGATCTTCGTAATTGGGTTTTTTACTATTTTTGCACCACCTAAAAATTCGAAACAAACTAGAGGATTCCTTGGGTTTGCGGTTGGTATCGCCGTTTCATACCAAATTTTGCTGATCTCACTTATCCTATAACGGAACTGTTGTCATCAAAAAAGAATTTTGTTTGGACTCAGGAAGCTCAAGCTGCTATGAATAAGTTGAAGGATCTATTAACTTCTGCCCCTATCCTACAAAAACCCGGACTTTAATAAGAAACTTTTTTACACTGTGATGCCAGCGATTATGGTATCGGCACTGTACTTGTCCAATTATCAGACGCAGAAGAAGAGAAACCTATTGCTTTCATGTCTAAAAAGTTGAGTCGTGCTCAACGCAATTATTGAGATAGAGGCTATAGAAATGGGATCGGTTATAGATCTGGACTCCGAAGCATTTTTGGACGATAGTTATATGCAGCTGAAGAAGAAAATCACTGGAAATCAAGACAAATTTCCTTATAGCAAAATTGTAGATAAACATTTGTATATTCGAACCGAACATGCCAATGGAGATTTTGAGCAAGAGAAGCTTTCTTGGAAACTATGGGTGCAAGATAAACTCATTGTTGATGTTCTAAAACAAGCTCACGATAGCCATACGTCTTCACATTCAGGTATGCAGAAAACTATTGACAAGATACGTAGAACTCTTTTTTGGCCTGGCATGTTATCAGTATACCGCATTATATTCTCCACAAAGCAAGGCAGCTGAACGTGTTAATCGTTCTCTATTAGCGGCGATCCGTTCGCATTTAAAAAAATCAAGATCAAACGCTTTGGGATCAAGATTTAACGAGTATATCTTGCGTATTGCGATCATCGTTCCATCAATCTTTAGGTTGCTCACCCTATAAAGCTTTGTTCGGACTGGACATGGTTACTCATAGTTCAGATTACAACCTCTTAAAGGAATTAAAGTTGTTATAAGAGCCCATAACTCCGCACAATCAGACTGACCAGTTAAACCTTTTGCGACAGGATCTAAAAGAAAATATTAAGAAACCATATGATCGAAATGTATCACAGTATAACCTTCGCAGTAAGGCTGTCTCTTTTAAAGAAGGCCAAGAAGTTTTTCGCCGAAACTTCGCGTTGAGCAAATTCTCTGAGAACTTGAATGCTAAATTAGCTCCTAAGTTCATGAAATGTAGAATCAAAAAGAAACTCGGAAACTGCTTTTATTTGTTAGAAAATATGCAAGGTAGAGAAGCCGGAACATTTCACGCTAGGGATATACGAAACTAATTCCCACTAATATGCTGCCCAACCTTGCATATTATCGGGTGGTGTAGCGTGCGCTAGTTTAAACTTTCAAATTTTCAAACTTAACGACGTTACGCGCGTCTTCGCTAATAGCGATCAATCGATAAATAAATAATACTGGTATCGATCGACCGATAAAAGAATAATATTGCGATATCGATAAACGATCTATTGTTTTTTTTTTTAGGTGCGGCGCACTTCGTGTTTTTTCTAGGTGTCATTTCATTTTACAGCAGAGAAGGAAAGTTATATAAAAAAAAAGCTGTGTCCCGAAAATTTTAAGCCTAGATTCTAGCAGGTATGTAGGTTATTAAAATTTTTACCCCGCCGCCATCTGCATCTTACTCTATATCATAGATTGGAAACCTCCCATTTTTCTGTCCAATATTGCCGATAGCTTTCGTGCGAGTATTATTTTCTGGAAAACCGGCGAGTTTTCGAAAACCAATTTCTCGCTCCGGAGCACGTGCAGCCAAACTTTGGGTTGTCTTGCATTCCGGAATTAACATTCGGATATTGGGAAGACACCGCAACTAAACACCGGCAGCGCCACAACGTTTTGTGTTGAGGTTCACGGTGCGGCCAAAAAGTGTCTCATTTTTCGATATCGGCCATAAGCCTCAGATGAACTGGATTTTTCCTTTTGATCTTATTTTTGTGTCGAAGCCCAATCAAGTTACAAAAAAAAAAAAAATATAATAATTAAGCAAATGTAAAATCAATTTAAAGTCACGTGAAGGTTATTCTAAATAATTCAAGTCAAGCGTAACAGTAAATAGAGTAAATAAAATAAAGTGAGAGAAACGGAGTTTCGATGATGGTCATAAAGCGCAAAGGAGAAATCATCATATAAAACACACTCCCACGGTGCATCGATGGAAGGCCTTTCAGCGACTAAACTATGGGGTAAGTGCCTAGTGTAGTAAGCGGTATCAATTCGGCGACTCTCAACCATGTTTTTGCGAACTATGTGGTGATGGTAGTCAATTGATGTTCTGAAAAAATTTGTGCAACTTGGAAATTTAAAATACCCGTAACGAAAAAAAAAAAAGGAAAAACTGAATTAACTTGATTTATTTGATATTTCTTCGATAAATTTTTATTCCATTCTACGATAATTTATAATTTCTAACGAATGAGCGCTTTCCATAATACTAGCTTTAGTCCCTCTTATTAAATAGTTTAATTTGCTTTTGAGTTCTATTGATTTTCAAGTCTGAAAAGTTTGGAATGTTGAGTTATACCAGACAACTAATTATTGCCAGACAACCAGACAACCAATTATTGCATTTAGTAAAAAATTTAATATAAGAAAGAAATGTTGCCATCTGAAATTATAATGAATTTGAATATGATTGCTTAAGTTTTATAATTCATTTTCATAGTGACATGGGTACCTGATTTGATATTAGTCGGGTTTAATGGGAATCATTATAAAGAATAACAAAGATTCATGGTTGGGAGGGTATAGAACTGACAGGTCCATCTACATCTTTGACCTCAGTAACTACTAGTCGTGAACCAAAGAATACTCTTTCCTTCCTTTCAGGTTTTTTTTTTATATATTAATTATTGTGTTCACAGGTATTTTTCTTGCAAGTCATTCAATTGCCAATTAAAGTTAGTTTCAGTAGAGTCCTAATAAAATTAAATTTTATAATTAAAGGTAGAGATTTCAGCAAACAACCCCCCCACCTCGCAAGGGCTACGGAACCAGAGGATCTCGATCTGTTTCAATTCACCTACCGCCTTCTTTAGGTCATCGGTCTATTTATCATCGCTGTGCTAGGATGATTACATAAAATTTATGGCGCGCAAACGTGAGACCGGATAAGGTTACAAAATTCCCAAAAATTTTACAACAATTAAAAGCGCAACAAATTGTACCAATACCTAATGAGGAAAAATTAGAAATAGATTATAAATCAGAATTAGTATTTAATTATAAAAATGTAACCTACACTTATGAAATAAACAAAAAATTAAAAGAAATGAAAATAAGCAAACATATGACATCAATTGTCATGTTGTCACTCATCGAAGTCGGTCGTGTTTTTTTTTGCGCTCTCGCTTAATTACTGTCTTTCGTTCTTTCGTGAAGTTAATTTATAATATTCAATTAAAATTCATTGCCTTTACCAATTTTTAATAAACGCTATACTCATCGCGAAGTTTGATTAAATTTTTTAACATTTACTTATATCAATATTAAATCTTTAACAAACCCAAATATAATTTTGTTGTTGCGCTGATTAGTTTCTGATTTCGTTCTATTTTTTTGCTCCCACCCGAGCTCTCAATTTACAGTTCATAGTTTGTTTTTGTTTGTGTGGTGTTGGTGCTCTCTATTCTTCTGCTTTCTCTTTTAATCGCTCTCGCGGCCGTTAACTTCGCACTTGCGACAAGTTTTTGTTGTTGTGTGTTGTAATACAAAAAAATGCGTTTAAAAACCCTGTCAGCTGGCGTTCATAAGCTCCAAGAGCTTTTGGCGATGGAGGTTCTATTCAGAAGTTCTAAACTTTTGATTGAATCTCCGACCCGAAAGAGGGACAGGTTTCAGGGTGCGTCCCTCAGTTCGTCGGCATATCGTTCTCTACCAGTTCCGGCTTCCGACAATGACCCTATGTCACCAATTATACAGCAGCTGATATCGTTTAGGAGTCCGGCTTTGGAAGGTGTGGAGTCTCTTCCCATTTCCCCTGGTGAAGGTATCCCACCTACTAACACGCTATCGGTTGTAGTTTCCGAACCGTCCGGGCAAACATCGGTTTCCAGGAATATTGCCAATAAAGTAGTTACAAGAGGAGCTAGCAAAGTGTTGGCTGCTTCAGCTGCTGCTGCATCTGCTGTTGCTGCTACTGCTGTGTCTGGCATTTCTAGTTCCCTTGTTGTAGTTCCACCCAAAAACCAAATTTTTATTTCGCGACTTAATCCCAATACTACTTCTGAAGAAGTCGTAGCCTACATGCAGGGCAAAGTTCAAGCAAACATTGCTATGGAAAAGTTCCGCTTTTCACATACTCGAGATATTTCGTCCTTTAAAATAAGTGTCTCCCCCAGATCTTTTTTGGCCAAATATGTCATAAAGATTTTTGCCGGAACACCTTGTTGTAAAAGAGTATACAACAAAAAAAAAGAAGCGTCATCCGATTAGCCTGCTACCTGCCTGTGTGAATACCGTTCCTTCCGGCTCGTCTGCACCTGTTGGCGAGTCAAAAAACTAATTTCGTCCCCAACTCTGGCCTATCAGAACGTGCGGGGACTAAAGTCTAAACTCTCTAGACTCTATGTAGATAGTTTAGCTTTTGACTTTTATATTCTTGCATTTACTGAGACTTGGCTGAAGCCTGATATTGCTGATGCTTCAATTTTCCCCTCAAAATATTTAATATATAGACATGATCGGACTATCCGTAATGGTGGTGGTGTTTTGATCGCTGTTGATTCGGCGTTCTCGTCTGAAATTGTACAGTCTTCCAATCAGGAGATTGAATTTGTTTGTGTTAAAATTTCTCTTAATTCTTTTTCTGCCTATATTACTTGTTTGTATATTCCACCACAGTCCGACTTGGCAGTATACATTCACCATTTGGAAGCTATGCAACTTGTTCTGGGAGATTTTAATTTACCTGAGATTGCCTGGACCCTCTCATATGATTCTTTATTACTGTTGCCCTCCTCGTCACATTGTTTCATAGATGGTCTGTTTGAGTTATACCTGTCCGGAATATTCGGAACAGATCACTAGATCTGGTATTTGTGTTGGATTCTTCCAACTGCGATATTACCAGGACTGATCCCGGAAGAAATGTTAAACACCCTTTGTCCGGAAATCTGTCCTTTTTTCTTTATTAAGTGCAAAAATTTGTTTATAGCGATGAGTGTTGAAGAAGCGGTCTAATAATCATCGTACCACCATTAAAACTTTAAAAATTGTAGTCGTAGGTTTGTGATATATCGAGCTTTAGCAGTCACCAATAAAAGTTAACATGCCGAACGAAGTGTACAAGCAAAAATTTCGCGAAGCGTGGCTAAATTTACCCGATTTTTGCAAAGTGGCTGTGCCGCGATCCCAAGGATCCGGACAAATCGTACTGCAAGTATTGCAAGTGCAGTATTTATTCTAAAATTGACCATTTGCGAGCACATGTGGCAACAAAAAAACATGAGCATAATGCCCTACCGTTTGCACAAGCGAATAAAATAAAGTTCAAACCACTACCACGAAACGAAACAGCTGAAAGAGAGCTTGCATTGGCCATGTTTGTTGCACAGCATGCAGCGATTGCACCCGTGGATAACTTGAGCGAATTGTGTCACAACAAATTTGGCGATTCTTAAATAAAACTTCATCGAACCAAATGCACTAGCCTGATAAAAAATGTTCTCGCCGTACATTTTAAGGAGGATCTTCGAGAAGATGTCGGTAATGCGAAATATAGTTTACTTATCGATGAAACTACGGATATATCCATTACTAAATTCTAGGTAAGATATATTGTTATAAAGATATCATCTCTGTTAACCAACCGATAATACTTTCAGGAGTTTCTATAATTTACTTCAGTGTTCATCGCCAAGACATGGTGTCAACCTTGTTGTCCCTGATTTCCATTCCGAGCGGAGATGCTGTCACAATCAGCGATAGTATTCGTGCTGAGTTGAATCAGTTTGACCTACCTTTACAAAATTTAATCGGCATTGGAACGGATAATGCCAATGTTATGGTGGGTAAAAAAAGGAGGGGTTTTAGTGAAATGTGTGTGCCATTCTGTACAATTAGCAGTTAACGTTGCTTGTAAAAAAATTTTGCCCCCGTCACTTGAATTCATTGCTAGCGAAACTTACTCCTGGTTTTGCAAAAGCACCAGTAGGCAAATTGCCTATAGAAATTTGTATCAGTCATTAAATAGCGATATGGTGAGCTTTATGTTGTTCAATGGTCTGTGTATCTATATGTCTTAACACTTTGTGTTCGTTGTAGTACTAAAAACTCAACCAATTGTATCTAATCTTTTTGAAGCCTATTTTGGAAGATATGCAGCGCATAAATAAAACCTTCCAAATGAATAACCCGGACCCGACAAAGCAGTTAGGCGATTTCACGATGAGCATCAACTCTCTTAAATGTAAAATAATTGCTCCGAACGTCGAAATGGATATTTTTGTTGATAATTTTGAAAAATTTATTCAAAAAGATTTGTATTTAGGATACGAGTTCGAATCACATATAAAAAAGAGCAAACAAAATCTTCAAACACAAAATGAGATTCGATTAAATTGCACCAATTTTGTGGTTGAACTAATTTCTCAATTAATCCAAAGGTAAGGCCATCCCATTTGATACTAGACCAATATAATTATATTGTATTTCGTTTTAGATTGCCGGACAACTTTAAAACTTTAAAGCATATTGAATTCTTCTCTGCGGAAAACGTTTTGCGGGCATGCAAACCTCCAATCGTTAAACTTTTAGAGCTTTTTAAAGTGAATGGGAGTGAAATAGATTCCATAATTTCACAATATAACAACATTAATTTTGTAAAATGGGAAAACACCGATAATACCATAAAGTTTTGGGCGGAAGTAATTGCTTTTAAGGACGCCGCGGGCAACAACCCATACTTAAATATAGCGACATTCGCTATAAATTTATTGACGCTACCATGGTCAAATGGTGAAATCGAAAGAGTTTTCAGTCAAGTGTCCTTGGTGAAAACTAAATTAAGAAGTCGTCTGCAAACGCAGACATTAAATGCCATTATGACAATAAGGTAAAGTTTTTTAGATTTGGACTACGGCGGCATGGCGCCTGCTGCCATAATTACGAGGTACCAGAAAAAATCTTAAAATCTTCCTCTTCATAAAAAGGGGAAAAATTATAGGGGTATTTCTAAACTGTCTGCCATAAGCAAAGCATTTGAGAAAATAATAACGTCTCAATTGCAGCATTTTTGTAGTTCAATCATTTCGTCATCCCAACATGGGTTTAAAAAACGTAGATCGACAACTACTAACCTATTAGAATTTACATCTCACTCAATCAAAGGGTTTAAGACTGCCGTGCAAACTGATGTCATTTATACTGACTTCAGCAAGGCCTTTGACTCTGTTAACCACACTCTGCTTTTATATAAGTTAAATGCACTTGGCAACCCCAGCCTTTTGCTTGATTGGATTCTTCAATACCTTTCTAAGCGTACACAAAAGGTCCTCTTTAAGTCTTTATTTTCTAAGACCATCCAAGTAAGCTCTCGAGTAACTCAGGGTAGTCATTTGGGTCCATTGCTATTCACTCTTTTTATCAATGATCTTCCATTGGTAGTGTCACATTCTCGGGTGCTTATGTACGCAGATGATGTTAAGCTTTACCTCAGTTTAAAAGACATATCGTCTTCTTGCCTACTTCAATCGGATCTTAATGATCTTCAGAGTTGAGGTGAAACCAACCTATTAAACCTTAACGGCTCTAAATGTAAAGTTATGTCTTTTTATAGATGCACTCCATACTTAGCAACTTATTATCTTAACGACACTGCCTTAGAGAGGTTAGATATTATCAATGACTTAGGTGTTCTTATGGACCATAAATTAACCTTTAATCCTCATATTTCTGCTACAGTTAGTAAAGCTATGAATGTTCTTGGGTTTGTGAAACGATTGTCAAAAGAGTTTGACGATCCGTATACAACCAAACTTCTGTATACTTCATTAATCCGTCCTATCTTAGAGTACGGATCTTGCATGTGGTCACCTCAATATGAGACGCACCAAAGTAAAATTGAATCTGTTCAAAAGCAATTTTTGCTATTTGCTCTTCGCGGTCTAAATCGGGATCGCAATGTCAGTTTGCCATCATACTCCAGTAGGCTTCTTTTAATCAATCTTTCTTCATTAATTAATCGTAGAGTAATGCTTGGTGCTATCTTTATTCATAAACTTTTAATAGGTGAAATAGACTCTCCTGAGCTATTGAACCAGTTAAACCTATCTGTACCTCGTAGACCTACTAGAAACTTTATTCCTCTATCCTTAAAACATTGTAGTTCTAACTACTCTTTGCATGAACCTTTTCGAGTCCTATGTTCTGATTACAATCTTCTGTATCCCGTAATCAGATCAGAAGCCTCTCTTTCTCTTGTAAAAACCTCTATTTTAGCTCATTTAGCTCGTAATTAGCTGTAGTTAATCATATTTTTAATTGTTTGTCCGTTATATTTGTATTTGTCCACGCGATCGTGCCGTCCGATATACGGCTGCGCCCCACGGTCGGTCGGGCGGGAGGTGGACAGCGCTCTGCTTGGCCTCGCGCGAAACAGGCTATGTCCTGGTGTCGTATGGGCCACTTGAACGTACTTCGCAATGTACGCGTCAAAGTCCAGACAATATAAAAAAGTTATATTGGGTAACTTTTCTTGCAGCTCAGTACATCAAACAATGTGCTGCTGTATAAAAGCCATACTGAAGACCATTTGGACATCCGGCATTCAGCTGTGGGTTACGGCGAGTCATTCCAACGTTGAAATCTTGCAAAGATTTCAAAATAAGCTTCTGCGCAAACTGGTGCGTGCGCCGTTCTACGTCCGTAATTCAGTTTTACATAGGGACTTGAAAATCCCGTCAGTCCACAAGAAGATCCCCAGATATGGGGTCAACCACCTCGACAGACTCACCAGTCACATCAACAGGCTTGCAGCTGACTTAGCAGATGACCATTGTCTTCGCAGGCTGAAGAGGTTGCATCCTCTTGACCTCCCCTTCATGACAGATCCCAATTGGTAGTGTTAGCTGCACCACCCTAATTTCGGCCAGTGGACAGATTTTAAATATACTTAAACACAAAAAAAAAAAAGTATATTTTTGTATTTTTTTTTTATTTTTTAAGCAAATAATCTTAACTCACTGTACAGTGAGTGAACTGTACACTAATATTGTGTATATTAAAAGTGCTGTACAGCAGTTTTAGTCTACTCATTAACTGCTGTACAACATGAAAGTCAGTGAGAATTCATCTGTCAATCAAAAAAATTTGAACAGTACTGCACCCATTTAAAATTTTACAGAAAAAAGGTGTACACGTTTTTAGAATGAATGATTCATTCGCCCTTATGGATGCTGTTGTTGCATTGCGGAATTGACATTCGGACATTGAGAAGACACTGCCAACTAAACACCGTCAGCGCCACAACGTTTTTAAGTTGAGTCTTACGTTGCGCCCAAAAGTGTCTCATTTCCCGAAATTGACCTAACCCTCGATGAACCGGATCTTGCGAATGGCTAGGCTTTAAAGGCGAATGGCCTTATCTAACCTTCTGCCGCTGCGGACCCAGACAAGCTTGGCTTTTAGCCAATTTCTGGATACTGTTTGCTGCCACCACAGTTAGCGCAATATATGTGACCACCTCGAAAACTTCTACAATTTCTTTTTTTTAAAACAAAAAAGCATCGTTTTGTGCTAAATCGTTAAATCAAAATTAATTTTCCTTTTTGACCTGATTTTGTTTCGACTTTAAAAAAAAATTTAATTAAGTCAAATGTAAAATCAATTTAAAGTTACGTTAAGGTTATTTTAAATAATTCAAGTCAAGAGTAACGGTAAATAGAGTAAATGTAAATTCAAATGGAGAGAAACTGAGTTTAATGGTGGTCATAAAGCGCAAAGGAGAAATAGTCATCTAAAACACCCTCCCACGGTGCATCGATGGAAGGCCTTTTAGCAACTAAACTATGGGGTATGGGATGATAGTCAATGGTAGGGATAGGGATGGTAGTCAATTGGTACTCTTATTTGTTGGTGTAATTTCTGTTTCAACGATTTATGATCAACCAAAAAGCAAAAAAAAAAAATTATTTCCGTAATGTTTGAATTGAAGCAAAGTTAAAAGTAATGAGTAAATTTGTGCAGATTGAAAATTTAAAATAACCCTAACGAATTTGAAAAAAAAAACAAAAAAGGAATTCGAAATAAGATGAATAATTACTAGAAAAAAATTTTTTTTTTATTTTGATTATTGATATTCCTTCCATAGGGTGAAATAGTATATTAAAGTCGCCAAAATGTATGTAACAGGCAGAAGGAAGCTTTTCCGACCCTATAAAGTATATATATTCTTGATCAGTATCAACAACCGAGTCGATATAGCCATGTCCGTCTGTCCGTCTGTATGAGCGCCTAGAGAACGCCGGAGACTATAAGAGATAGAGCCACCAAATTTGGAATGTAGGCTCGTGTAGTATGTAGAGTGATCAAGTTTATTTCAAATTTTTGCCACGCCCCTTTTCGCCCCCGCAATTCAAAAAAAAAACGTTTATCCCGAAAACTATTGCAGCTAGACACACCATATTTGGTATGTATATTTGCATAGTAAATGCGAACATTTAATAAAGATTTTTTCCTTTCCGCCGTAATATTTTACCTTGTGCAATCAAATTTGGCACACTTTGATCAAAAATCGGACAAAAAATAGCTGAGTTATGCATATAAACGTTTTTCCATAAGGCCGGAGATGGCCGTTGGCGGGTGGGGGCGCTAGGGTGCTTCTATGCATAGGTGCGCCAGATATTAAGATATGCTTGTAAAAAGCATGTGAACAGAATTTTTTAAAATAGACAATTGCATTAGTTATTACAAATTTAAAATATTTGTTTTACTGGTGTAGGTAAACCTAGGTCGGCGAGACGACTAACTTCATTTTTATTTTATTATCTTCTATAATAATTATTAATCTAGCTACAGATTAATAGGCTCTCTTTTGCACTACTTGTTTTAGTCCCTCTTGTTGAATTTGCTTTGGAATTTTTAACTGTTGAGTTATACCAGATGTAAGGAAGCTCTGGCTGGGGGTACAATTCTCAGTCCCAGAGTCCAGTCTACAGAACATTTATTTGATCTGGAGACCTTGATGAGTATTAGGATTGGGGACTGAGACCACATGAAGGGGGAAAAGGGAAGGGAAAGAAATAGGAATAATTGGACTCCCCAAGAAGAGTAGCAACGACTGATCTCGTCTGCCAAGCGAAGCCCGATTGGCCAAGATCCGTTGCCTCTTGGATGGGAAAGGGAAGAGAGAAAGGGAATGTTAGTGTGGTTATGGGAAAGGGAGGGTGAAGAGGAACTGCAACGACTGATCTCGTCTGCCAAGATCCGTTTCCTCTTCACCTAGAGACCAGCGACTGACTTCGTCTGCAGGAGAATAACTCATCCTGCCGAAGTCCGCTGGTCCTTCGGCTCCACTCAAATGGTTAAGTGGCCAAGGAGAAGGGAAGGGAAAGGGTATGCATAGATTCAGTGCCGAATGAAGAAATAATGCCGGGTGGGTTAAATGATCATATTATAACGTTTATTAATAATTAATTAATCCTAAACATATTTATGAAATCTGGGTCCCTACCGCACTCAAGCAAAATAAAAGAAGGGAACTTAGGCCATGGGCTCACCTGTCCAACCGATCTCGGATCTCAGCGGGTACTCGTCTATCCGGGGTGTCGACGATCCATTCTGGTGGTGTGAGGACCCAGTTAGAAGCTGCGGGGGTGGCCTCCGACACATGAGGTTGCCGTAGATCGACGCAAAGGGCCCCGAGGCGTTAGCCCCATGCTGGCGTGAGTTGGTGTATCAGCGGTGTCGTTTGCTGGTCGAGGGCGGGGCCCAGAGAGATCTAGAGGCATCTTCTCGTTGTCAGGTGGACACTCACGGACCCTGACGGTTGTCAAGCGAACGTCAGTGCTCGCTGGGGGACTTATCGGCTCATACACGAGCCGCGGAGGGGGTGTCCGGCATGGCTACTTCAACGACAGCTGGAGATTGACGTCTCTCTAGACACTCACAAACGGGCCGCGGAGGGGTGTCCGGTGTGAGCGGAACTGGGTCTGCGCGGGCTTTGGACGACTCATGTACGGGCCGGATTTGGGCTTGGATCCCTGGTCATCGGCGGCGGGGACTCTGTAGTACTCCATCGGAACGGCGAGTACTTCACCAGGGTCCGGCCCTGGGTAAGGCAAGACGAACATCTCTTCGCGGAAAACGCGCTCTGCCGGCCAGACGAGGGGCTCCGTTTAGGGGGGCGTAGCCATATCTTGCCGATATTGTGCGAGGGCCATGTCCGGTGGGCATACAGGCACTGGAGCTGACCCAAAGAGCGCGGTTGCAGCTGAGATGAGTGTCTCTTCTGGGCCGGGGGACGTTGGGCAGGCGCACCCACCAACAAGTGGTCCCCCTTGAAAGATCGTTAATCAGTGGCCTCGTGCGGGCCGTGGGTACGAGGTGTCCCGAGGCTGATGTCTTCAGAAGGACCGAGTTCTGGCGGTTCGCTGTCGTCACTATTGAAGGCGTTTAAGTCAGCGAGACAGGCGGTACGTCGTCCACGCCCCTGGCCTCTTGTAGTCTAACGACGTTGCTGGACTTGATTATTTTATACGGGCCTTTATACTTAGGCGCCAGTTTGGCATTGAACCCTTCGTTGGCATTAGACAGCACATGTTGCTTAAGCATGACCATGCTCCCGATGTTTGGACGTCAGTCGCGTCGTCTCAGGTCGTAGTATTTCTTTTGAAAATATCTTCCATTCGTCGGATGCGCTCATCAGGGCTAGAGGGTTCGTTACCGGCGACATCAGTTACTTGGTCATAAAGAGCGCCGGGCATACGGTACGTCGTCCACGCCCCTGGCCTCTTGTAGTCTAACGACGTTGCTGGACTTGATTATTTTATACGGGCCTTTATACTTAGGCGCCAGTTTGGCATTGAACCCTTCGTTGGCATTAGACAGCACATGTTGCTTAAGCATGACCATGCTCCCGATGTTTGGACGTCAGTCGCGTCGTCTCAGGTCGTAGTATTTCTTTTGAAAATATCTTCCATTCGTCGGATGCGCTCATCAGGGCTAGAGGGTTCGTTACCGGCGACATCAGTTACTTGGTCATAAAGAGCGCCGGGCATACGGGGTTCCCGACCTGATATGATGTGGGGTGGACTGAATCCGGCGGAGTCGTTGACGCTTGGGTTGATCGCTTGTGTTATTTCTGGAAGCCATTTATCCCAAGTGTTTTGCAGCTATTATGCAATCATGGTCTTGATGGTTCGATTTGCGCGCTCGGTAGGATTCTGCTGTGGAGAATAGGGGGCGGTATGCTGGAGTATAGTTCCGTTTTGCAGAAGTTTTTGAAAAGCTTGCTAGTGAACTGGGTACCGTTATCGCTCACGAGGGTGCGAGGATTGCCGAATCGGGCCCAGATCCTTTCGCGAAATGCCTTCTACAAAGCGGCTGAAGTGGCCTTAAGAAGTGGTACCATCTCGACCCATTTACTATATAAGTCCAAGAAAACTAGTAACATCGTATTACCTTGCTTAGAACGTGGCAAAGGCCCGATAAAGTCAGTACACACGGTATCGAACGACTCCGCGACTTGACGGGTGAGCATTTTGCCCGCTGGTTTCATTTGCGCCGGTGTAAACTGCGAGCAGACGAGGCAACATCTAACGTAACGCGCGACATCTCGGAAGAGGCCAGGCCAAAAGTATCTTTGGGTCACTCGCAAAGGTGGTTTTCCTGATTCCCAAGTGGCCAGCCGTCACCACATTGTGACATTCCTTTAGTACCTGGTCTCGAAATTCTAGGGGAACGCATAGTTTCCAAGGTGTAGAATCGTGGTCATCGGGGTGGGGGTCTCGTCTGCGATAAATCTGGCCGTTTTCGAATATATAGTCTGAGAAATCCGCAGGGTGTTCCGTGACGTGCTGCCGCATCTTTAGCCACCATTTGCACTCCGGTTCTACTAGTTGTGCCCAGTGGAGTACATCCAAAGGTTGACGCGATAAGGCATCGGCAATCACGTTCAGCTTACCTCGTCTATAATGTACCTCGAACTCGTATTGTTGCAACTCCAGCGCCCATCTGGCCACACGCCCCGTGGGATTTTCTATCGAGTTTAGCCATTTGAGAGCCAAATGGTCCGTGATCACGTCGAAGCAATAGCCTTCCAAATAGCAACGATATTTCCTGATGGCCCAGACTATTGCTAGGCATTCTTTCTCAGTAGTCGAGTAGTTTTCTTCCGCCTTCAAGAGACGTCGACTAGCGTAAGCAATGACTCTTTCTGCACCGTCGATACTCTGAGTGAGCATTGCGCCGAGGCCAACATCGCTGGCATCAGTCTGTAAGCAAAACTTTACAGCGAAATCTGGACAAGCTAGGACAGGGGCAGTGGTGAGACGTGTCTTGAGTGCATCGAACGCCTGTTGTTGCTCTACGTTCCAAAACCAACTCAAACCTTTCTTTAACAAACTTGTGAGAGGTTGTACCGTGTCGGAGAAGTTGGGTACGAACCGACGATACCAAGAGGCGATACCGAGACATCGACGTAACTCCTTGACATTGGTTGGTGGCTGAAGGTTACGGATAGCTGCTACCTTTTCAGGGTCGGTATGGATACCATCCTCGCTGACAACATGACCTAGAAATTGGATCCGTTTCTTGAAGAAACGACATTTGTCTCGGTTGATCCTTAAATTGGCTTCTCGTAGACGTCGAAAGACTTCAAGCAGGTGTGAGAGGTGTTCCTCGAGCGTCTTTCCGATTACGATAATATCGTCTAGGTACGCGAAGGCATGTGGTTCCATTTCGGGTCCAATCACACTATCCAAAGCCCTCTGGAACGTGGCGGATGCGGAATGTAGGCCGAAGGGCATGACTTTCCAATGGAATAACCCGCGTCCGGGCACTGTGAAGGCTGTACACTCTCTACTTTTGACCTCTAAGGGTATTTGCCAATATCCGCTCTTTAAATCTAGAGTAGAAATGTACTTCGCGTTCCTCAATTTCTCTAGGATATGGTGTATATGAGGCAAAGGGTATGCGTCACGTACTGACTGAGCGTTCAGTTGTCGAAAGTCTATACACATGCGAGTATCACCAGTTTTCTTACCTACCAACACGATTGGTGCGCTGTGAGGGCTTTTGGATGGTTCAATACGGTCCTCCTTCAGCAGTGCGTCTACGGTTTCATTGATAATTTGTTGTTGGGCCGGATTACGGGGATAATACCTCTGCTTCATGGGTCGATCGTGCTTCAATACAATGACATGTTGTGCTATTTGGGTAACGCCGTTGAGCCCGTCGAACTTAGTGATTTCCGCGTCAAGAACCGCTTGAAGTTCCGGCTCTAGTGTCTCCTGTTCCATACTGGATGATTGTTTTGGCTTTAAGTCCTCGTCACGGGTCTCAGCTTCTACTGAGGCTAATCGGGCGTCCACCTCGGTTACGGGTTCCTTTTTGCTGCCGGGCTGGCGGAATGGGTTTTTACGGACAGCGTCAGGTGTTGGAGGCGGCAAAACTGAGCCTGCTTGACATACTGGTTTGTTGCTATGCTGAGAGTCAGAGGTATCCTTGGGCGTAGCGGACGTTTCTGTAGGATCCAGTTGATCTATATGAGCATCAGGCTGCGTGTGGTCATCTGCCACTAGTGATGGCTGAATTGTAGAATTGACGGGGCTGTGGGGCTTATCGAAAGGGGGCAACTGTAGCAGATAACCTCCACAACGTATAGAAGTTCCTATGTTCCGAAGGAAATCCACTCCCAGAATAAGAGGATCCATCATCGATGGCATCGCTAACAATGTCATATGTACGGTCTGTGCCCCGAGGCTGATGGTTGCCCTAAGAGAACTTTTGATTGCTGCCCGAGTATTATCGGCAAGGTTAATATTAGTATGAATGTCTCGCAGAAGGAACGGAGCGAAGTGCTGAAGAGCCACTTCCTCGTTTATGAAACTCTTGTTCGCGCCTGAATCCAAGGTAGCTACCATTGGTTTTCTATTGACGAAGACATGGAGTTGGATGCGGTCTTTCTTTAGGAGGAGGGGTTTACTGGGCTGAGGTCCTGGTCTGGTCCCTCCGTCTGGCCCAGATTGAGACGGAGGTTTGGCCCGTTTCCCGAACGACGGCAACATTCGATGGTACGTACCCCCCTTCGTCCGCATTGCCAACAGAACAACACACGGGGCTTCGTGCATTCTCGTGCGAAGTGACCAGCTCCCGCACATTTGCGGCAAGCTGTACTGGTATCCACGAGTGCTTCGGAGAGTTGACATATAGCAGTCCCGTTTAGGCTGGAAGGCATATGATCCAAGGGCTTATTTTGAACGGCGTTGCTTCTTTTCCAAGAATGCGCTGAGTCCTCGCTGCCTTGCTCCAATCGAATTGTCTCATAATTTACCACCAACTTGGTTAAGCCGGGTAACGTTTGGAAATCATTTCGTCGGGTATACAGCTTGTAGTCTGGTAAAAGATTTTCGTAGATCCTGTCGAGTTCCTGTAACGTCGAGTAATGAGCTCTCTTCATCATCAATCGAAGGTCTATTAGATACTCCTTGTATGGTTCCTGATAGCGTTGCTTTCGAGCGCGTATGCTATCCTCTAGTTTCTCAAAATAGCGTGGGGGTAGAAAGAACTCTAAGAATTCGGACTTGAAATCGACCCATGTCATCTCCGGATACCCGCTGGTTTGCCACCAACTTTCGGCCCGTCCTGTCAATAGGATGGCTATCATCGGAGGCAGTGTCTCCAAATTCAAACGGTACGTCGCGGCTCGAGTCTCTATTTGCTCTATGAAATAGATAGGATCGGTAGACCCGCTAAAGGCAATTCCCCATTTGGTTATACGTTCCGCGAGCGAGGCATAGCTTCCAGTGGTACGGCCTGCCAGAGATTCGTGGACTCGATTCCGCTCACTGGGCTCGATGTTAATCTTTGAGCCAGGCATGCCGAAAGGTGTCGGAGAACCGGAACGAGAACCAGAATGCGATTCAGAACGATAGTTAGTGTCTTGTGGCACCGGTAGTTGAGAAACAATTCCTTCGGGAGTAGGCGACGGTGCTCTAGACGGTGGTTTTACATCTAATTTCTTGTCCCCGGCACTAAATTGGGCTTCGATTTCTGCGAGTCGACTCAATACCTCAGGATGGTGATCCTCCCTTGAGGCGAACTCACGGAACCGATTTCTTAGGTCTTCCACTATTCCACCGGTGTCTAATCCGAATTCGTCACAAAGGACTTCCAACTCGGCTTTGCGACGATGATTTATCCAATGAACGCCCATTGCTAGTATGTTAGTAAAGACTCGGAGTCGTAGTAGAAGTGATAATCAGCTAAAGGATATAGGGGTTCGCCCAGTAGGCTACGCGATACTGATTAAAAATGGCTACGGTAAACCGATAGGCTATGGTATGGATGTGCAATTTGACCAATGCGTATCTATATATGTTTTTATTTAATTTTTAATAAATTCTGCAAGAGAGGGGTCAGAAAATATAAAAATGTATATATGTTTGTTCAAAGAAGAGTAAGTAACGGTGACGCGTAAAGGAGAATTATCGCCGCCGGGGAAACTTTCGAGGTGGTTTTTTGGTTTAAATATTTTGAACAAAATCTTTGCAATGGTTCAAATGCATATAAGAAAGATCTTGCCTGTGGGTAGATTTCGATCCAGTTTGTTTATTTGAAATAAGTAAATCCTTGAATGTAGGATATAGTTATTGGAGACGGGGTAGCTCCTCCATCGATGTTGTCCAAAGAAAATAAACGTTTACTCCGATTACTGTTTAGAATATCCTTGAGAAAATAGTGGTCCTTGCTGCCGAATTTCCTGATGTCCTTTGCATTAATCTCCGTTGTATCCTTGAAGCTTAGTTCTCCTTGGCGATGAATGTCCTTGTCCTATGTCCTTGTTGATCCTTCCGTTGTTAATCCTTGTATTGGTGAGTAGTCCTGTTAATGATCCTTGTCCAGTTGTTATCCTTCCGGATTGAAGCAAATTTTTCCCTCGATGTTTTCTTGTTGACTTCCAAACACTGACTGCCCTTTGCCAGTGCATATGCTTGGTTTTTAAATGGCCGCTTGTGCTTTACTCTTCTGTCTCTTTCACTCTGCTGCTGCTGCTACTGCTACTGCTACTTCTGCTTCTGCTTCTGCTTCTGCTTCTTTGGGTGAGAGTAGTGGATTTTTTAGGTTACCCATGCCCAAGTCCCGTTCAACTCATAATGCGGTAGGTTACAACCTCACTAATGGCTCTCTGAGAGGCACCTAAACTCGTTCTATCTGCTTCTGATGACTTTAGCTCTTTTCCTCCTCTGTTGTAAAAAAAAAACTTTTAATAAAACTAATTTCCATATGCGACTCTGTCGATGGCTCCGTTGATGACTCTATGGCTAGCTCTGTCGATAACTCAGTGCTGACTCCATTAATAATTCTCCCTGAGATATGCTGTTGATGAGATTATTAATCCTGTCGAAACTCTGTTGATGACTCTGCTGATCATTCTGTAGAAACCCTGCCGGAGACTCTGCCGATATATTATTTTTTTTTTTTTTTTTAACTGCTTTCCAGGTGTGACTCTGTCGACGGCTACGTTGGTGACTCTATTGTTAGCTCTGTCGGTAACTCAGTAGCTGACTCCATTAATAATTCTCTTTGGAATATGCTGTTGATGAGATTATTAATCCTGTCGAAAACTCTGTTGGTGACTCTGCTGATAATTCTGTCGAAATCCTGCCGGAGACTCTGCCGATTTTGTCACCTAGCATGGCATGACTGTGTGCGTGTTATATATATTTTTGTTTTATTTGTTGCTCTCATTTCACTGTACTCAACATAAAAAAAAATCATACGAGTCTGCACAAAACGAATAGTTTTCTTTTGCTCATGTGTGTGTTAAACATAGGTGATATACCCATGCATACCCTTCCATACGCATACGCATAAGAATGTGTCCAATGTCTATGAGTCGCCTCTTCACGCATATGTACATACGTCACGAGTGAACCAGAAATTTTTCTGCCTTGGAGGAAATGTGTGACGTAAGCATCACACACTGACACTTTCAGGCTAATCTCTGCAATTCGTATCGTGAGCGCACACATGCACGAGAGTCAGCGACGCTCATACACACTCACACGATCGGGTGCGGCATTACACATGTGAGAGCCAATGCACACGAGCATCATCGTTTTTTTTTTTCACACACACGTGCATTTCGAAAACTTTCGCACAATAAAAAAAAATAACGCTAACACGAAACCCAACGCGCGACTGTACTTGTAAATCAGTGTGAATGAAGGAATGACAAAAAAAAACGGTTGAATCAAAGCTGTGTGTAAGAGTGAGACATAAATGGCAAGAGAATGTTTGTAGCTCACACACACGCCCCGGATCAAACGGTGAATTGTCTATTCCCATTCTTACTGGCCGCTCGTGTGTCCCTGTCTCTTTCTCGCATTTAACTGTCGTTTGCACAGAAAACTAAAAGCGCGTGGCACATCGGCAACGTATATGCGACCTTTAAATACCCTAACCACAAATATACATATATATAAAAAAATGTTTAACTCTGCGTTTATTCCGATATATATATTAATGAATATGCATACATAAAAAAAATTTTCACTCTTGTGTGGACTCATATATAAATATATATATTTAATATATTATAATAATATTTCCCCCATAATACTCATCAAGGTCCCTGCTCGGGCGCCATCTGTAAGGAAGCTCTGGATGGGGTACAATTCTCAGTCCCAGAGTCCAGTCTACAGAACATTTATTTGATCTGGAGACCTTGATGAGTATTAGGATTGGGGACTGAGACCACATGAAGGGGTGAAAAGGGAAGGGAAAGGAATAGGAGGGGAGTCCAAGAGGAGTAGAGGAGGAGCTGATCTCGTCTGCCAAGCGAAGCCCGCTTAGCCAAGATCCGTTGCCTCTTGGATGGGAAATGGAAGCGAGAAAGGGAATGTTAGTGTGGTTATGGGAAAGGGAGGGTGAAGAGGAACTGGAACGACTGATCTCGTCTGCCAAGCGAAGCCCGTTTGGCCAAGATCTGTTGCCTCTTCACCTTGAGTGACTGAGCCTAGAGACCAGCGACTGACTTCGTCTGCAGGAGAATAACTCATCCTGCCGAAGTCCGTTGGTCCTTCGGCTCCACTCAAATGGTTAAGTGGCCAAGGAAAAGGGAAGGGAAAGGGTATGCATAGATTCAGTGCCGAATGAAGAAATAATGCCGGGTGGGTTAAATGATCATATTATAACGTTTATTAATAATTAATTAATCCTAAACATATTTCTGAAATCTGGGTCCCTACCGCACTCAAGCAAAATAAAAAAAGGGAAATTAGGCCATGGGCTCACCTGTGAATCCTGAAGGATCCCTTTAGGATACTCGGTCCTTTGTCTTCGGCTACACTTGTTGGTTTTTTTTACTGACTTCACTTGTTTTCTTTTCACTGGATAACTACTCACTCTCGTCGTTACTGACGAAGTGATTTTCTCCTAATTATAACTCGCTGTCAAAACCTACCCTTGCTCTGCCTACTTAGGTCCTAACGGTGAAAACATTCGATGCGTCTTGTGCTTTGGCACGCGTCATGATCGCCGTCTCTCTCTCTCACACATTCAATTTCTCATGGGCTCTCTGTAGAGCTGGAAAAAACATCGATGGTACTATCGATACATCGATGGTTTTGTATTTTTTATAAAACATCGATGTTTGGCCAGCACTATCGATGTTTTTTTCTTTCTTTACAAGTGTTCGAGGGAAAAGCATGTAAGTTTTAATTTTTTGTTTTGTATTTTGCAGTTTAATTTATTTTGATTTATACTTTTTCAGAAATTAAAAGGAGCGACTACAATTGGTGTTGGTTGGGAGGCTTGCGAAAGGGATTTATAAAAATGGACAAGTATCTTCAAAGTAAGTTTTATTTGTAAAAAGCCACGAGCCAGAAGTCTAACAAAAATTGGCCAACAAATTTTTATGCGTGCCTGCGTTGTCCTGCGAATCCGAACGGTTATTTAGCAAGGCTTGCCAATTGATTTCGGATAGACGATGCTACCTGAAATCAAGTGTTGTAAACAAGCTTTTGTTTTTAAGCAAGTATATTCAAAATGATCTATAATTCTTTTTTTTTTTTTTTTTTTGTTTGTTTTTGAATGACTTTAGTGTAAGGAAATGAAAAGCTTTCAAAACAATGTATTACCTTTAATTTCAATTAGTTATATAAATGAATGAATTGTTATTTTATACTAAATCAAAGTATATAATTAAAATATAAACACAAATCTTGCTTATTCGCTATGTTTTTATTTAATATTGCTTTAACTATTATTGCTATTTCGCTTTATTCCAGCGTTGCATATGAACGAAGAGTTTAAAAACATTAAGATTAATCAATAATTTTGAAAATACCGCGCAAACATCGAAACATCGATGTTTCATCGATGTTTGACGCTGAAAACATCGAAAACATCGATGGTCGCAAACATCGATGTTTTTCCAGCTCTAGCTCTCTGGCGTCGGCATGCAGCGCAGCGTCCGCTGTCGAGAAGTTGTTCTCTCCGCAACGCGTCGACGCTGCAGCCGCATCAAGATGGTAGCTAGAGAGAGAGGGAGGCGTCGATCGTAAGTATTGGCTATTAGAAAAAAGGAACTACAGTTAGTTTTCATGTTGAGGTATTTAATGTGCTCTCCATGAGCGTATGAAAAATAGCAGTAACAAAAGGGGGCCCCACATGGGCGTATTTTAAATTGCAATAAAAATGTGACTCGTCACACAGAGAAGCAATTAAAATCCGTCGGTATATATTTTGTTAAAATTTAATGTATAAGAAAAGAAATGCTTTAATCTGAAATTATAATGAATTGGAATATGATTGCATAAGCTTTATGATTTATTTTCCTAGTGACATGGGTCAGAAACCACTACCTTGTGAACCAAACAATACTCCTTCCTTTTTTTCATGGTTTTTATACCCTTGCAGAGGGGAATTGCTTACTGTCTAAAGTTAGTTTCAGTAGAGATCCTAATAAAATTGAATTTTATAAGTAAAGGTGGTGCTATTTCAAGAACTTATTTAAAAAACTTTTCTAATTTTTTAACTATTCTAATTTTTTTCTTTTTCTATTAGTAGGGAATATTTTACATTTAAAAACGTATACACATTCACATTAAAAACGTATTACATTTAAAAACGTATATTCGCGGTTAGGGTATTGAAAAATCGCATATGTGTCGTCAGTGTGCCACGCCGTTTTAGTTTTTTACTTTTGCGAACGACAGTTACATGCGTGAAAGGGACAGTGATATGCCAAGTAGACAAGAAAGACGGAAAATAGATATTTCAAGCGATGTGCATGTGCGAGCTATGAGTATTCTTCTCGCTCTTTTCCTTTTATTCTTAGCACGCTGGTTGGTTGATTTTTTCTTTCACACCGAATTGCTAGTACACTCGGCATTTTGCTTCTAGTGGTTATATTTTTTTTTCCGTGTTTATGTGTGCTCACGATAGGAAAGTCGAGGTTCGCCTGGAATTATGTGTGTGACGTTTACGTCACATATACTCCCTAAGGCAGCTAATTTCGAATTCATTTGTGACGTACATCCATATGTATGAAGAAGCCATTCATATAGATATATTGGACACATCCGCATGGATATACGTACATATGAAAGGCTTTGCAAAGGAATTCGCAACATCAACAGAGTTATCGACAGAGCCAGCGACAGAGTCATCAACGGAGCGGTGGACGGTTAGAGAGAGAAAAGCACCAAACACGGGAGACAATTTAAACAGAAGCATATGAACCGAAGTAGTCAGTACTACTCATCAAGATAACGTCCAGAAAAAAAGGACTACGCAATAATACAAGGATATTTACAACGAAAGGATCAACAAGGACCTAGCACAAGGACATTCACCGCCAAGGACCCAACGCTACTACGTCAAGGACATCTCAGCACCCAAGGATATTTATGCGAAGGACTATATGAAATTCTGCAGCAATTAGAATTATTTTCCCAAGGATATTTAAATCGCTAGCAGGAGTAAAATTTTTATTTCTTGGATGACATCCCTAGTAACCATATTCTACATTTGCGAACTATTCCAATTCAAGTCAACAAAAATTTGTGTGTGTCGAACTTGTAGACAGAGAGACGGCCAAATCCCGAATTCTACGGGGA
This sequence comes from Drosophila equinoxialis, assembly GCA_018150345.1. Classification (NCBI taxonomy): domain Eukaryota; kingdom Metazoa; phylum Arthropoda; class Insecta; order Diptera; family Drosophilidae; genus Drosophila; species Drosophila equinoxialis. The sequence goes on along the minus strand of JAECWI010000924.1, from coordinate 57,164 downwards.
GGAAGAAAAAGTGGAGGGGAGTGAGGGATGGGTAAGAAAATAAGGGTTGTTTTTACCGAGATCTCGATATCGTGACTCTTTTTCCTCCTCCACATGAAATTCCGTTTTTTTCCGTCCCTCTGTCCACAAGCTGCGAGCTCGAGATCGCGACCCTTTTTCCCCCTCCCCCCAAATTCGGGATTTATCCGTCCCTCTGTCCACATAGACATAGAATTAGGGAAAAAGATCAAAGATCAACATCGAACCCACTGACCGGAATCGAATCCACGAAACTCTGGTAGGCAGTTCCACTGGGAGCTACGCCTCAAGTGGTATTTTTATATATTGCCTTTCGCGGATCTACCGATCCCATCTGCTTTATAGAGCAGATAGAGACTCGTGCCGCCACGTATCGTTTAAATTTGGAGAAATTGCTTCCGGTCATAGCCATCTTATTGACCGGTCTTGCCGAAAGTTGGTGGCAAACCAGCGGGCATCCAGAGAAGACATGGGTCGATTTTAGTCTGAATTTTTTAGCAGGGTTTTTAAAAACTGCTCTGTAGTGGCAAGAGTAATGAAAATGTTGCTATGCTCCTGCTACTGCTGGCCTTTTTGAAGATTATTATTTATTATATTACTGAACACGTAAGTAAAAATTTCTAATTATTATAAATAAAACCTTTGAAAACTTATAACAAAAATCATGAAGATTCCTAGTGTTGTTTATTAGTCGCAAGGTACATACGAATTCATTAATAAATGAGTACTGTGTCTTAATCTAAATATTGAAAATAAATTCTAGAGTATCATTTACCTATTTTCTTATTAGTTTAATCAATAAAAACCAGAGGACCGGGGCTAACTTCGACCGCGCCGTAGTTTGTAAACCCTTGAAAGTTGTTTGTTACTCTTTCCTCACTTATAGCCGTCAAGCATAGGAAATAACGAAGATAATAATCAAGATCACTGTTTTCCACCCATCGTTCTATATGATATAGAATATGATATGGGAGCTATGCGATATAGTGGGACGATCCGGTTGAATCCGAGATATACAAACTGTGCATTATATACAAGCCTACATGCAAAATTTCAGCTCTCTTGCTCTAACGGTCTAGGAGGAGTTCGCGTCGATCTAGATGGACGGACGGACGGACGTTTCAACTTCTTAAGTGCAAACATGGTGGTTCCGAAGGAATCCAATAATGTGTTTGAGAAGATTGAAAACTTAAAACTTTCTTTCTTGTTTAATTAACAATATTATTTTATCAAAGACAAACATACATTTTTTAAAGGTTACTATAGAGCGGGCGTTTTCATCAATTAAGTTGGTTTTGTCGGATAGCCGCAATAGATTGAGCCACGAAACGCTGGAAAATATACTTCTCGTTAAACTAAATTTGTTCGTGGAGGGGCGGAAGGATCCTAGATAAAATGCAAGTGGTTGGCGGGTGCCAATTTCTTCGGGTGGTGAGTGAGTGGTGAATTAATAACGCGCGATAACTTCGGTTAAAACAACTTATATTTTATTAATTCTTATTCACAGGTTGCCCGACACACACGATATATGTTTCGGGTTAAAAAATGTACAATTCGAAAGAGATCAAGGAATTGAAAAAATACAAAATAGAACGGGTGTTCGGGTTGAAAATTCGTACGTAAGTGAAATGGCGGCGCCCATCAGAAAAGCTAGTCACCCCTCCTGGTGTGACCGTAGACGCCGAGGATCGAAAAACCCTCCTCACTCCTCACTGCTCTTCGCCGCTCACTGCTGTTCACCCGGTGGCGTGAACATACCGCCCCCCCTTGCAACATGTTGCAATTGCCACCTTGGACATATGTAGGATGGGGGACGGCAGCGTCCTGGAGCGCCTAGATGCCGCAGGAGCCGGAGATGACCCAACCGAACACGGTGCTCTGGGCTGCGGGAGTACCGCTATGACCGGGCACACAGCCTGGTTGGATGACCTCAGGATAGAGGTCTGCCCCGAGCACTGCGGATACCGACGCCGGCCGATGGAAGTTGGGGTCGGCCAGGATCAGGGTGGCAAATTTTTCCCGGACCGGTGCCGACACTTCCCGGATGGGGGTGCGGATGTGCAGGTCCTCTTCGACCCGGAAGATCACATTCCGCCGGAACGTAGGGTCGGTCCTCGACTCGAGGACGGCCGTGCAAGCTTGGTCGACCCCGACTTTGGTCACCGTCAACCCCAGGGACCGGGCAAAAGATGAATTGATGCGGCTCCCAGCCGCGCATGCGTCGAGGAGAACGCGGGTCTCGAAAGTTTTCGAGCCATTGCCCAACCTGAGGACCGCTGTTGGCATGACGGTCGTCGTCCTGGCTTGGAGCAGTGTGGAGAGGGAGATCTCTGGTGCGCCTTCCGGAGAAGCGGAGCGGTCGGACGAGGACCGGGAACGGGATGGTGATGCCGGTGCAGCACGTCTGGAGGAGGATGACGGGCTGCGACGCTGGGCTCTCGAACGTTGTCTCGGCGGTTGGTCGGCCATATGGAGCAGCGTATGGTGCCTTTGCCCACATCGTCGGCAGCCGTGGCGAGTCCGACACGCGTCGGCGGAGTGCTCGTGCGCCAAGCAGTTGGGGCAATACTTGTTGATTAGTACCGCCCGGAGCCGCTTCTCCCCTCTCAGGTTCAGGAACCGTTGACACTGCCGGAGTGCATGAACCCCCCGGCAGACCCGGCACCGGTACACGTTCGTCCCGTGTGTAGCCGGACGCTTGCTGCGGCGGTGCGGCAGACGCTTGGGGGTCATGTTGCGGTGGAAGCGCGAACTGAAAGGGCTGTAACGAAAAAGATTACGTAGGGTGGAGTTGATTAGTCGCTGCACGGGAACGGCCAACATGCACGGAGACGAGGACATTCGAACGGAACATAGAGGGATTGGACGTCACGATAGGTTTTTAGGCTCAGGACTCCTGTTGTCTGGCAACAGGATGAGCTTCGCTACGGGTCTTCGAATAGACCCACGCGCTGTTGTGACATCAGCCACTCGGACGAGGCCGTCTGCCCCGGGCAGAGTGCGCTCAATTCGCCCTAAGCGCCACTCATTGGAGGGGAGATTGTCTTCGGAGACGATCACGAGGTCCCCGGTTTGGAGGCTACGAGCCGGTGCTTTCCACTTGTTACGCTTGTGGAGCTCCTTGAGGTATTCACTCTTCCAGCGGCGGCAGAAAGTCTGCTGGATTGCCTTTAGTCGCTGCCAGCGATTGATCAGCGACATAGGCTCGACCAGGATCTCCGGTTCCGCGATGGACACGAGCGGCCCTCCAATCAGGAAATGTCCCGGGCTTAGTGCCAGCAGATCCTCTGGGTCCTCGCTCATGGGAGAAATTGGCCTGGAATTTAGGCACGCTTCGATCCGACACAGGAGAGTGGATAGCTCCTCGAACGTATACTTGACAGCCGAAGAGGACTTGTAAAACAAGGTCTCCCATATGGGGGCGCGCTCGGCGGAATGAACTGCCAGGATAGAATGTGCTGGGGAAATGCCTTCATTACACCAAGCTTGGTGGCGTTCAGGAAATCTCTTTCGAGCGCCTTTGAGGCCCCTACGAAGGTTTTGCCATTGTCTGAGTAGATGCGCTGTGGGCATTGTCTTCGTGCGACAAACCGGGAGAAGGCTGCTAGAAATCGTTCCGTGGTGAGGTCGGAGGTCGCCTCGAGGTGGATCGCCTTCGTGCTGAAACACACAAAAACGCAGACATAACCCTTCGTTATGAGGCACGCGCGCCCGGTGTAGTTTTTGATCTCAAACGGCCCTGCGAAGTCAATGCCCGTGTGGGTGAAGGGCCGGGAGTACGTGATGCGCTCTCGAGGGAGATCACCCATCATCTGAGTCTGCAGTCGTCGACGATGCACGATGCAGACCTTACACCCCTTGATGTGGGACTTCACTAGGTTTTTTATCCGTGGGATCCAGAACTTGGTGCGCAGATACCGAACCATCAGTTGATTGCCGCCATGCAACGTGATGCGGTGGGCGAATTCAACAAGCAGGCGCGTGAAATGAGTATTGTAGGGGAGGAGAATCGGGTGACGTTCATCGTACCGGAGGGACTTAGCGGCCCGTAGTCGTCCACAGGCGCGGAGTATTCCATGCTGGTCGAGGAAGGGGTTTAAGTTGAATAGCGTGCTGGATGTCGGAAGGGGTCGCCCTTCACCCAGGGCCCGTATCTCCGCGATGTATTCTCGGCGCTGGGAGGTCCGGATCAAGACGCGCTCAGCCGAGAGCAATTCCTCATTGATGAGGTGGGCTGTGGGAGACGTCGACGTCCTTTTGGCGGCGAAGCGTAGGATGTACGCGGTGACTCGCAGTGCTTTACCGTAGTCTGAGAATCGCTCGCTTATGTCATCGAGTAGGGTGGTCGCGGCGGTGTGGCACTGGACCCGTTGCTCCAGCTGGGTGTCTGGAACTTCCTTATGCAGAGTTGGCCAGTGCTCGGGGTCCCTCTGGAGCCAGTCCGGCCCATGCCACCAAAGGCTACTGGCCGATAACTCGGCCGCGGAGGTTCCGCGGCTTGCCAGATCAGCAGGGTTGTCCTCGGAACGGACATGTGACCAGCTTTGACCACCGGTGCTCTTAGAGATGCTGGATACCCGATTGGCCACGAAAGTGGACCAGCTACATGGGGGTTTGTTGAGCCAGGCCAACACAATGGTGGAGTCGGTCCAAAACTGGGAAGTAGCAGGTGGGATCGGGAGTTCAGGAACGATCGACGCCCAGAGATCGGCTAGCAAAACCGCTCCGCACAACTCCAGCCGAGGCAGCGAGACTGTTTTGACTGGAGCCACGCGGGTTTTAGCCGTTAATAAATGGACGCTGACTTGATCGCGATACCGGACCCGCACATACAGGGCTGCTCCATACGCTTTCTGGGATGCGTCACAGAAGCCATGAAGCTCCCACGAGAGCGTATCGCTGGTGTTTAGCCAACGGGGAATGCGAAGTTGACTGAGGCCTGGGTAATCCTGCAGGAATTCGTGCCATTGCTGCAGCAGGAGAGGTGGCAGGGCGTCATCCCAGCCCAGCTCGGTTAGCCAGATTTGCTGCATAAATATCTTTGCTCGGATAACAAATGGGGCTAGCCAGCCAGCGGGGTCGAAAAGTTTAGCGATATGGGACAGAACCTGCCTCTTCGAGATCGACTCCTGCAATGGTGGGTCCGCTACGGTGAAGAAAAAAAACGTCCTCGGCGGCTTGCCAGCGGATTCCCAAGGTTTTTGCCGTGCTCGCGTCTTCCAACTCGAGAAAGTCCTCTCGCAGCAGATGCTCTTTCGGGATAGCTTGAAGTACTTCCTTCTTATTGGAAGTCCACTTCCGAAGCGGGAGGCCCGCAGATTGGAGGGCAGCTTGAAGCTCTCGTATGGCGAGACGGGCGTCGTCTGCAGTGTGAGCGCCGGCAAGGACATCATCAACATACATGTAGTTCCGAAGGATTTCGCTCGCCAGAGGGTACATCGCTTGCACGTCTTGGGCTAGTTGTAAAAGGACTCGGATCGCCAAGAATGGCGCGCAGTTAACCCCAAACGTGACGGTTTGTAGCTCGTAGTCTTGAATATTGCCGCAGCGATCCCGGTAGAGGATCCGCTGAAAGGGGGTATGCCTGGGGTCGACTCGGATTTGTCGATACATCTGTGTTATGTCAGCGTTGAAAACGAATCGAAAGAAACGCCATTTCAGTACTTGAAGCGTGAGATCGGCCTGAAGCGTAGGCCCGGTGTGCAAGACGTCATTAAGGCTGACGCCTCGTGTGGAGGGGCTTGACGCGTTAAATACCACGCGTACCTTGGTGGTGGTGCTATCGGGCTTAAACACAGCGTGATGGGGGAGATAGAAGTTTTTATCATCTTTAGGCGGCGTCACCCGACTCATATGGCCCAATTCCTCGTATTCTTGAATGATGGCATCGTACTGTGTTTTTAGGACGGGATCCTTGAGAAGGCGTGCTTCATTCCGCAGGAATTGAGCTAGCGCGATCGGTCTTGAATGCCCTAAATCGACGCTATTCGGACATTTGAACGGAAGGGATACCACATATCGGCCGTCCTTCCCTCTTCGGGTGGTCTCCTGGAAATTCCGCTCGCAGCATACATCATCCTCCTTTTCCGGCTTTGCAGGAAGGTCTTCCACCTCCCAAAACTTGGTGAGAAGTACATCAAGTTTTGCTTCTGGATTGACTCGCGTCCGTGCCGCGAAACCTAATCGAGTTACCGGAGTGTCAGGCATGATCGCTCCACACAGCACCCATCCAAAGATGGTTTCCAGTCCGTCGAAATCACCCATATCCTTTTTGATCCGCTCTCCGAGGATGTGTGAAAACAGGTCTACACCAATAATCATGTCAATAGGCGCGGGCTTGTTGTAATACGGGTCCGCCAGGGGGCGGTCGAGGGACTGCGTTGGAACCATGTTAAGAAATGGAGCCGTCGGGATGGCCCCCGATAATTTGGATACGACCAGGGCGGAGACCTCAATCTTGTTCAGCCTGTCACACGGAGGAGACAGCATCAGCAGACACACCTTGTCGGCGCATCCTCCATCACTCTGGCCCATGCCAGTAACTGCGGCATCTACGGGATAAAAGGGGGCTGAACCATGTTGAAGACACGTTCGGATAGGAAGGTTGAATCGGCTCCCGAGTCGATCAACGCCCGAATATGATGTTCCACCCCGCGATGGTGTAGAGTGACAATCGCCGTGCCTAAAAGCCCTCTGCCTGGAGTAGATGCAAAATAGCTTTGAGCATTTGTGAGCTGATTGCTCGTGGACGGACGCTCGGTAGCACCGAAGGGTGTGGTTTGCGCGGCGGACGGCGACACGTCACTAGGGTGCAACAGGGTGTGATGACGTTCCTTGCAGGTATGGCAATTATGCGCACTGGAGCATCCCTTTACTTGATGACCGCGGGCAAAACAATTCAAACAGAGTCCCTGCTGTCTGATGGTTTCCACACGCCTCTGAACAGGCATGTCAAGGAAAGAAGGGCAGAGTCGTATTGGGTGATTCTCCCGATGGCAAATTTTGCAAGACGCTGGTTTGAGCTGGGCTTTCGCGGGAAACGCTTGAACCTTCATCGTCGCAGGGGACTTGCGGGTGCCACTGGGGATGGCTTGAACACTCGGCACCGACTTATGTTCTTCGGTGGCATCCAGGACACGATACCGATCGGTGAGAAATTGGTTCAAATCGTACCAAGTGGAAACGACAGTCTTGTTTGGCACTGATTGTTCCCACAGGAGGATTGTGGACTTCGGCAATTTGCTAGTGCATATGGCGATAAGCAAGACATCCCAATTCTCAGTGCTAACACCCGAACGCTCAAGAGCGGTAAGACTCCCTTGGAACGCAGTTTGCAGTTCTCGCAATGCCTTGCCCGATTCTAGCGCCACCGCGGGAATCTGAAGGAGTTGTCTGGCTTGAGTCATGACAAGCAGACGGCTGTTTTCGTACCGTGCTGTGAGGTTCTCCCATGCGGCCTGGAAACCTTCATTTGTTAGGGGGGACTTCGCGATGATGGTTCTCGCTTCCCCACGAGTCTTGGCGTTCAAGTGATAGAGCTTCTCCACTTGAGACAAATACGGATTGGCGATGTAAATGGCAGCGAACAAATCGCGGAATGTGGGCCATGCTAGGCTGTCGCCATCAAAGGTCTCCACCTCACACGGAGGAACTCTATGACCCGGAGGTCCCGACGGAGCACTGGGCTGACGTCTAAGACTCGCCATCTCTGCCGAGAGCTGCTCGATGCGTTCTCCGAACAACGTCCCGCATCGCACATACGCCGCGTAAGCGGATTCGTGCTTCGCTTTGATGTGGCTTATGTTGGCTAGGCTGTGCTCGTCTGGTTGGGTCGACAGGGCCTTGTGACACCCGGAGTATTCCATCTCGACAGTTGCCCAAAGGGATTTGAGCTGCTCTAAGTGCATTTTAATGGAAAATAAGGGCACTTCAGAAGTTAGGGCTTCACTCTCACGAGCTTCGAACACAGTCAAAGCGTCGCATGCCAGAACGAAATCGGAGAGGGACATTCTTGATCGTTCTCTACGCTCTTGGGATACGGATCGGGCGACGGGAACGTCAGAACAGTGCGTCACAAAAACGTGCGGAATCTGAGCCTCTACTGAAAGCTTGGAACGCCCTTTGAGTTCGCTGGCGTCTTTAGCCGAGACTATGCGCCCTTTAGGTAGGCTGGACGAAGACGGACGGGACCTTGGGGATTCGCTCAGGCTGCGAGCAGACGTGGACTTGCGGGGAATGTCCGTACGCTTCACGACCACCGTAGTCTTCGGAGGCCGAGCCTTCTCCGGAGTTACAGAGGGAGACGAAAGACTGTTAGACTTCGGCGTAGTCTTGGACGGCTCCGTGGACATACTCAGGGGACGTCCTTACCGACGAAGACCGCGCTGGTGCGCTTTTTGATTTCGGAAAGACACCGAGAAAAAAAGGAAAAACAAGAGAAGTGGACTGTATGAGGGCGCAAGAATTTTCTCACTGTGCCCGCAGGATTGCGGGAGAATTCTCTTACGCGTGGCTTGGAAACGGAGCCCTTTTAATGGCGATATATGCGGAAAAATGTACGAACGCACGAATGCAGATCGAAAATCACACGTAGCTACAGAGGAGTGATTACAACACAAGTTTAGCTGGATTCGTAAGTAACGATGGGAGTACGTGTAAGACAAAACACGCAAACGATGTATAGGCCAAGGAAGAAATATGTGGTTTTATATAAATCCGGCTCGAAGGACCAATGTTCGTGGAGGGGCGGAAGGATCCTAGATAAAATGCAAGTGGTTGGCGGGTGCCAATTTCTTCGGGTGGGAGTGAGTGGTGAATTAATAACGCGCGATAACTTCGGTTAAAACAACTTATATTTTATTAATTCTTATTCACAGGTTGCCCGACACACACGATATATGTTTCGGGTTAAAAAATGTACAATTCGAAAGAGATCAAGGAATTGAAAAAATACAAAATAGAACGGGTGTTCGGGTTAAAAATTCGTACGTAAGTGAAATGGCGGCGCCCATCAGAAAAGCTAGTCACCCCTCCTGGTGTGACCGTAGACGCCGAGGATCGAAAAACCCTCCTCACTCCTCACTGCTCTTCGCCGCTCACTGCTGTTCACCCGGTGGCGTGAACAATATTCGACACACTTGGACAGTGCCATCGATAATTTGACTTTGTTTGAGGATGAGTAAAAGGATTTCGGAAATACTAATACTTAAACATACATACATTGTCCCTAATTAGTATAAATAAAATCTTTGAAAACTTGTAACAAATATCATGAACAGTCTTAGTGTTGTTTTTTGGTTGCAGGGTACTTACGTATTCAGTAACTTAATAAAAATTTACTGTGTGTTAATCTAAATAATGGAAATAAATTGTAGAGGTTCTTTTACCTATTTTCTTATTAGTTTAATCAATGTTCAAATAAAAAAAAATTATTAATTTGAACATAATAGTAATATCAAAAATGACTATAATGAGAGCGGTAGCAAAAAAAAAATATTTCATCTGCTCTCATCTCGCTGTAGGTTTTGAACTACGGCTACGGCTACGTATGAAATTTCGTTTAATTTTTTGCTATTGCTATTGCTATAGCTTTTTTTAAACGTCAAAAACTATAGCAGAGCATAGCATTTATTTTCTTTCTCCCCAGGCGCTATTTTGAGAAACTAGAGGATAGCATTGGCGCTCGAAACAACGCCATCAGGATCCACACAAAGTATCTAGTGGAACTCCGATCAATGATTAGCTCATTACTCGGCTTTACAGGAACTCGACAGGATCTACGAAAATCTATTCCCAGACTACAAGCTGTATACCCGACGAAATGATTTCCAAGCGTTACCCGACTTAACCAAGTTGGTGGTAAATTTCGAGAGCATCCAATCTGCGCAAGGTAGCGGTGACGTCGTGCACGTTTGGCAAAAGAGCAACATCGTTCAAAATAAAAATCTGCTATATGTTAACTATCCGAAGCACAAGTGGAAGCAGCCGTGGATACCGGCACTGCTTGCCGCGATTGTGCGGCAGCTGGTCACTTCGCACGAGAATGTACAAAGCCACGTGTGCTTTTCTGTTAGCAATGCGGACGAAGAGGGGTACATACCATCGAATGGTGCCGCCGTTCGGGAAACGAACCGCACCTCCGTCTCAGTCTGGGCCAGATGGAGGGTTCAACTCAGTCCCCTCTCCCAGTACCCCATTTGTCCTAAAGAAAGACCGCATCCAACTCCATGTCCTCGTCAATGGAAAACCAATGGTAGCCACATTGGATTGAGGAGCAAACAAGAGTTTCATAAACGAGCATTTGCCACCTTCTTTCATCCATCCTTAGTTTTGGATAACCACACCCGGTCTAACCGCCTTACAAATCTGTCAGGTCTGACAGAAACGCCCAAGAATACTTCTGACTCTCAGCATCGCAGCAAACCAGTATATCAGTCGCGCTCGGCTCTGCCGCCTCAAGTAACAAACGCTTTTCTTAAGACCCCATTTCGCCAGCCTGACAAAGAAAAGGAACCAGTAACCGAGATGGCCGCCCGATTGGCTGAGGTAGAAGTTGAGATTCATGAGGAGGATTTAAAGCCAAAGGAATCATCCTGTATGGCGCAGTAGACCCTAGAGCCAGAACTTCAAGATACTCTCGAGGCGGAAATCGCTAAATTTGATGGCCTCAACTGTGTTATTGGACCCGAAATGGAACCATATGCCTTCGCTTATCTCGACGACATTATTGTGATTAGAAAGACGCTCTAGAAACACCTCCCACACCTGTTTGAAGTCTTTCGACGTCTACGAGAAGCCAATTTGAGGATCAACCGAGACAAATGTCGTTTCTTTAAAACACGTATCCCATTTCCAGGTCATGTCATCAGCGAGGATGGTATCCATATGGACCCAGAGAAGGTAGCGGCTATCGGAATCGCTTCTTGGTAAGGACGGTTTGTACCAAACTTCTCAGACACGGTACACGACTTCGAGATTTCGAGAATTGAAAAATTGTCTAATGTCAACGAAGGATTCAACGCAAAACTGGCTCCTAAGAATAAAGGTCCATGCAAGAAGTTCAAGTTCCATTCCAGTAACGTCGTCCGATTACGAGAAGTTAACGAACTCCAAAAACTCAGCCCTCTCAAAGACACCAGCCCAGGGAAACCGTGTCCGCACGAAGTCATAGCCTAGGGAAATTTCAAGGGGGACCACTTGTTGGTGGAAGCGCCTGCCTAAATCCCCCTCCCTACTAAAGAAGGGCTGCACGTGCCGATACCCGGCATAAAACATCTGAACATTGTATTTTAGTTTTAATCATAGGTAAACTCGGAATACAGGGTAGTTTTAAAATACATGTCACAGTCCGCAAAAGGCAATATAGCGCGGATCATCGAGGAGAACGTCGCCGTGTGGGAAAGGGAGTATAGCCCCGTTACACCCGTAAGACCCTCTTCAACACAAGACGGCAACCTTCACGATAACCCGGTCCAACTGTACCGAATGGAGGTAACTATACCTGGTGCCCTAGACGAGCAACTTTCGAGGAGCCGCGCTCAGCAGATCGGAAATAAAAAACCGCACAAGGCCTAGCGAACCTCGGGGATTATCCGACCCGAGCAGGCCGTTATACTGCCGGTAGGCACGCTTCCATCCCGGCATCTGCCCCTTCTTCGGAACCGAACAACAAAACTCGACCTGTATCAGCTGGTCCGGTGGTGGAAGCCGGTTGGGAAGAGGCGATGGTCGCGGCCGCAGCCACCTTTTTTAATGCGAACCCAGTAACCGTATGCCCTCCGGCCATGGCACTGAACCAATCGTCAGGAATACCCCTTAGCGACCCGTGCACGACCACCCCAGGTACCCACGCAGACACAGATCCTACCGGGCCCCCTTACGTCTATCTTTGGCCATTTATGAAACCGGGGCCGCCCAAGCAGCCCACAAATTGGTCCCCACGACCCCAGGATGGATCGTCGACACCCCGGATAGGCCGAGATCGTGTGGTTGGGCAGATTACATCCTGTTCCGTATCCTACAAGAAGCCGCGCGGTCGTGTGAGGAGTCACAATTCTTGGCCAGGTCTCAACATCATTCTCCCTTTATTTAGTACCTTAAGTCAAACTACGGCCATGTAGAGCCCCTTTGTTAAGTTTCCTTCACTACCCCCATGGCGGGTAAATGTACCCGCCAATAATACAAAATTATCTGTAGTTCATTTTGCTTTCAACAGACAATGGTCACCATCGACGCCTCTCTCTTTCTGGTTACCGTCTTGTCTAGATATTAATTAACCAGAAATAAATCTGATGTGTTTGGTTTTTTCCATATAGGTTAATACTAATCGGCACACTTTGCATATTTAAACTACGCCCTAACCCTTTCCCTTTATTTCAACTACGCCGTACCCCTTTCTCTCACTCACGGACTCTTGATGGATGATTTTTTTCAAAATAATTTTTAATATTTACACCAATATCTAATAAACTCAACATTTCGGGACTATAGTTGCTATTTTCCAAATCCTTTCGTGATCGCACTTGATCGCAAATGGATCAGAAAAGGCTGCATGTTAAAAGTGTCTTCATTTTGCCTAACACGAGAAGTCAGGAATCAGGAAAACCACTTTGCGAGTGGTACTATTTTCCCGACGTGGCACGTTATGTTAGACGCTGGCTCACTTGGCTGGCAAGATGCTCATCCGCCAAGTCGGTACTATCTGTACCGATTGCATCGGTCTCCTGCCACGTTCAAGGTAATAAGATGCTACTACTTTTCCTTGATTTGTGCAGTAAATGGGTGGAGCTGGTACTACTCCGTATGGCCACTTCGCCAGCTTTGCAGAAGGCGTTTCGTGAAAGAATCTGGGACCATTTCGGCTACCCTCGTACCCTCGTGAGCGATAATGGTACCCAGTTCACTAGCAAGGTTTTCAAAAACTTTTCCAAGAGGTCCGGAATTACACACCAGCGCACTGCCCCATATTCTCCACAGCAGAATTGTACCGAGCGGGGCAACAGAACCATTAAGACCATGATAGCCCAATATTTCGAGAATTGAAAAATTGTCTAATGTCAACGAAGGATTCAACGCACAATTGGCTCCTAAGTTTAAAGGTCCATACAAGATAATCAGTTTCCTTTCCAGTAACGTTGTCCGATTACTAGAAGTTTACGAACTCCAAAAACTCAGGCCTCTCAAAAACAGCAGCCCAGGGAGACGTGTCCCCACAGCCCGCACGAAGTTATACCCTAGGGAAATTTCAAGGGGGATCACAGCAATAGTGATTTCCGAAGAGAAAGAAAATAACCCAGTCTTCATTCGTTGAATTCAAAATATGAACTGCTTTTATTTACAAACTCTTAAACTCTAAGAAGCAAAAATTGTTTTTAAAAATACTTATTCTAATGCCCCACGTTTCCGGGGGTTGAAAATTGTTTATATTTCATGCTCAGCGCTGGTTCCTTGATACCGCGCCGCTTTTATAATCTTAAGTGTTTTCCACAGAGTGTAGACGCATGTTTTGTTTGGTATTAAGCAATAATTGTCATATGAATTTTATGACAATTTTGTTTATGTTTTTATATTTCTGTGGTCAATCTGATTTGGTGAAGCCATTTCAGTTGACCACGATGTTTAATCTTAAACATTCTGCAAAGGGCCGCCAAATTTATTTTTATAGTTAGTTAGTTGTTTTGTACAAATTTTTATTAATATTACCATTAGTAAGATAACTATTGTTAAAGAACATGACCAGTTACATGATGGACTTTCAACCTAGTCAATCTGATGTGCCTTTACGATTGTCACTGACTTCCTATTCTTACCAATTCTGCCGTATGTATTACTGAGTTGGCTTCTACTTTTTATAATATTTGGCATATTACCTAAAGATTCCTGATGGGCATTAATGTGCTCACTTCTAGTCTTTTTATAAGGTGGATAATTTAAAAAACAACCACCTTTACTTTTTGACTTGTTTCAATGTTATCTTTGCTCCACTATTTTTAAAGATCGCTGATTGCTGAAATCTGATTGGTTATTTTGTTTACCATTAAATGTTGACCTTTTATAATTATTTTGCCATAGTTTCGGACAATTTGTTACCGGAATCTATTTTGATATTATTTATTAGATAATTATTGTCTAATTGACACAATGGTTCAGTAACCATTGCCTTCTGAATATTCTCATTTTGTACTGGCTCTGTGATATATACTTTTTTCTTCCCAACTTTCACTTTACCTCCAATGTGAGGTCCTGCCGGGGGCCATACATTTATTTCTGTAGTTTTGTTGTTGTATTTCTTTGTTATTGAGTTATTTTTATTTTGAAATTTACTTTTCTTCTTCTCCTAACGTTGTTTAAAACCTGTTACATCTGTTGTTGTTGCCACTACAGATTTATTCTGATTTGATTTGGTGCATCCCGAGACGATCCAACCAAATTGAGTATTTTGGCCTAGCAGGCCATCAATCTTTGTAATTCCCCCTTTTAAGATTTGGGTATATACGTTGACTCCCATTATTATATCTATCCTACCAGGTTTATTAAAGGTAGGATCAGCTAGAACGTAAGTTTGCCATTATGACATATCCACGTATTTATATTAACCTTATACTTTGATTTATTAGATTTTATTGAGGACACGCCACTTATTTCTGTATATTGTTTAATTTTAGGTAGTTTTAATCTTTGAGCGGCCTCTTCAGACAAAATGGTGCTCTGTGAAACATAATCAATAAGGGATCTTAGCGTCTTATATCCTCCATTTATATTTTTTACTTGTATTAAAGCTGTGGCCAACAATGTTGGTTGTGCGCTTACACACGTATTAACTCTCTCCTGTTTTTCTTCAAAATGGAGTAAGGTATGGTGCTCCAAACTACACAATGAAGAGACCATTTCATTAGTGCACACCTTATTGCTTGAATGGTTCCAGTATCTTATGCAAAGCTGCACTTTTTTGGCTGTTTCATACCTTTCAGTAGGTGTCAAACCTTTAAACCTATAGCACTTATACATTTTGTGTCCGGCAATTTTGCAAATCGGACATTTATCTTCGACTTCCGCATAATTTAAAACAGTTTGAAGCGGTTTTTTTCTCTTCTTTGCTCATGGCACTTAGCAAGCAATATCTTTGCTCCAAGTATTCCATGACATCAGATAGCATTTAAATTTGCCTTGTTTTTCTAATCTGACTCTCATACAATTGTACAGAGAGGCTGTCAAATTTCCTTAGTAGGAGTTGTCCGAATATGACGTCAACTTTATCGAACAAATTTGTTTTTATTTGAATTAAGTAAACTGACTCATTAACTATGTCAATCGCTCCATTAACACTTTTTGCGGATTCATTGTTGATTATCGGTAAATCAACAATCCGACTTAATTGTTCGGAAAGTACCCTCCGATTATTTTCATACCGCTTGGTTAACAGCTCCCAAGCAGCACTATAGTTATAAGCTGAACCTGACAATAGATGAGCTACCATGCTCATCGCTTCGCCCTTTAACGCGTATTTTAAATAGTTGAATTTAAGAGCAAGACTTAAATCCTCTCTTATTCAAATCAGTTCCGCAAATAGTTCCTTAGTAGTAGTTCTTTAGGTTCTCCAGAGAATGCGGGTACCTGTGTTTTCTGCAACACCAGTAGTTCGCCTCACATGGTTACATTCTCATCTTTACAATTTTCCTTATTGTTATTTTTATTTCAAGAATTGATAATGAATTTTGGAATCGCTTGTTATTACTTGGCATGCCTGTACCTTCTCCAAAAAATAATTTATTTTATTAATATACATTATCCATGTCCCATTGCCTGTTAATTTCAACTCTACCACTTCCAAATATTCAAGAAGCTGTCGGACTCTATCCATAAATATCTCCTGGTTACCACTACCGTTTTCATTACTGGATGTCGCATTCCCGCGCGACTCTTCTTTGCTATCATGAAACATTTCTGACATACATATTTACTTCTTTTGATCACCTTGCTAGTTATGTTTCTGGGATCTTGTGCTTCTAACTACCTTAACCTCGTATGCAACTCTACCTGCTTCTCTAACAATTTTGCAGTCTTATTACTGATCATTTCATATGGTGGATTTATATATAGGATCGAGGTATTGTAGAGTTGACTTCGATTGAGAATCGGTTTCGATAGAATATCGATAAGCAACAATATACGATGCATGGTCAGTCGAGAAGTAGAGAGGAGTGGAAGAGAAATATTGTGAAGTAGTTAATAAGTTGATTAAAAGCTAATAAACTAACAAAATACATACAATAAAGCTGATCAAATTAAAACCCAGTGTGTGAAAATCGAATCTCTTCATCTCGGGGACTCGTTAAGGAAATTCCAGGACAAAGTTGAAACTCCACAACTTGGGGGTTCGTCCGGGAACGTTAGACGGTAGGACTATCCATCAATCATCAAATTGTTGCAGTCTGAAATCCGTTACTATACATCAGTCATCAAATTGTTGTACAAAAAAACGTTAAATTTGAAAAATTGTGAAATTCAACCAATTCTTGGAATAAGTCGCAAACAAGTAAAAGTGAGACAGCAACGAAGACTCTTGACAAACGAAAGAAAAAGCACACCGAGCGTTCACTGAAAATTTTTACGCCATGTCGTAAGAAAAAAAAAATAAACAAAATCCACAAGAGCGACAGAGACGGCAACACGGCAGAAAACCACGGAGAGAGCAACATTCGCACTGACGGCGGCATCATCCCCAGAAGTGTGCGTGACATGACGAGAAGAGCAGCAAAACGAGATAGCGGCAAGACATAGACCTGAGAGAGGAGGCAACGAGGCCCAGAGAGTGGGAATATCGAGGTACAGAGAGTGCAAAACCGAGACGAGAAGCACTCACACAGACGACGGCATCAACCATCGCAAGTTGGTGTAGTAAAACGTAGAGTGCGTTATTGAGGCCGACAACACACAAAGAGTATCCAGAGAGCAGTATCCAGAGAGCAGCATTCACACAAACGACGACAAAGAGTTTCCAGAGAGCAACACTCACTCCGACGGCGGCATCAACCCCAAAAGTGTGTGTGACGCGACGATCGAGTACAGAAGCGTACAGAGGCGATTTTGACTTACGAGAGGGACGGCAACAGGGTCGAGATACAAGAGCAAGTATTAACTGAGCAAGAAACGGCCATAACCGAAGAGTAAAATATTTGTATAACATTATAGATTGATATCAATTAACTTAACCCACTAACGTTAGCTTAAGATACATATTCAAAATTTGTTATATAATTTGTTTGAATTTAAATTATGCCACACGACGAAATCTTGCAACTCACGGTAGCAGAGCTTAAAGAAAAGTTGAAAGAAAATAATTTGAGTATTAAGGGTAACAAGCAGAGTTACAAGGAAGACTAATATCCTTTTTCGAGTCAGGAGTAGAAGAAGCATCCTTCTACGAGGACTCACTAGAGCGTAGCTTACAAGTAGTAAACGGTACAGAGTATAATGGCGTTTACACTAAGAGATATTCAAGACTGTATTCGATGGCAGCCAGCAGCAAGATGTCGACAATTGGCTTGCAGATTTTGAGAACTGTGCAGAGACAGTCAAATGGAACGATTTACAGAAATTCATTTATAGTAGACAATTGTTAAAAGGGGCTGCGAAATTGTTTGTCAGTAGCGAAGACGGTCTTACCGATTGGATTAGTCTAAAGTCAGCTTTAGAGAGAGAATTTTCAGAGAAGTTGTCCGCAAAACACGGTACTTGTTTACTATCGGTCTCATGGTTATATTTAGTTTTAGATGGAGTTTACCACCCACTTACTGCTGCACTATCAAGCAACACGACTCTTTGGAAACACCAACTAGTAATCATTAACGTTATACGGGCCTGGCACCCTCTATGGGTAAACGGCCTCATTTAAGAAGGACTTAAATCGTTAATTTCTCATACTAGAATATTGATGCTCCATACACTGCATCTCACATTTGCCATAAAGACAAAGTGACTTAGTGCTGAACTATTTTCTTTTCGGTCGCCGCTACTAAGAAAATCCTTGTTATTTTCTTTTCCTCCTCATTAGATGAAGAAAGTGTTATAGAGTATATAATAGAGGGTATACCAGATTCGAAGCCAAACAAGACTGTGTTGTATCAAGCCAAGAATTTTAGAGAATTACGAGAAAAGATGAAAATGTATGAGAAAATCTCTACTGAGAAAGAGTCAAAGTGTTCTAAAAAAACTGTAAAGAGAGCGAGTTGAAGTGTTTTAAATGTAACCAGCCAGGTCATAAGGCGAATAAGTGCAGCATGCAAGGAAAAATGTTCAAAAAAGATAGTAGTAAAGTGCAGAAATTATATAATCGTGTCTTCAAAGATGTTCGTTTTGGCAATGATGTTATATCAGCGTTTTTCGATTCAGGTAGTGATGTCTCGACTATAAGTGAGAGCGCGTACAAACGAGTTTACCCAGTTCCCTTGAGTTCGGATGTGAAAGAGTTATTGGGAATAGGAAGTAAGAAAATCTACACCAAAGGATCTTTTGAGTTGGATACGGCTTTAGATGGTGTTCCTATTAAGATGTGCTTCCATGTTGTTAGAGATAGAGATACATTTTATGATGGTGTATTCGGAAATGACGTATTTGAAGTCGTAAATGCTACAATGGGAAAACAACGATTAGTGTTTTACGGGAATAATCAATCGGTTGGGGAATATGAAGTTATTACTCGTTATAGTAATCCACAAGATCCCCCCCTTAGTACGAAATGTAAGTCCCATAGAAGAGTTGCAAAACACGTTTGGGCAGATATTGACTACGAGAATCGAAAACTTTTCGTCAGAATTAGAGCTTTCCCATTTTAGCATTGAGTTGAAGTCTAAAGTCCTAGAGATCATTTGAAATTATAGTCCTATCAATCCAGCTAACTGTCCAGTGGAAATGAAGATTATACTTACTGATGAAATACCCGTATATCAGAAACCAAGACGCTTATCGTACGAAGATCAGAAAAGAGTCGATCAACAGGTCAAAGAGTGGTTAGAAAAAGGCCACAGTGTATCTGAGTATTCTTCTCCAATTGTATTAGTACCGAAGAAAGATGGGGAAAAGAGATTATATTGCGACTATAGAAGAGTAAATCAGAAAATCATAAGAGATAATTTTCCCACTGCAGTGATTGATGATGTCTTACATAGGTTACAAGAAGTAAGAGGAAGAAGCTATTTCCATGTGCCAGTCGAAGAAAACTCAAAGAAACTTACTTCGTTTGTTACTCAAAATGGGCAATTTGAATTCAATTCTGTACCGTTCGGCATTAATAATTCAGCAGCTGTGATTACTAGATATATTTTTGCAATGTTGAGACCGTTGATTAATGAAGGCATATTGATGTTGTACATGGATGATATTATTATTCCAGCAAAAAATGAGTTTGGGGGTATTGAGAGATTGAAAAGAGTTATAAGTTTAGCAGAAGAGTCGGGATTAAAGATAAAATATAAAAGTGTCAATTTCTTCAGCGTAAGGTAAATTTCCATCAAACCGTCAAAAGAGAAGACAAGTGCCGTGGAGAATATTCCAGTTCCTCGGGATGTGAAAGGAGTCCAACGTTATTTGGGTCTTACTTCATATTTTCGTAGGTTTATGAAGGATTTCGCTACGATATCTAGGCCATTAACAAATTTGTTGAGAGCTGACGTACCTTTTTAAATGGGCGTAGAAGAGGTAGTTTCTTTTGAACAGTTAAAAGCGGGATTGAGTAATCCACCTGTTTTGCGTCTTTTTAATCCTAGAAGTGTGACAGAAGTTCATTGTGACGCAAGTATGTATGTATGGGTACAGCGCAATTTTACTTCAAAAAGATTCAGAGGATCAACAAAACCATCCGGTGGAGTACATCAGCAGACAAACTACCCCGGCTGAGGAAAAATATCACTCGTACGAGTTAGAGGTGCTAGCTATAATTCAAGCATTAAAGAAGTGGAGAATATACGTGATGGGCATAAAGATAAAGATAGTAACCGAATGTAATGCTTTTGCGATGACGATAAAGAAACGTGACGTTCCGCTAAGGGTGGCCCGATGGGCTATATTCTTGAAAGACTTTAATTTCGAAATTGAGCATAGATCAGGGGTAAAGATAAAACATGTCGACGCATTAAGTCGGGTATATTGCTTACTGACAGGAGATTTGAAGAACAAAATACAATTTGCACAGAGAAAAGATGAATGGATCAGCACGATTATGAAAGTGTTAGAAAAGGGAGCGCACGCCGACTATTACGTGCAGTACGGAATATTGTATAAAGATCCCGTTAGGGAGCTTATTGTAATTCCTGCTAGCATGGAGCAAGAGATAATATTGGTTGCTCATCAACAAGGGCACTTTGGAGTTAAAAAAACGATTGATCTAATGGAAAGAGAGTATTATATTCCTGGTCTGTTGAGCAAAGTAGAGGTAGTGGTGAGGTCGTGTATGAAATGTATCGTGAGCGAGTCGAAACAGGGTCGAATGGAGGGTTTCTTGAATGTTATTGATAAAGGAGATGAGCCTTTGGTAACCTTCCATGTGGACCATGTCGGGCCGATGGAGTTGACTAAGAAACGATATAACCACATATTGGTAGTAGTCGATGCTTTTTCGAAATACGTATGGTTATATCCGACGAAAAGTACGGGTTCAGAAGAGGTTGTTGAGAGATTGCAGAAACAGTCTGAGTTGTTTGGAAATCCAAAGAGGATCGTTAGTGATCGAGGTAGCGCTTTTACGTCTCACATTTTTAAAGAGTACTGCGAGTCGCAGAAGATACAACACTTAGTGATTGCGACAGGAGTTACGAGAGGAAACGGGCAAGTAGAGCGAGTTAATCGGATTGTTATAGCATTATTGACGAAACTGTGTGTCAATGATCCCGGAGCAACAGTTACAAAACAATAAGTCCGAAATACGTGACACAGCGAAAAGGAACATAAGCAAGATGCAAGAAGAAAACCGTAAAACGTTTAATAAATGTCGAAAATCTGCAAGTGAATATGAGGTTGACGAGCTGGTGGCTGTCAAGCGGACGCAGTTTGGTTCTGGCCTTAAGCTTAAGGGAAAATATTTGGGACCTTATCGTGTTGTTCGGAAAATGAGGCATGGTCGATATGCGGTTGAGAAAGTAGGAGATGGAGAAAGTCCAAAATGTACTACCACCGTGGCAGAATATATGAAAAAATGGTGTCCATCATTCGGGGCGAATGTGGAGGTCGGATGGCCGAATGTAGGATCGCGGTATGGTAGAGTTGACTTCGAGTGAGAATCGGTATCGATAGAATAAACAACGATATACGATGCATGGGCAGTCGAGAAGTAGAGAGGAGTGGAATAGAGTGAGCCGGTAAAGTTGCGTCTCGAAGTGTGTGCAGTGCAAGAGATATATTGTGAAGTAGTTAATAAGTTGATCAAAAGCTAATAAACTAATAAACTAATAAACAATAAAGCTGATAAAATTAAAACTCAGTGTGTGCAAATCGAATCTCTTCATCTCGGGGACTCGTTAAGGAAATTCCAGGACAAAGTTTAAACTCCACATATGTGTGACAATCAATTGATTTTTTTTTAATTCGATATATAAATCCCCTTTTTTTGAGAAAGGGAAGAAGAAAAAAAAATTATCTCAACTGTGTCTTGCACAGTGAGCCAGAGACGTGGAAAAAATGTTGTTATCGTATGTGGTTTGCTCACAATTCAGATATACATTTCATTTTTCAATAAAAGAAGTTTTTTTTAATCTCCAACCACATTGTTAGTAAAAGCCTACCAAGGAGTTAATAATTTGCAAGTTGCACTTTCGTGCATCAACTTGCTTATAGAGGCTTATATTTAAATTATTAAATAAGACAAGTTAAAGCTTACGCATTTCTGCGTTTCTGCTAGACGATGCTGGTGATGGTCATCGCAAAGGATGTTGGGGTGTCGATGCTGATCTCTCCAAACTCTTGGCTCCGGGGTCTAGCTTGTCGCGCTAGACTGGGCCGGTGCTGTTCTTCACAATGTTGGCTGTTGGGGCGCCGATGCTGTAGGATGGGTAGGATGCTCCGATGGGTAGGATTCGCCTCGCCTCGAGCTGCCTCTTCTTTGCAACTATTTTGTTGCTATGCTGCTTCTTGTTGACTACTTGCAACTACATTTGTGTCTATATATATACTAATTTGTATTTTATTTTTTGTTTGATTTCGATATCTGGGCTTCGAAAACGCATCACACCAACTCTGTTTTTATTTTATTTACCGCCGCCGAAATTATTGCAGTTGATCGACTAGCCAAACTGCTTTTATTTAACTCGGTCGCACGCGCTTTTTATTTATTAAGCAATATTTTGCCTTTTATATTATACTCTGTCTATTACCACTGGTAGGGGAAAACAAGAGTTAATTTAATTTTGCTAACTTTAGCTGATCTAGCATTTACACGTCCAACTGTACCGAATGGAAGTAACCACAACTGGTGCCCTAGACGAGCAACTTTCGGGGAGCCGCTGTCAGCAGACCGGGGATAAAACAGCGGACGAGGCCTAGCGATCCTCGGGGATTATCCGACCGGAGCGGGCCGTTGTACTGCTTGTAGTCACGCTTTCGTCCCGTCATCGGCTCCTTCTTCGGAACCGACAGTTCGGAAGAGGCGATGGTCGCGGCCGCAGCCACCTTTTTAAGTGCGACCCCAGTACCCGTATGCCCTCCGGCCATGGCACTGAACCAATCGTCAGCTCCAGGTACCCACGCAGACACAGACCCGCTCACACCGGACATGGGCTCTACCGGGCCCCCTTACGTCTATCTATGGCCATTTATGAGACCTAGGCCTTCCAAGCAGCCCACAATTGGGTCCCCACGACCCCAGAATGGATCTTCGACGCCCCGGATAGGCCGAGATCGTGTGGTTGGGCAGATGACCTCCTGTTCCGTATCCTACTGAAGCCGCGCGGTCATGTGAGGAGTCACAATTCTTGGCCAGGTCTCATCATCGTTCTCCCTTTATTTAGTACCTTAATTCAAAGTACGTCCACGTAGAGCCCCTTTGTTAAGTTTTCTTTACTACCCCTACATTATACAAAAATTATCTGTAGTTCATTTTGCTTTCAACAGACAATGCTCACCATCGACGCCTCTTTCTTTCTGGGTACCGTCTTGTCTAGATATTAATTAACCAGAAATAAATCTGATGTGTTTTATAATGATGAACTCCGCGTTTTTTTCTTTTTTCCATATAGGTCAATACTAATCGGCACACTTTGCATATTTAAACTACGCCCTATCCCTTTCCCTTTATTTAAACTACGCCCTACCCCTTTCCCTTTACCATTATACAATAAAACGTTGCAGTGCAGCCGAAGGATCAGGGGATTGTGGATGTTGGACTCTCCTTTTCCGTCCTTTTATGTGGCCTCCGCTTCATTCACAATACTGTCAAGATCTTCAGAATCAAAAAAATTTTCTCTAGACGGGACTCTGTAGACTGAAAAGTATACCCCAGCCAGAGCTTCTATACACGTTCCACTCTTAAATTACCATATTGTTTTTCTACGTTCTCTTGAGTCCACGCACAAAGACTCTTCAAGGGTGATTTTTTTCTAAATAATTTTCAATATTTACATCAATATCTAATAAACTCAACATTTCGGGTCTATAGTTGCTATTTTCGAAATCCTTTCGTGATCAATAAATGGATCCGAAAACGCTGCATGTTAAAAATGTCTTCATTTTGCCTAACACGAGAAGTTTTTAATGTATTAGTATATCTGAACCTTTTGTAGACCTTGTTGTTACATTCCTGCGATTCTTCGGATAGCTCTCCAATTGGTAAACACTGATATTCTATTAATGTACCGTTGGGATAAGTTTTTTTTGCGGATACAATTCAGTCAAAAGTTGAGCAGCCTTTGAAGTATATTCGGCAAATTTTTCACCATTTAGCATTTCCTTGTAAGTATACCATACACCCATAGGGTGAAATGGTATATTAAAGTCGCCAAAATGTATGTAACAGGCAGAAGAAAGCTTCTCCGACCCCATATTCTTGATCAGTATCAACAGCCGAGTCGAACTAGCCATGCCCGTCTGTCCTTCCGTCCGTCTGTCCGTCGGTATGAACGCCTAGTTCTCGGAGACTATAAGAGATAGAGCCACCTAATTTGTAATGTAGGCTCGTGTAGTATGTAGAGCGATCAAGTTTATTTCAAATTTTTGACACGCCCCTTTCCGCCCCCCGCAATTAAAAAAAAAAAACGTTTATCTCAAAAACTATTGCAGCTAGAGACACAAATTTGGTATGTATATTTGCATAGTAAATGCGCACATTTTGTATGCATAAAGATTTTGCCACGCCCCCTTTCCACCCCGAATTTTGAAAAACTCGATTATCTCCCGTAATTTTTGTGCAATCAAATTTGGCACACTTAAATTTGATACTAATACCAAATTTGATCAAAATCGGACAAAAAATAGCTGAGTTATGCATATAAACGTTTTTCCATAAGATATGCTTGTAAAGAGCATGTGAACAGAATTTTTTAAAATAGGCAGATGCATTAGTTATTAGAAATTTGAAATATTTGTTTTACTGGTGTATGGGATACCTAAATCGGCGAGACGACTTACATGCTTCATTTTTAACATTCAACCTTTTAATGATGTCTTGACTAACACATCTTATTAAAGATGTCATTTCATAATTTTCAAAAAATCTCCTTGAAGTATTTCCATCATTCGTGATTCCGTCTCCGTACTTTGAGCAGTCAACTTTCAGTCCCAGCATCCGAGTGCATTCGGCTTATATAATCTCCTTCCTGCTATGTTTGTTTCTCGTGGCCGAGGAAGTGTGTAAGCTAGCTTCAGAATATAATATATACACTTTATGCTGCAATGCAACGAAAAAAACTCCATATTCGTAGCAGTTCTCCTCACTCGTTGAATCGTCTAAAACTGAAATTCTTTTTGTGTTTTTTTTTTGCAAATTGGTCACATTAATCATCAATGATTGTCAAGAAAAATCAAACATTATATTAAAAAATACTATTCAGACCGGATTTAAGGTGTTTCCACTTATAAAGTTAAAAATAAACTGTCGCAAACAATAGGAATATTTAGCTCTTTATGTTATATTTTTTGAATTAACTAGGTAAAATGAAAAATCGGTATTACCCTTTTTGTATTAATTAAGTAAAAAACTTAATATTTACATACGAAAATAAAAAGGACCAACCTACACCTATGAAAAAATTTTCAGAATAAACCAAATATAGTCCAATTATTAACTGAAGAACTGGCGATGGATTTGAAATGGTGGAAATGTATGGTGACAGAAAATAGGATATAAATTTTGTATGGGACAAACTTTTTGAATTAAAGTACACTATGACTACTCGTCATAGTAACGAAAATTTAGAGGAGGCTTTGCGTTCATCAGATGTCGAACGAAGTTTTGAATACAAATGATATCCTGGCAGAGACCCCGTGTAAACATAATTTCCACAGCAGAAATAAGAAAAACGAGTTTCACATTGCAGGCATCAGCCCACTCAGCAATATACCAAGCACCTTCGGGGTTACAAACGTCTAAGAAATAAAGAGAAAGAGCGAAAATCCCTGGTCACTAAATTTGGGAACGAGATCCAGGAAGAAATACGTACCATCGACTCTTTCCTGTTCCCAGAAATCATTATACATACATAAAACATACATACACACATACATTAATTCAATTGTAACAGACACACAAAGTCAGACAAAATGGAGAGACTCAAAAACATTATTAATAAACTCTCTTCTGTTTTAACATTTGAATCGAACAGACGTTTAAGTTACTCTGGCAAAAATTAAATATACACACATCTCACACACCCTCATTCAAACCATCTATCTCCCGATGGTAATTGGCGCAGATGGGTCAGGAACGGATCTACTTATGGTCACATTGAGAACTATTATTATTATTTTGTTTCGTAAGTAAAGTGCATTTAAAACCAAAAAATTTGCTGTCTTAATTGTTGATAATCGTTTACATGGCGGAACCAATCACACAAAAAAAATCAATGTTTACCTCACGGTGTTTACATGTACATGTACATGTACATACATGTACATGTTACACACATAAAAATTGGCCTATAAAATCAATTGCTGATTACTAAGTCAAAACATAATTATTTTAGTAAAAGTGCGGACTGAGATCATTCGTTGATAATCACCGCACGCAAAAAAAAAAAAAAAAAAAAAGAAGAATATGTATATATGTACATGTACACATGTACACATACACTGCAAAGCTACAAGATTTTCTTTACGAAATACACATTGTTTGTCGCTCATTCTGCTTCGAATTTTATAATTCGGCAGAATTACTTTTCGGGCGAAATCGATCTGCTAATAGAATTACGCTGAGTAGACGACGCTAATAAGTTATGAGAACATACAGGAACTGAAAATATCGATTTTTAGGGAGTGGCGTTCTTTAGAGCCGGAGTTACTTCAAAAATTATCAGATTCTATGAAAAAAAGAATTTTTGAAGTTGGTAGATGCCAAGGATCAACAATAAATCTATAAAATATCGTTTCTTAGTAATTTCATAATTTTTTTTATATATTTAAGTGCTACAGCCGAAGGTGTCTTATAATTTTGATACAACTGAAAATATTGCATTTCCTATTTTTTTGAAAAAAAAAAACCATTTGTTGTTGAAATATTTCACTAAAATGTGTTAAAACGCTTTTCTGTTCCATTATTAAATATTTCCATAAGTTTTTTAGTACAGTAGGTGCCTTAATTTTAAAAATATTCAAGACAAACCAAGTGTCTTATCAATTTGATACGCACCTTAGTAATTTCTGGCGAAACTGATCAGATAGCTGAGCTGGGATGGGCAGACGAAGCAGCAAAATCGATGTTATAAGCAGAGCTGCAATTGGCAAACGAACTTTTCATAAGTAGTAGCGTTTTATTGTAGGCTCATTAACAAAGTTGCAAAGACGTTGATAAAATTAGAAGTTCACTTTAAAGCTACTCCAAATGTGTAGAAGATACCAAATATAACAAAGAATTTAGAATCGCTCTCACGTTGCTAAATCAAGTTCGCTTTAATATCAAGAGGATTAAAGTAATGAAGGTTTGTTAAAAAAATATTTTAAAAAGAACTTTAACAACAAAAACAAAGTGTTAAATTTGTTAAAAAAAATATATATATATATATATATGAATATGTGTAGGTATATATGTTGTGTATATGTGTATCTACATAGACAATTATAATAATGTTTAAAACATTGCAGAATTTGAAAACACAAAAAAAAAAAATTGTAATCCTTTTTTTTTGGCAGATGTATGTATGTGTACGTGTGTGTGTATGTATATATGTATATAATTATAAATCAATTTCATTTATAAGTTAAAAAAGAGAAAACTTGGATCTATCGAACTCAAAAGAAACGATCTTTATTGAAAGGGTGCGTCTTAAGAACTATCTTATCATTATTCATACAATTAAGCTTAAAGTTCGGTTAGAAGGCTTTTGGTGTTTACAATTATGTTGAAAGTTCGGTTAGAAAGCTTTTTATGTTGGTAGGGGAGCTTTTGATCGGATGTTATCTTGATCTGGTATTTGATTAGCTTATTGATTTCGCCTCCTAAACGTTCTCACGATTGGAAGATTTTTTGTAGACAGATTTGTTCATAATGTTGCGTTCTCACGCTGGAAGAATTTGAGGGGGACAATTGTAAGTGTCCAATTATTTGTGAATAAAACGGATGTTTACTTTAAAGTTATAAATTTTAGGGGGGCGAAAATTTTATATTTTATTTGGTATTGTTGTTGGATCATAAAACTTTCACTCGTTGCAGAGAACGGACGTGTTTTTTTTTGCGCTTATCAACTTTTATTTTTTTCTCGCGATTAACTTATTTTCTATAACTTATTAATAAATTCATTACCGGCTAATATTTCCAGCATCCGAATTTTATTTTCATTTCGCGAATTCTTGCTGTCGCTTTTGTGCATTTGTTTAAATTTAAATAAAATCAAAACTTACAGCAATACTTGCGTTAGCGGTGTTGTTGTTTTGTTTATCTCTTTTTGCTTTTGTGTCGTTACCGTTTTAACTAACTCTCGCGCTCTTGCGTACAAATTGTTATTGCATGTGTTCAATTTGACGCGCTCTCCCGCTCTTTCCTATTCTTGTTTGATTTGCGCTCTCGTCTTTTGCCTACCCGCGACTCTGTGATACGTGTTTTTGTTTTTGTGTATTTTTGTAATTTCTTTTCTTTAGTTGTGAAGGCTTACTCTGCACATTAACCCTTGTGTCAGAACTGGTCAGTATATTCTTATACACAGATTTTTAACATTTAGAATTTTTATTTTTTTGTATTTTCCTTTTTTAATTAAATTAATTAAATTTTGATAAAATGGTTGTCTGCTCAAAAAATAATTGCATAGTGGCCACTCATCCGGTTGACTCCCATGATTATATTCTTTGTTGGCTGTGTGACAATGCGGTTCACGTTAAGTGTGCAGGTTACACAGGCAGAATCAAGGAGTCTATTGCTAAAGGCGGTGGCTTAAAATATGGATGTGATGCTTGCCGTGGGGTCGAGAATGAGATGCGCTCTTTCATTTTTTTGACACTTTAAGGGCAGGTTTTAATAAACTCCAAGCGGAGTTTAATGCGGTGGAGACTCAGTTCAGGAGTTTATCGCTTATGAATGAGTCTCCGAAACGTAAAAGGACCAGTCCTTGGGGTGTTTCAGTATCTGTAGATCCGCCAGCGTCTCTTATCGTCCCCGACCGGTCTAATGCACCGTCCACTCCTAATGTACAGCAATTGATATCGTTTAAGAGCCCGGTTGTGAATGCTATTAGTAAGGAATTACCGGTATCACCTGGGAATGATCTCTTAAAAACGATGCCTATTGTAGTGTCCGATGTGTCCGGGCAATTACCCATTCCAATGGAAATTGCCGATAGTTCCAAAAGTATTGAGGGCCCCGTAAACAAGTTGACTGCCGCAGTGGGTGACTTGTCCAACGTTACTGCTACGGCTGATGCTTCGGGACCGCGGCCTCTCGTTGGCATACCACCAAAGAAACATATATTTGTTTCTAGGCTAGACCCTGTTGTCACATCTGATGATGTAATAGCCTATATTCGGAAGAAAGTTAACGTCTCGAATATTGCGGTGGAGAAGTTTAAATTTTCTTATTCTCGGGACATTTCGTCCTTTAAAATTAGTGTTTCTCCCAATATTTTCGACACTATATGTCGAGAAGATTTTTGGCCGAAACATATAATAGTTAAGGAATATACTGTAAGAAAGAAAATCGGCAACCGATTCGCTTGCCAACAACAACAACTAATACTATTCCTGCCACATCAGCATCTGCTGGTGTGTCAAAAAACTAGCTTCGTCCCTTAACCTGGGTTACCAGAACGTTAGAGGACTGAAATCCAAACTTCCTAATCTCTATGTAGATAGTCTTTCTTTTGAGCATAACATTCTAGCTTTTACAGAGACGTGGCTTAAACCTGACATTGCTGATGCATCGGTGTTTTCCACAAACTTTTCTATATTCAGACGTGACCGGATTTCTCGCGTAGGCGGGGGCGTTCTAATAGCTGTTGATGCTGCTTTATCATCTGAAATGATTCAATTTTCTAGTACCCAGGAGATTGAGTTTGTCGGTGTTAAAGTAAATTTTAAATCTTTTAATGCTTTTATTACTTGTTCCTATATTCCACCATTGTCAGACATGGTGGTATATTTAAATCATTTAGAGGCAATTCAGTTTGTCTCCTCTTTAGTTTCCAGTCAAGACATGCTCATAGTTGTAGGTGATTTTAATTTACCCGCTTTAGTATGGTCACTAACAGATGAATCTACCATGTTGCTGCCCTCTTTGTCACATGACTTTATTGACGGCCTTCTAGGCTTATCTTTATCCCAAGTCAATCCTGTCTTAAATTCTAATGGAAAATCGTTAGATCTTATTTTTGTAGAGGATACTTCTTATTGTGAGGTTTCTAGGATCGAACCATTTGTTCTTCCAGAAGACAAATTTCATCCTACATTAAATTTAAAAATTGATCTGCCCTTGCTTTCACCATTACTTGGTTCAAATGAGTTTCCTTTAACTAGGTGCTTTCGTAAGACCGACTTTGTCACCCTTAACGAAAACATTACTAATACCGATTGGTCTTATCTGTACAATTGTAGAGATATGAACTCAGCTGTTCGTTTTTTCTATGATACTCTGAATTCACTCTTTGATATTTGTGTGCCTCTTGGTAGGCTGGAGCGGCTTAACAAACCTCCCTGGTTCTCTCGTGAGTTATCCAATTTGAAAAATGTGAAAACACGATATTATAAGAAGTTTCAAAAAACACGTCGTTCATCAGATTATGCTCTGTATACAGTCGCTCGTTCAAAATTCATGATGCTTAATACACAATGCTATAAGGATTATCTTCAGCGGTGTAAGCTTCAGTTTTCTTCTGACCCTAAACAATTTTATAATTTTGTCAATTCTAAACGTAAGACCTCCGTGCACCCATCTTTTTTGTCTTTTCAAAATAAAAAAGCGAGCACTGATCAGGCAATTGCCGATATGTTTGCGAGTTTTTTCAAAACAACTTATTCCTCAACGGAATATCGAGCAAGTCCGTATCCTTATCATTTAAAAAAGGCTAATTGCATTTTCAATCCAGTGTTTGATGAAAGTTCTATTCTTAGCGAACTTAAATCAGTTAAACCCGTTTATTCTCCGGGGCCAGATGGTCTTCCTGGATGTGTACTCAGGTTCTGTGCAAACGCTTTATGCAAACCCATTTTAAAATTGTTTCTATTGTCTGTCGAATCTTCCTCTTTTCCATCTATTTGGAAGGAGTCGTATATCATACCTCTGCATAAAAATGGCAAAAAGTCCGAAGCCTCTAACTATAGAGGTATCTCAAAATTGTCCGCTATTCCGAAAGCTTTTGAGAAAATTATAACTTCTCAATTGCAACATTTTTGCAGTTCTATTATTTCGCCATCCCAACATGGGTTTGTGAAACGTAGATCTACAACCACTAACCTTTTAGAATTTACATCAATAATTATTAAGGGGTTCAAAAATAGTAAACAATCTGATGTTATATACACTGACTTCAGCAAAGCCTTTGATTCCGTTAATCATACCCTATTACTTTCTAAGCTGAGCGACATTGGGTTTCCACACCTTTTCCTCTCTTGGGTTCGAGAATATTTAACAAATAGAAAACAGAAGGTACTTTTTAAGTCTTCTTTTTCCGATTCCATTCCTGTGACTTCTGGTGTACCTCAAGGTAGTCATCTTGGCCCTCTGCTTTTTACACTATTCATTAACGATCTTCCATCAGTCATTGTTCATTCGCATGTGCTTATGTATGCTGACGATGTCAAGCTTTGTCTTACTTATAAAGATACAGATTCATTTAGTCGGCTACAAGCTGATCTTAATAACTTTCAATCCTGGTGCCAGTTTAATCTACTAAATCTTAACACTACCAAATGTAAGGTAATGACTTTTTTTCGTAACTCTCCTCAACTGGTCACTTATTTTCTAAACAATAGTCCTTTAGAACGTCTAAATAATATGAATGATTTGGGCGTACTTATGGACCATAAGTTAAATTTTAACACCCATATTTCCACCACGGTCGCAAAGGCCATGAGTGTCCTAGGTTTCATTAAAAGATGGTCAAAAGAATTTGATGACCCCTATACAACTAAAGTTCTTTTTACTTCGCTTGTCCGTCCTATTTTAGAGTATGGATCTTGCATTTGGTCACCTCAATATGAGTCGCACCAGATTAGACTTGAATCCGTTCAAAAGCAGTTCTTGCTATTTGCTCTTCGTGGCTTAAGCTGGGATCGCAATGTCAATTTGCCTTCGTATTCTAGTAGACTTCTCTTGATTAACCTTCCTTCCCTAACTAACCGTAGAATTATGCTTGGTGTTATTTTTATGCACAAGCTCCTAATTGGTGATATCGACTCGCCTGAGTTATTAGCTCAGGTAAATCTATCGGTACCATGTAGACGGAGTAGACATCCTTTGATCCCTTTATCCCTTAGTCGTTGTTCTTCTAACTATGCCCTGCATGAACCTTTTAGGGTCCTCTGCTCTGATTACAACCTTCTATTCCCTGTAATTGGCTCAGAGCTTTCTATTAATATGATTAAAACTTCTATCCTATCCCATTTAGTTAATAGATAGCTATAGTATTTTTTAGTTATTTGTTTGTCTGTTTATTCTATTGTGTATTTGTCCACGCGATTCGTGCCGTGCGTTATACGGCTGCACCCCTCGGTCGGTCGGGTGGGAGGTGGGCAGCTATCTGCTTGGGCTCGCGCGTAACAGGCTTTGTCCTGGTGTCGTAGGGGCCACTTGAACGTACTGCGCATAGTATCGTCAACGTCCGCTATATACATATGTATATATATATATATATATATATATAGATTTTTATGGCATTTATGTTAACGTGATTTGTTGACGGGAGTGTTTCTAAATTCTGCAATGTTTTAAACATTATTATATTTATTTATATACATGTACATATATGTAAAACCCACACACACATACGTACACACATACATGCAGACACTTACCAATATAATTCTCCAGTGCAGTCGCGTTTTGTTATAGCTCCGTAATTTTATAAAAAAGCCTAAAGGATCGGTAGGGGGTATAGGTTCAAATCCTGTGTTAAAACCCATTTTTTTTTTTTTTCTTTTTTTTTTGGTTTTTCCTTTTTTTCCTGGTTCCCCTTTTGCCAAAGTAACCTTGGTCTACTGGCCAACGCTCTAGTTCTATACTAGCTTGGATTTAGGCCACCGAGTCGAGGCGGTATATCTCCCAGCCGTCGGCAGGAGGAAATTCTTGGCCACCGGGGGGACTTGCGTACGTAGACCAAGGCATACTGGAAGCTGAGTACGAATCGGCTTTCGGGCGACGACCGATGCTGCAGCGGTCTCCGCCACAGCAGGAGTTAGCCAAAATGAAGCAGAGAGCCAAAAAAAGGAGCAAATCTGGATCTAAATCCTGCCGGCACACTGATGGTCGCCGGTGCCAATCTAATGGCGAACCAAGTCTGTGAGAACTCAACCATCGGACACCCCAAAAGAGCAAGAGGCACCCCGAGTCCTGCCAGTAGCCCTGACACGAGGAGTGTTCCGATCAAAAGAGTAAAAGTGCAGCCAGTATGTAGGGGAGCTAGATGAAATGGGACTCGTGCTAGAGTCCATTTCAATGATGACGGTAAAATGCAAAGATGGGCGTAATCGTTCGATAACGAACCCGCTTAGGGAAAACGTGGCGAAACTTCAGAGATTGCATGCAGATCTGATACTGCTTTTCCAGGGCAAGGGCGTCGCACCAGAGGTGACAGCAAGTCCAGGCTTAGTCCCGCCGCTGCGAGCAAGTAGAGAGCAGCAAACGGATGCAGAAAGTGCAACGGTATCGGAGGTATTACCAACCAGGAGTTGCCACTGTACTTGTGAATGCATGAAGCCCCCCATCAAGTGCTACAATAGGTAACGCCGGGTCATCTTCGACTTCGAGTTCGAATAACACCTCTCAGGCGGGCCAAAAAGTTCGAAAGAATTCGAAAAAGTATACCACAATTGCAGCGGCAACAGAGGCATCGGACGTTGCCAGCCCCTTCGGTGCAAAAAAGTGATCAGAGGGAAGATGAAGGTCAAATCTCAATCCGGACCAGCAATAGCGAGTCTAGCCAAGGCTGGCAAGAAGTAGGCCCAAAACGTAAGACCCGCGTAAAGGAGGCCAAGCCCCGAAGGGCAAAACCAGACGCCCTGCTGATTGAGCCGAGCTCTGGAGTCAGCTATAGCGATGTTCTGGCGTTGGTTACCCGGCGAGCGGATGAGAAGCTGGACCATGTTCGCAGCCATGTAAGCAGACTCAAGCGTACTGCCAAAGATGGGCTTCTGCTAGAATTAGGCAACGCCCAAAGCGATTCCCGAGGCCTGATGGACGAAATTTCCCAAGTTCTAGGCGACTCAGCTGGGGTCAAAGTTCTCAGGAAATTTAAGTCCGCAATTATTCGGAATCTGGATGACATAGCTGAGCCTTGCCATATTATTCAAGCTTTAGTTAAACACGCGAATATTGATGCATCGACGTGTACGGTGAAGAGTATGCGACCGGGATATAAACGCAATACTCAGGTGGCGATCATCACAGCCCCTGATGTGGTAATGCAAAAAATACTGCTACTGGGTAAACTGGAAGTAGGCTGGAATCTCTGCAGCATCAAGGAACTGGAAGAGCTACCAACTCGATGCTATCGTTGCCTGGGCTTTGGCCATGTAGCAGCCAAATGCAGCAGCCAAACCGATAGGTCGAACTGCTGCCTCAAATGTGGACAGCCAGGCCATAAGGCGTCAAAGTGCGATGGGTCAGAAACTTGCTTCCTTTGTATTGAAGCAGGCGTAGACAGGGCCAAAATAGGCCACAAAGCTGGTAGTCGGCTATGCCCTCAGTTGAGGCGGACCGAAAAAATTAAGATGACGCCTAAAATAAAAGTGATACAGTTGAACTTGAACCATTGTATTGCGGCTCAAGATCTTTTGCACCAAACAATCCGTGAATTATCAGCAGATATTGCAATTCTCAGCGAACCATACAGAAGGGAAAGTACTGGAGGCTGGGTCTCGGACTCGTCAAACAAGGCTTCTATTTGGACCTGCAGTGCACTCCAAGCACCTCTGGTTAATGTGCGACCATACGATAACTTCGTCAGAGCGCAGATCTGCGGTAGCTACTGGGTATATAGCTGCTACCTACCCCCCAGCTTATCCATCGCTAGATTTGGAGAGGTCATTGACGAACTAGTGGACGATGCTAGGGGCCGCAGCCCAGTTATAATCGGCGGCGATTTTAATGCATGGGCCACGGAATGGGGCAGTAGTCATACAGATAGAAGGGGCCGTTTGCTGCTTGAGGCTCTGACGACTCTCAACGTTTCGTTACTCAACACAGGGTCCAAGAAAACCTTCAACAGAGCAGGTATGGGATCAATAATAGACTTGACGTTCGTAAGCGATCCACTGGTGCGATTTTCCAATTGGAAAGTATGCGATATTTACTCCGCAAGCGATCATGAGGTAATATTGTTCTCCATTGGCCGTAGTACACCTTCTCACCATACTACTGTGAGCGAAGGAGCGTTCAGAGTGGATACCTTGAGCATTCCTGATTTCTGTGGACACCTGCTGTTCAACACAAGTGAAAACAGTGCAGAAAACATGGCGAACAGTATTATGCATAGCATTGAGACAGCCTGCAACGCTAGCATGACACGCCGAAAACGTTTAACGTAAACGCCCCTATGCGGCTGTACATTGGTGGTGCGACAATATAGCGGCAGCCAGACGAGCGTGTTTCCGTGCGCGGCGACAGTTTCAGCGTTCAAGAGGTACAGAAAGTTTTGAATCTCTAAGACTTGAATACCATAGCAAACGGCTGGATCTAAAGCAGGCTATCAGAACTAGCAAAAGAGAATGCTTCCTGCGTCTTTGCGATTCTGCCGAGCACGATCCCTGGGGAAAGGCTTACCAGACCGTGGTCAAACGCGTTGATGTCGGGAAAACATCAATACCATCTGATGCAGCGAGCCTGAATCAAATCGTCAGCTCACTTTTCCCACAAAAACAGGTCCAGCCACCACTGGCAACTCGAAGCAGTGAGATAGAAATAACGGCGTGCACGAAAACAGAACTGTTGGAAATCGTCAACAAACTAAATAATAAGAAAGCTCCTGGCCCCGACGGCATCCCGAACAGAGCTTTAAGGCTGGCAGTAAATCTGCACCCTGATGTGTTCATCAAAATGTACAATGCATGTCTGAGAGAAGGAACTTTTCCATCCAGATGGAAAAGGCAGAATCTGGTACTCCTACCAAAACCCGGCAAGCCTCCCGGCGAAGCCTCATCATATAGGCCTATCTGTCTTCTGGACACAGCAGGGAAAATATTGGAATCGCTCATAGCTCGTAGGCTCAACAAGGCTATTGAGCAAGGAGGTGGACTTTCTCCTAACCAATACGGTTTTAGAAAGGCAAGGTCAACGATAGACGCGATAAGCACAGTTGTGGACACAGCCAGAGACGCCATATCTGGTAACCGATGGAAAGGGGGAACCAAACAATACTGCATGGTGGTGACTCTCGACATCAGAAACGCATTCAACTCGGCTGAATGGAGTCGTATAATGGGCAGTCTGGCTTCTTTCGGCGTCCAGGGGAATCTGCTGCACATAGTGGACAGCTACTTCACAAATAGGCGCCTCCGATACTCGACAGTAGACGGCTCGGAGGAATATAGCATCTCTGCTGGAGTACCACAGGGTTCAGTCCTGGGCCCCCTCCTGTGGAATTGCATGTACGACGGAGTCCTCAGACTCAATTTTGATCCGGGCACACGCATAATCGGCTTTGCCGATGATATCGCGGTAGTGGTAACGGAAAAGGAGCTTGCAGTAGCGGAACAAAAATGCAACAACGCCATTGCAACTATTGGCCGGTGGCTGGCTGTTGCAGGTCTTGAATTGGCAGCCCACAAGACTGAAGCCGTTTTAATTAGCAGCAGGAAGAAAGTCGAGACCGCCTCTATAGAAGTTGGTGGCAAAACTAACATCTAGCAAAATACCAGGGGTAATGCTGGATACGACTCTGCTTCCGTGAGCACTTGGAATCGTGCCAGAAGGCACTGAGCTCTGCACTCGCTGGCAAGGATCATGCTCAATACAAGAGGCCCCAAACGGAAAGGCTGTTGAACTAGCGTTACAGAGCGCTACACTCCACACCACCGGTGGTTGAGCGATCGCCCTTAGCCAGTATACGGCAAGAAATACGAGGCGAACATGTGGCTCGATGGCAGCAACGATGGACAGAATCTGAGAAGGGCCGTTGGACTTATTGCCTTATCCCAGACCTACAACAGTGGATAGGCAGAAGTCACGTGCAAGTTACGTTTTACCTGACGCAAATTCTGAGCGGCCATGGCTGCTTCAGAGCCTATCTAAAGCGTTTCGGGCACGAGGCATCCGACGAATGCACGTGGTGCGGAGCCCGGCATAGGTACATAGCTTTTCACTGCCCTCGCTATGAAGCACAGAGAGACGCGAATTGGAATCCAGGATCGGCACGCGCATCACCATTGAGAACCTGGTGCCTCTGATGTTAGAAAACGGTCGCGCATGGGAGGCAGTGTGCGAGTTTGAATGCATGTGTATATATGTGCCTATATGTATGTGTGCATGCATGTGTATGTGTTTTTTTTTTTTTTTTATATTCATTTTTATTTACAACAAAATTTCATTTACTTCACGTATATACATAGTTAGTTATTTGCGGTCTGACTCAAACAAGCTACTGCGGGACTACCGCGAGGTATTGCTTCGCAGCGGCCGGCTTAAACTTAACCTTTTAAACTAATCCTCCCTTCTCAGCCTCTCTAGTCGCCGTTGTTCGACCATAACGGCTGCCGCAAACTCGCACACTGCCTCCCATGCGCGACCGTTTTCTAACATCAGAGGCACCAGGTTCTCAATGGTGATGCGCGTGCCGATCCTGGATTCCAATTCGCGTCTCTGTGCTTCATAGCGAGGGCAGTGAAAAGCTATGTGCCTTGCGTCCTCGACAATGCCGGCTCCGCACCACGTGCATTCGTCGGATGCCTCGTGCCCGAAACGCTTTAGATAGGCTCTGAAGCAGCCATGGCCGCTCAGAATTTGCGTCAGGTAAAACGTAACTTGCACGTGACTTCTGCCTATCCACTGTTGTAGGTCTGGGATAAGGCAATAAGTCCAACGGCCCTTCTCAGATTCTGTCCATCGTTGCTGCCATCGAGCCACATGTTCGCCTCGTATTTCTTGCCGTATACTGGCTAAGGGCGATCGCTCAACCACCGGTGGTGTGGAGTGTAGCGCTCTGTAACGCTAGTTAACAACAGCCTTCTCTCTTGTTTGGGGCCTCTTGTATTGAGCATGATCCTTGCCAGCGCACGAATTGACCACCGGGAGCTAGATGGTTTGAATCAGGGTGTGTGAAATGTGTGTATTTGGTTTTTCCCCGAGTAACTCAAACGTCTGTTCGATTCAGATGTTAAAACAGGAGTGACTTTTTATTAATAATGTTTTTGGGTCTCTGAGTTTTTGTCTATCTTTGTGTGTCTGTTACAATCGAAATAATACATGTGTGTATGTATGTAAAATGTATGTATGTTTTGTGTATGTATGTTTTATGTTTCATATGAATGTATGTTTTATGTATGCATGTTTTATGTATGTATGTTTTATGTATGTATGATCATCATATATATATTATCAATCGTTCTGGGAACAGGGAAGAGTCGATGACACGTCTTCTTTCGTGGTCTCGTTCCCCCAATTTAGTAACCAGGGTGTTGGGTTGGTAACTCCTCCCTCCCCAAAATGAAGCAAATGCGTTTAGAATGGGGTGTCGGGGTGGATACCGCTGATTTTCCTTGTGACTTGGGCTTGTTGTCCACTTGTGATTCCAACGCAACACAAAAAGGATCTTATGGTATGTCTGAAACTTAATTTTTCTAGTTGTTTTTGTAGCATTTTATGTTACAAAATTTTTTCAAATGTTAAAACGAATGCTGTATATTGTTTACAATGCGTTTGGGTATAATGAATGACATATGTAAAAAGCAAAAGATTATACTAATTATTATTTTGTTGTTCGCCTTATTTTAGATTTATGGATTTTTTGCAAGCGTGTGGTGATAAGAGTGTTACCATTATCTCGTAAGACTTTATGTTTAGAAAATCTTGGCGTTAACTTATTTCTACGGTTTTCTTTTCGAAATATGCTCATTAGTTGATAAGGGGCTGCGGATTTCGAGTTTCGTTGAGTTTATCAAGTTTGCTTTTAGTATTTTTTATGTAAAATCTCTTTTTTACCTCTTGGTATAATTTTGATTGAAAAAAAATTTAATTTTTGTAAATATTCATGATTAGTGTCGTATTTAATTGTTTGTTCAAATATAGGTGGTGCGTCCAGTAAAAAGTTCAAAAGGTGTGTATTTTGTAGATGAATGTATAGCGTTATTGTATGTGAGAAGTGTTTCCCGAAAGAGTTTCCTCGTGTTTGTTAATCTGCTTATTTTCTTTTTTTAATTCTGTTATTATTCTATAGGTTTCAGTCAGTGTCGAATGCAATCGTTCCTACTGGAGAGTTGCTGGATGACTGCTGGAAGGAAGTTATATGACATTGGATGTCGTATTGATTACAGAAATCTTTAAATATACTGCCGGAAAATTCCACCTTGGTCATAAACTATTTTTTTAGGGATTCCAAAAAAGACCGAAAAAATGTTTCATGGCGGTAACGACGTTTATGCAGGTCCTGTTGGGTATAGGGTAGGCACCGCAAATTTTGAAAACTTATCTATTAGTGTAAGATTATAGTTTTTGTTAATCGTGTATATGTCTATATGGACTATGTCCATTGGTTTGCAAGGAGTTTCTGGTACTCAAAAGGTGGTTTCTGGGCTGTCTATCGTATTTAAGTGTGAGGCAAATTTCACAACCCTTTATTATTTGCGCTATTTTGCTTTTCATATGTGGAAAGTAGACTTTTCTTTTAAGGTGCATTAATGTTTCATCAATACCCCGGTGATTGTTATTATTGTGATAATCATTGACTATTTTTCTTGATCGGTCAGTATTAGTGATATCGTCTAAAAGACTTGTACACCTAAGTAATTTAAATAATTTATTGTGAGAAAAATGTTGAGAGAACACATCTAGTACTATTTGAAAAATATTGTCTGATGTGTAAATTGCTAATGTCCTGTTAATCTTTAAAATTTTTTTTAGAATGTCTAGTACAGTTTCTGAGTTAAGTCTGGGCTCTGTGATTGTTCTCCTTTAATTTGTTTTTAAAGGGAGTAGAAACCTGGTAAGAAGCAGGAGAACCTTCAGCTAAAACAATCTGCAAATTAAAATCGTTAAGTGGTTTTTCGACAATTATTATGCTTGATTCAAGATTATACAGAGAAGATGTTACTTTGTTATTTGAAAAATTTTCGACATCCATATTGTTAACAATAATATCTGCTTCGGGTCGGATACGACTCAGTGCATCTGCAACTACGTTTTGAGGAGCCTTTTGTATTGAAATTCGTATTCGTATTCTAGTAATTGTAGTTTCCAACGGGCGACCTTGTCGTTGGTGGAAAATGGTCCTGTGTTCCATGTTAATGGTTTGTGGTCTGAAACTAAAATAAATTTTTTTCCGAATAAGTAGGGGTCTGAAGTGTTTTACTGCCCAATGGACTGCAAGCATTTCTTTTTTCTGTAGCTGAATAACGGGTTTCTTCATCGGATAATGTGTGCGACTGGCGTAAGAAATAGGTTTGTCGCTTCCAGATGATTTTTGGGATAAAACAGCACCGAGGGCATAATTGCTTGCATCAGTAGTTAATATAAAGGGTTCTTTAAAGTTTGGGTAGGTCAATATTGGATTGTTACAAAGTAATGTTTTACAGAGTTCAAAAAGTTTTACAGTATTCTTCATCAATCGTTACTGCTTTTGTACCTTTTAATTGTTGTGTTAATGGCTTTGTTATGCGGGCAAAGTCTTTAATAAATTTTCTATAATAGCCAAGGAGACCTAGAAATGATTTAATTTGTCTCCTGTTTTTGGGATAGGGAACTCCTGAATGGATTTTATCTTATTTGGGTTAGGGTTTGACCCCATCTTGAGTTACAATATGACCTAGAAAATTAACCTCTCTCCGAAGGAAGTCAGATTTTGCGATTTGTAGCTTAAGATTAGCGGATCTGAGTCTATCAAATACTTGCCTTATATCTATCAGGTGTTTTTGTAGAGATGGTGAAAAAATTATAATGTCGTCTAGGTATACTAAACAAATGGAACCTACTAGATCTCCAAGGACATGGTCCATTACTCTTTGGAACGTTGCAGGTGCATTCTTCAACCCGAACGGCATACGGATGAATTCAAAGTGGCCACCTTCGACTGTAAAAGCTGTTTTGCTCCTATCTGCTTGGTTCATTTCAATCTGGTGAAATCCACTAGCTAAATCAAGAGTTGAGAAGTAATTAGATTTACCAAGTTGGTCTAAAATCTCATTTATATTTGGAATTGGATAACGGTCTGAAATTGTTTTTTCGTTAAGTTTACGATAATCTAGAACTAATCTCCATTTCTGCGTTTCAGGGGAGTTTGATTTTTTTCGGAACTACCCAAACAGGGCGCTCCAAGGCGAATAACTGTTTTTAATTATGTTTTGCTTTTAGCATTGAGTCTATTTGGTCTTTTACTTCTTCTTTAAGGCGTAGGGGTATCGATATGATTTAACAAAGATTGGCGTGTCGTCAGTTGTGCGTATATAATGTTTAATATCGCTGGTAAATGTTTGTTTTTGGTTGTCGTCATAAAAAAGGTCTGTGTACTTGCTACAGAGTTGTATTAATGCAATTTTTCTTCGGAGTTTAGGTGATCGGTTTTTAATTTGGTAACGTATTTGTCGACATGTGGGAGACTTTGATTGTCCGAATTTATATTGTATATTTCAAAATAGTGATTTTGATCATAGGGTATGGTTTCTAATGGCTGTTCTAAATATAATTGTTGATCTTCGAGTGAATTATTTACGATTACCATCTTGCTATATCCGTTAACTGAATTGTATAGTCCTTCTGAAATCTCTAAGTCCTTATTATACATTGTCTGTTGAGAGTAGAAATTACCTTCCTTCATCCGAACCGGAAGGGTTATTAAACATTTTGAAGAAGCTGGGATAATGTGTACTTCGGTTACTGGGTTGTCTTGTAAACAAATTTTTAAGCATGATTTTGGAGTTTCTAACCAAAAACTGTCCAGATTAATATTGGCTTTTAACTTACTAAGGACATCCATCCCAAGCAAACCTTTGAAATGTGGGTGAAAATCGAAAAGAAGTAAGTCTACCTTCATTTGTTCATTAAACTCTTTAAGTGATTGAATCGTGGTTTTTTTCTTTTATGACGTGTTGGTTCAACACTGACTGTACAGTTATAGGGTTATCAAGAGTTTTGCGATCGACATTGCTCACTATGGTTGGGCTTACAAAATGAATTTGTGGAACCTGTATCTATTAAGAATTTTATGGGTTGAGTTGTAACGGAATTTATCCATATAAAAGGGAGTGTCGATCCGTGTGATTTTTTTGTTAAGTACCCTGTTGGTTCTCGGAGGCAGTTTCGAAAAAATTTCCCTGCGTCATTAATATTACAAAGTTCAGTTGAAGATTGTTGCTCATTGATATTGTGTAATTGGTTCCTAGTTGGGCCTGTTGAATTGAAAGGATTTACAGTTGAATTTCTGTTATGGTAGTTATTATTAGCGTGGTTGTTAATGTTAGGCTGAGAAATGGTTGAATTATTTCTAAATAACTGGCTTCTATTGTTAGAATAGGGGTTGCTGTTTGGTTGATTTCTTATGTTTTGGGGGCGTGAGTATGGTGTTACCTGTGCTCGAAAATTCTGGCTAGTATTTGGTTTTTGCGAATAGAAGGTGTTTTCGACACGGCAATGTTCATAGGCTTCCTTGATATTTTGTGGGTTTTTTGATTTTATTAAAGTTTTAAGGGGTTCTCGTAGATTAATTAAAAAGGTATTCAAGCATATCTCGTCATATAATTTTGGTTTCTCAGTTGAGTTTTGATTTGTGTTTTGTAAAATCTCTGTCAATTGTGATCTTATTTTTAAAATACTATAAAAATAGTTGACCTAATGACAAGCTATCGGGAAAGTTTTGTAAATCGCGAATAAGCATAGCTTCGCTTTTCTTGCTACCATAATGCTGTATGAGATTAGCCTTGATGTCATCCCAGATGAGTGCAGTATTGGATAGTTTTAAGGCGTCATTAGCTCTACCTACGATTTTGTTCCTGATGGCTCTTAACAGAAGGGAGCTGTATGGCGTCTGGTCAGTTCCTCTGATCAAAGCGATGACTTCTTCCACATTGACAATGAAGTCTTGCAGTTTATTAGGGATGCCGTCAAAAGTAGGTAGCTCCTTGATAAAGGCGAGGATGTCAGTTGGATTTAAAGATGTTGGGTTGTTGGCTATGCTGCTTATTGTAGGCGTAACGTTTGGAGTCGATATAGTTGTGGGAAGTGACACTGAAGCGTTTCCAGAATCCATTGCTACGTCGTTGGGTGAATGAACTGGAACTTTATAAATGAGTGCCCTTCGTCTGGCAGATGTTCTTTTTTGTGGCTGCTTGGTATGTAGATTTTTGGCATTTATGTTGACGTGATTTGTCGACGTGAGTGTTTCTAAATTCTGTAATGTTTTAACCATTATTATATTATTTATATACATGTAACACCCAGACACACATACACACACACATGCACATACGTACACTAATATACATCTGTATTATTATCATTATTATTATGTTTTATGTTTTTTTTTTTTTTTTTTTTTTTTTTTTTTTTGAGTGTTTTAAAATTTTGTAATGTTTTAAACATAATTATAATTGTCTATGCACATACACATACACACAACACACACACGCACACATATATACCGACATACATATATATATATATATATATATATCGGCGAGTGAAGGATTTGAGGTATTTCTGAATCGTTGTTTCCATTGTTGGCTTCCATTTTTCCACAGGGTTTGTGCAGCGAGTCTCGACGTGCTTTCAGGTTGAATTTCAGAAAGAAAAAGAGACTGAATTCTCTCAACCACACACCGAGCCACACTCGATGACAGCCTATGCTGTCATCGCACAAATCTAGTGTTAAACAGTTCTACATCTGTCATGATATTCATTACTTAACACTGAGCAATTCGCCTTAACAGTAGGCACACAATTCAAATTATTAGAAATGCCTAATTCAATCTCCGACACGGTCATCCTGACAAATTACACGTCCTCGTGTAGCAGGAATATAAACCACTTTTACAAACATCATTTTCACATCTTTGTTTTAACTAACTGAACCAAAAACATTCTCTTTTATGCAGTTTGACAAATCCAGTTTAATGTTAATTAGAAATCTCTTATTTGCTATAACATATTTCGTAACTTAAAATTCTTATTTCATATTCTTCTACTTGCATATTTCAACATTTGTTTGTTCCTATCTCTTTTACAATTCATTAAACATTACAATGTTTTCAATATTTTCTTATTTTATAACCTCCACATTTTCATTCTTATCAAACAACATTTTCGCTTTTAGTTTTACAAACATTCTCTTTTCTTTATGTTCTCATTTACGTTTCAAGAATCCACGGCAAGGTACCACCAAATTACTGAATTTGACTACTTTTGCCTTGTCTTTAT
The DNA here is from genome assembly GCA_018150345.1 of Drosophila equinoxialis. NCBI lineage: Eukaryota > Metazoa > Arthropoda > Insecta > Diptera > Drosophilidae > Drosophila > Drosophila equinoxialis. The sequence goes on along the minus strand of JAECWI010000924.1, from coordinate 12,760 downwards.
CAAATCGAAGTTTGTCATAGCTTGCTGCATTGTCCATATTTCTTTTAGCCTGAGATCTTTGTTCATTTAAGTCTATCGCTGTCTCATCATCATCAATGGGAACTAATCCCAATGGTCGAGCACTCTTACCGATTAATAATTCTAACGGACTCGATTTTGTAACTCGATTAACTGTACAGTTTAATGCTAATTGAACGTCCCCTATAGCATCTTGCCATGAACGCTCACTGGATTCAACGATAGTTAATAGATTTTTTAAAGTGCTCATCACTCTTTCGACCTGTCCATTTGCCCGGCTAGCACCTGTCGCTATCAGGTGAAGCTGAATTTTCTGAGAAGCACAGAATTCGACAAATTTCAATCCCGTGAAACTTCTGCCTTGATCAGCCACTAAACGAGCAGGTACTCCAAAAGCCCAATCGATGACTTTAATGCGTCAATACAACTAACTGCGTCAAGCTTATAAGTGTGGTACAAATAAACATATTTTGTAAAACCATCGATTTGAACAATGACATACTCTTTACGATCGTTCTTCCCACTAAGTTTTCCAGTGATATCTATATGCAACGTGTGCCACGGTATGCTAATCTTCGGAATCGAATGCAGTTCCACTTGGACTTTTCCGGACGCTGATTTTGTCACCCTACAAGTGATGCAATTCTCTACAAACTTTCGAACGTACTTCGCCATTCCCGTAAACCAGTAATGCTCGTACACTTTATCTAGGGTCTTTTCCCAACCTAAGTGTAAGATCGATTCATGTACTTGGTTTATTACAGACCATCTAAAGGTTCTAGGAATGACTGGCAAACAACGAGTCCTACCATTTCTTTGAATTTTTCTGTAAAGCACATTAGCTCTCATCTCATAAGTTGCAGCTAAATCTTTAGAAAGTTCACCCTCATTCAACTTGTTAATTGTTTGCAAAATATCCTGATCACGTTGTTGTTCGGCTTGAATCCAATTATCAGAAATTTCGATCAACTGTACATGCTTTTCTACAACTTTATTTTGATTCTCTTTTTTTCTTATCAGGCAAAGGATTCCTTGACAGAAAATCTACATGGGCCATACGTTTGCCTTCGCAATATTGAATATCAAAATCGAATGCTTGAAGGAATGCCCACCAGCGATACACTCTAGGTGATAGCTCAATTTTTGTTCTAGAAGCCTTTAACGAATTACAATCAGTAAAAAGGACAAACCTATTACCATGTAGATAATGTCTAAAGTGTTTAACTGCATTAACTACCGCGAGTGTTTCCAACTCATAAGACGTGTATTTCGATTCACACACACTAGTAGTTTTACTGAAATATTCAACCACATACGGTTTATTTTCAATTCGATGCAAAAGTATGGCTCCATAGCCAATGGCACTTGCATCTGTATGCAGTTCTATGGGGTATTTAGGATCAAATATTACCAAGACTGGTTTGCTTGTAAGGATATCAATAATCTGTTTGCGAACCTTCTCATGTTCATTCGTCCAATCAAAATTAATTTTAATAGATGTAAGAGAGTAAAGAGGTTTCAATAGCTGGGAGAATCCTGGTACAAATTGGCGAAAATACGAAGCCAATCCTATAAATTGCCTCAATGTTGTAATTGACCTGGGTGGTGGCAATGCGCATAATGCTTCAATTTTACGCAAATTTGGACGAATTTCACCCGCCTGTACTTCGTATCCTAGATACTGAACAGAACTCCTCAAAAATGAGCATTTTTCTACATTAAACGAAAAGCCTGCCTTAGTCAAAATATTCAAGACGATCTCTAATCTTTCAATAGCTTCTTCCTTAGTTGACGCCACGATCATTATATCATCCATATAGACGATAACGTACGAAAATGCCAAATCGCCCACTGCTTTCATCACAGCTCTTTGAAAACCGACGGTGCGTTCTTTAGACCAAACGGCATCGCTAAAAACTCAAATTGTCCGTCGGGAGTGACGAATGCAGTGTAATCAATAGAGTTCTCGTGTAATGGGACCTGATAATACCCGCAAGCCATGTCCAAGCAAGTAAAGTATCTTGCTCCACGCAATCTAGCTATCTGATCTGAAATTAATGGTAGAGGAAACTTATCTGCAATGGTATTTCTATTTAATTCCCTGTAATCGACACAGAGTCTTACAGATCCGTTTTCTTTATTACTAAAAGTGCTGGACTAGCATAAGGTGAACTGCTCGGCCTTATTACATTATAATCTATTAGCTCTTGAACTTTTGACCGGAGTAATTCTCTTTCACTGGGACTGAATCTGTAAGAGCGTCTTTGCACAGTCTTGGTGGGTTCTACTAATCGAATTGACATTACACCAGTAGTTACGCGAGTTAAAGGAGTTCCGCGAATGAATGATTTTGAATGCTTTTTAACAATCTTAACAATTGATTTTTATCTTCTCCCTGTGCTTCAGTTACTAAATTATTAAAATCATTTTCGTAACTTTTTACAGAACAAACGTTAACTGTTTTGTCTTTAATTATTTCCACACCTTCTGTTGATACTATAGCAGAGTATCCTTGTGCTAAAATTTCGCGGCCAATTACAATATTATTTTTCATATTATTATCTTGGACTACATGAAATACTACTTCGATACAATTTCCATTTATCATTACATTACTTGTGATTTGAATTGACGAAACTACACTAACATTACCAATTCCACTTAATGATATTACGTTATTTGTTCTTTTCCCAGACAGTTTGTGTGCTATGCTCTCTTTGACTAACGAACATTCTGCGCCTGAATCAAATGTAACTGGAAAGTTCTCACCTCGGTGCAACATAATTGCTTTTGGTTCATCAACGACACATAGGTTAACCCTCTTATGCACACGTGATCCTGCGTCACATCTCGGACCTTGGGGACATCGAATAGCATGTCAACTTTAAAACCCCCTGACGAAGCTCGCTGATCTTCTCCAGAAGTAGAAGTTTTCTGCACTCTGCATTCCGACTTTCTGTGTCCAAGCTTCCCACATGAGTAACATTTGATTGGCAATGTTTTAGCACGCTTTGCAATTAATAATCGTCTGAAGAGCTGGACCGCTTATTGTCAAACGAAAATAATAATTTTGACTTTTTTGTCTCGTCTGCTGCGAATAGTCCCCTGTGTACGCAATTCGTTGTAGTCTGCGGTCATAGTTTGCTAAATGACCAAGAACAACCGATGCAGCAATTTGCTCATGGTCCATGCCACGCCATTTTGTTAAAAGTGACGTCATTAGCCGACTCGCACACACGGCAAGACACTCGCCAGAATTTGGACGACTGTTCAGCAAATTCAAAATAGTTGCGGCCGGTGTCTCTGAGTTTTCGTATCTTTGCTCGAAAAGCTGTCTAAATTGTTCCCATGTGATGCCTGGGTAGCAAATCTGCGATAACCACTGCGAAGAGCTTCCTTCCAATGACTTCGTCAAGGCCAAAATTAACGCACTACCTTGCAATGGATTTTCTTTAGAACGATGTCCACCGTAGCACACCATTGCGTGGCGTTGGCTCCAGCAACGTCGGAGTTAAATTTCGGTAGAACAATTTCTCCATCTTGTCGAGACTCACTAGGCGATGCACGAAAAGTTTTTGCTAGCTCCCAGAAGTTTCGATTTTGTTGTTCCAATAAAATGCGAAACTGCTCCTCATTTATTGTTGGTCTTGAGTTAGATCCCACTTCTGATATCGGCGAGTGAAGGATTTGAGGTATTTCTGAATCGTTGTTTCCATTGTTGGCTTCCATTTTTCCACAGGGTTTGTGCAGCGAGTCTCGACGTGCTTTCAGGTTGAATTTCAGAAAGAAAAAGAGACTGAATTCTCTCCAACCACACACCGAGCCACACTCGATGACAGCCTATGCTGTCATCGCACAAAATCTAGTGTTAAACAGTTCTACATCTGTCATGATATTCATTACTTAACACTGAGCAATTCGCCTTAACAGTAGGCACACAATTCAAATTATTAGAAATGCCTAATTCATATATATATATATTTTTATTTTTTTTTTTTTTTTTTTTTTTTTTTTTTTTTTTTTTCATATATATATAAAAAATAATTTTATATTTAATTATTATTTTTTTTTTTTTTTTTTTTTTTTTTTTTTTTTTTTTTTTTTTTTTTTCATTGTATGTCACTAACATTGCAACATTTTTTTATTTTTTTAATGTTCTTTCAAAATATTTTGTAACAAACCTTTATTACTTTAATTATGTATTAATAGTGTATTGTTCTTAAACTTGGTGTCACAACTTTACACTGAACTTCTAATTTTATTCACGTCTTTGCAACTCAAGCTCACTTTTGTAAATGAGCCTACAATAAAACGCTACTACTTATGAATGCTTCGTTTGCCAATTGCAGCTCTGCTTAGAAGATCGATTTCACTAGAATTTGCCGCTTTTGCTGCCTCGTCTGCCAGTCGCAGCTCAGCTAGCTGATCACTTTCGCCAGAAATTGTAGCTTCTTAGCGTCGTCACCTAAGCGTCATCTTCTCTCAGCTTCGCCAGAAATTGTAGCTTCTTGGCGTCGACTTCTCTGCAGCTCTGCTTAGAAGATCGATTTCACTAGAATTTGCCGCTTTTGCTGCCTCGTCTGCCAGTCGCAGCTCAGCTAGCTGATCACTTTCGCCAGAAATTGTAGCTTCTTAGCGTCGTCACCTCAGCGTCATCTTCTCTCAGCTTCGCCAGAAATTGTAGCTTCTTGGCGTCGACTTCTCAGCGTAGTTCTGCTAGCAGATCGATTTCACTAGAAATACAATACTATGTATTGTGGTTTTGAGCGTTTTGGCAATTCCAGATCGATTTCGCCCGAAATACAATACTAAGTATTGTGGTTTTGTAGCGTTTTGGCAATTCCGCCGAATAATGAAATTGAAAGCAGAATGAGCGACAAACAATGTGTATTTCGTAAAAGAGATCTTGTAGCTTTGCAGCATATAAACATTTCCATTGAATTATGAGATTTACACATACACATGTGTATATGCATCCATGTATATACATACATATTCCACTTTTTTTTTTTTTTTTTTTTCATGTGGTGATTATCAACGTATGATTTCAGCCCACACCTTTTAACACTTTTACTAAAATAATTTTAATTTCACTTATGATTGACCTTTAGTTATCAGCAATTGATTCTGTAGGCCAATTTTTTTTTTTTTTTTTTTTTTTTTTTTTTCATGTGGTGATTATCAACGTATGATTTCAGCCCACACCTTTTAACACTTTTACTAAAATAATTTTAATTTCACTTATGATTGACCTTTAGTTATCAGCAATTGATTCTGTAGGCCAATTTTCACGTGTGGAACATGTACATGTATGTATGTTTGTATATATGTAAATGCTGTATGGAAAATTTTTTTTTTTTTTTTTTTTTTTTTTTTTTTTTGTTGTGTGATTGGTTTTGCCATGTAAACGATTATCAACAATTGATTCCGTTCCAATTACCAATGCACAGCAATATTTTTTTTTTTTTTTTTTTTTTTTTTTTGGGTTTTCAATGCACTTTACTTACGAAACAAAATAATAATAGTTCTCAATGTGAACATAAGTAGGTCCATTCCTGACCCAGCTGCGCCAATTACCACCGGGAGCTAGATGGTTTGAATCAGGGTGTGTGAAATGTGTGTGTATTTGGTTTTTCCCCGAGTAACTCAAACGTCTGTTCGATTCAGATGTTAAAACAGGAGTGACTTTTTATTAATAATGTTTTTGGGTCTCTGAGTTTTGTCTATCTTTGTGTGTCTGTTACAATCGAAATAATACATGTGTGTATGTATGTAAAATGTATGTATGTTTTGTGTATGTATGTTTTATGTTTCATATGAATGTATGTTTTATGTATGCATGTTTTATGTATGTATGTTTTATGTATGTATGATCATCATATATATATTATCAATCGTTCTGGGAACAGGGAAGAGTCGATGACACGTCTTCTTTCGTGGTCTCGTTCCCCAATTTAGTAACCAGGGTGTTGGGTTGGTAACTCACGTGCAGAGCTCAGTGCCTTCTGGCACGTATATTCCAAGTGCTCACGGAAGCAGAGTCGTGTATCCAGCATTACCCCTAGGTATTTTATGGCCCTCTTAGATGTGATAGTTTTGCCACCAACTTCTATAGAGGCGGTCTCGACTTTCTTCCTGCTGCTAATTAAAACGGCTTCAGTCTTGTGGGCTGCCAATTCAAGACCTGCAACAGCCAGCCACCGGCCAATAGTTGCAATGGCGTTGTTGCATTTTTTGTTCCGCTACTGCAAGCTCCTTTTCCGTTACCACTACCGCGATATCATCGGCAAAGCCGATTATGCGTGTGCCCGGATCAAAATTGAGTCTGAGGACTCCGTCGTACATGCAATTCCACAGGAGGGGGCCCAGGACTGAACCCTGTGGTACTCCAGCAGAGATGCTATATTCCTCCGAGCCGTCTACTGTCGAGTATCGGAGGCGCCTATTTGTGAAGTAGCTGTCCACTATGTGCAGCAGATTCCCCTGGACGCCGAAAGAAGCCAGATTGCCCATTATACGACTCCATTCAGCCGAGTTGAATGCGTTTCTGATGTCGAGAGTCACCACCATGCAGTATTGTTTGGTTCCCCCTTTCCATCGGTTACCAGATATGGCGTCTCTGGCTGTGTCCACAACTGTGCTTATCGCGTCTATCGTTGACCTTGCCTTTCTAAAACCGTATTGGTTAGGAGAAAGTCCACCTCCTTGCTCAATAGCCTTGTTGAGCCTACGAGCTATGAGCGATTCCAATATTTTCCCTGCTGTGTCCAGAAGACAGATAGGCCTATATGATGAGGCTTCGCCGGGAGGCTTGCCGGGTTTTGGTAGGAGTACCAGATTCTGCCTTTTCCATCTGGATGGAAAAGTTCCTTCTCTCAGACATGCATTGTACATTTTGATGAACACATCAGGGTGCAGATTTACTGCCAGCCTTAAAGCTCTGTTCGGGATGCCGTCGGGGCCAGGAGCTTTCTTATTATTTAGTTTGTTGACGATTTCCAACAGTTCTGTTTTCGTGCACGCCGTTATTTCTATCTCACTGCTTCGAGTTGCCAGTGGTGGCTGGACCTGTTTTTGTGGGAAAAGTGAGCTGACGATTTGATTCAGGCTCGCTGCATCAGATGGTATTGATGTTTTCCCGACACCAACGCGTTTGACCACGGTCTGGTAAGCCTTTCCCCAGGGATCGTGCTCGGCAGAATCGCAAAGACGCAGGAAGCATTCTCTTTTGCTAGTTCTGATAGCCTGCTTTAGATCCAGCCGTTTGCTATGGTATTCAAGTCTTAGAGATTCAAAACTTTCTGTACCTCTTGAACGCTGAAACTGTCGCCGCGCACGGAAACACGCTCGTCTGGCTGCCGCTATATTGTCGCACCACAAATTTACAGCCGCATAGGGGCGTTTAAAAAAGTTTTCGACGTGTCATGCTAGCGTTGCAGGCTGTCTCAATGCTATGCATAATACTGTTCGCCATGTTTTCTGCACTGTTTTCACTTGTGTTGAACAGCAGGTGTCCACAGAAATCAGGAATGCTCAAGGTATCCACTCTGAACGCTCCTTCGCTCACAGTAGTATGGTGAGGAAGGTGTACTACGGCCAATGGAGAACAATATTACCTCATGATCGCTTGCGGAGTAAATATCGCATACTTTCCAATTGGAAAATCGCACCAGTGGATCGCTTACAAACGTCAAGTCTATTATTGATCCCATACCTGTTCTGTTGAAGGTTTTCTTGGACCCTGTGTTGAGTAACGAAACGTTGAGAGTCGTCAGAGCCTCAAGCAGCAAACGGCCCCTTCTATCTGTATGACTACTGCCCCATTCCGTGGCCCATGCATTAAAATCGCCGCCGATTATAACTGGGCTGCGGCCTCTAGCATCGTCCACTAGTTCGTCAATGACCTCTCCAAATCTAGCGATGGATAAGCTGGGGGGTAGGTAGCAGCTATATACCCAGTAGCTACCGCAGATCTGCGCTCTGACGAAGTTATCGTATGGTCGCACATTAACCAGAGGTGCTTGGAGTGCACTGCAGGTCCAAATAGAAGCCTTGTTTGACGAGTCCGAGACCCAGCCTCCAGTACTTTCCCTTCTGTATGGTTCGCTGAGAATTGCAATATCTGCTGATAATTCACGGATTGTTTGGTGCAAAAGATCTTGAGCCGCAATACAATGGTTCAAGGTCAACTGTATCACTTTTTATTTTAGGCGTATTTTGAGGCAATACCTCGCGGTAGTCCCGCAGTAGCTTGTTTGAGTCAGACCGCAAATAACTAACTATGTATATACGTGAAGTAAATGAAATTTTGTTGTAAATAAAAATGAATATAAAAAAAAAACACATACACACATGCATGCACACATACATATAGGCACATATATACACATGCATTCCCATACATATGCACACACATAAATATATATATATGAAGTGTCAGGCGGGCATAATAATCATAGCAATCGTGAAGTAGCTAGTGAGCGAGACAGAACTACACGCAGCGGCTGTACCTATCTGGTCGACTCACTCATTAGCAAATAAAGCAGAAGGGTTGATTCAAAAAAGCACTCGCAATCGTACTCTCGCCTCGATCAATCACGCACCCAAATTCATCACTGAGGCCATTATTATAATAAATAAATAAATGTATTCTTAACACAAAGAAACATTGTTAATAATAAGACTAACCACGGAAACACATCCATATAATATTGAATTAAATAAACGGGGAAATAATAAATAAAATCCCCACAAACTGGGGGGGCTCAACCGAGATTTTGGCCCAAGACAATTAGTGAAATTTGTGTGTGTGTGAAGTTCGCAGTTGAACAGCCAAATTGTTAAAATTGCATGCATTAACGTGTAATACATATACAAAGTCAAGGTTGGCGAACGAATTTCAAAAAAACAACCAATACAAGTTCAAAAAGTAGTGGAAGTTGGTGTGACTGTACGAGAGTTGACGACTGGATGGCGAGACGGTGAGCGGTTGGACGACACAAGAAGAGCGTCACTAAAAATTTTGGCGCCGATTAGACAAAAGGCGGCTGAAGCCAAAAGCAGCTCGAGAAGGGTGGCGACTCGAGAGGGAAAGAGAAAGCAGACAGCGGACACGAAGTTGATGATAATTCGTGTTCACTGTGGAAGCAGACAGCAGACACGAAGTTGATGATAACTGGGTACAGCGGACACGAAGTTGATGATAATTAGTGTTCACTGTGGAAAAGCAGACACGAAGTTGATGATAACTAGCGTTTACTGTGGAAGCAGACAGACCGAGAGAGCAGACAGCGGACTCGAAGTTGATGATAATTAGTGTTCACTGTGGAAGCAGGAAATTGATGATAACTAGCGTTTACTGAGACCGAGCAGAGCAACAGCGGGCACGAAGTTGATGATAACTAGTGTTCACTGTGGAAGCAGACAGACACAGACACGAAGTTGATGATAACTAGCGTTTACTGTGGAAGCAGACAGACCGAGAGAGCAGACAGCGGACACGAAGTTGATGATAATTAGTGTTCACTGTGGAAGCAGACAGCAGACACGAAGTTGATGATAACTAGCGTTTACTGTGGAAGCAGACAGACCGAGAGAGCAGACGAATGATAACCAGTGCAGACAAAAGAGAGAGAGCAGACAGCGGGCACGAAGTTGATGATAACTAGAGTTCACTGTGGAAGCGGAAAACCAAAAGAGCAGAGAGCGGACAACACAAACCGTTACAAGAAGCAGACGACGCCGACAAGACCAAACGAGAAGGAAGGCAGCGGACACGAAGCTGAGACAAGTTAGTGTGAAAGCAGACAAAGAGAGACCAAGAGAACCAGTGAAAAACAACAGAGTGAGCTGCGACAGCCGAGTGAGTAGCAACAAAGAGCGAACCGAACATTCGCAAGAAGTCTGAGTGAGTTGCGACACCGATATTGAGTTGCTACATAGAGCAAGACGACTACAGTTGGGTGAGCTGTTTTATTATTGTTTGAGTGTGAGTTACTTTGCTTGCAAGACGAGACCAGACCGGTGGCAGAAATATTGACGAAATTCATGCGAGCTGCAGAGAGCAAATTTCTAAGAATCGTCTGAATAATCCATAACCTACCCCAATTTGACCTACATTAACATAGTGTGTAAATTTTGCTGGAAATTTTTGATTGAAATTTGATTAATTGTTACTAACCCTACATTAATATACCAATCTTGTTAAGCAATATACGTACAGGTAATCGTGTGAAATGGATCGAGGTGAGATTCTAACATTGCGTATTGAGGAGTTGCGCAGTAAATTAAGTGAGTTAGGGCTAGAGACTACAGGCCTTAAGGCTGAGCTGCAAACGCGTCTACTCTTTTTTCACGTTCAAAAAAAAACCGAGAATGATGGGCAAGAGGCAGATTTCGTATTTGTATTTGTATTTGTATTTGTATTTGTATTTGTATTTGTATTTGTATTTGTATTTGTATTTGTATTTGTATTTGTATTTGTATTTGTATTTGTATTTGTATTTGTATTTGTATTTGTATTTGTATTTGTATTTGTATTTGTATTTGTATTTGTATTTGTATTTTGTATTTGTATTTGTATTTGTATTTGTATTTGTATTTGTATTGTATTTGTATTTGTATTTGTATTTGTATTTGTATTTGTATTTGTATTTGTATTTGTATTTGTATTTTGTATTTGTATTTGTATTTGTATTTGTATTTGTATTTGTATTTGTATTTGTATTTGTATTTGTATTTGTATTTGTATTTGTATTTGTATTTGTATTTGTATTTGTATTTGTATTTGTATTTGTATTTGTATTTGTATTTGTATTTGTATTTGTATTTGTATTTGTATTTGTATTTGTATTTGTATTTGTATTTGTATTTGTATTTGTATTTGTATTTGTATTTGTATTTGTATTTGTATTTGTATTTGTATTTGTATTTGTATTTGTATTTGTATTTGTATTTGTATTTGTATTTGTATTTGTATTTGTATTTGTATTTGTATTTGTATTTGTATTTGTATTTGTATTTGTATTTGTATTTGTATTTGTATTTGTATTTGTATTTGTATTTGTATTTGTATTTGTATTTGTATTTGTATTTGTATTTGTATTTGTATTTGTATTTGTATTTGTATTTGTATTTGTATTTGTATTTGTATTTGTATTTGTATTTGTATTTGTATTTGTATTTGTATTTGTATTTGTATTTGTATTTTGTATTTGTATTTGTATTTGTATTTGTATTTGTATTTGTATTTGTATTTGTATTTGTATTTGTATTTGTATTTGTATTTGTATTTGTATTTGTATTTGTATTTGTATTTGTATTTGTATTTGTATTTGTATTTATTGTATTTGTATTTGTATTTGTATTTGTATTTGTATTTGTATTTGTATTTGTATTTGTATTTGTATTTGTATTTGTATTTGTATTTGTATTTGTATTTGTATTTGTATTTGTATTTGTATTTGTATTTGTATTTGTATTTGTATTTGTATTTGTATTTGTATTTGTATTTGTATTTGTATTTGTATTTGTATTTGTATTTGTATTTGTATTTGTATTTGTAGCAGACTTTTTGTATTTGTATTTGTATTTGTATTTATTTATTTATTTATTTATTTTACGTCAACTAAGTCAGCAGTCGACGAAAAAGCTTAAGCTAAAATACAGATAAAAATTAATTCATGAAGGTAGCTTAGCTTTATGCACAACATCCCCGACCCGGTGGAGGTGTTTTATTTGCAACAAGGTGCCAGCTATGCCCCGATTCACAGCCAATGTGGTCAGGGATGAGTTGCAGCCAATCCAATATCAGTCCAAAATACTTTCAGTGGTTACGCTGTAGATAATTAAAAAGTATAGCGCGAAGAGAAGTGACAGATAGATGAGGGAGAAATAAGGTGAGAAAGGTTGTTAAAAGATTGGCAAAGAACACGAAGAGGTTCGTGAAGAGAGTAGTTAGTCAGACATCTACTAAGGTGAAGAGGAAAAAGTTTCTGGTCCGACGTGAGGGAACACAAAAAATATAGCGTATCTAGTAAATTGGTAGAACTGACTTCGCCGTTGACTACTTTATGTAGAAAGAGAATCCCAAATACGAGCCTACGGTTGTAAAGTGAAGGAAGATTAATAAGAAGAAGTCTGTCAGAATAAGAAGGTAGGCGAAGATTCGGGTCCCAATTAAGACCGCGTAACGCAAACTTAAGGAATTGCTTCTGTACCGATTCAATACTACGCTGGTGAACATCATATTGAGGGTTCCACACTGGTGAGCAATATTCTAGAGTAGGGCGAACTAACGAAGTGTATAAAACCTTTGTCACATATGGATCATCAAATTCCTTGGCCCAACGTTTAATGAAGCCAAAGAAGACTGCATGCTCTATTAACAATTGAAGATATATGAATATTAAAAAGAAAGCTTTGGGTCAAACATAACGCCTAAGTCTTTAAATGATGGTACACAATCTAACAGAACAGACTTAATAGAGTAATGAGCTAGGAACGGCGACAAACGACTGAAAGTCATAAAAGAGCATTTAGAGGCATTAAGGTGTAATTTATTAACGTGACACCAAACACAAAACGCATCGATATCTGATTGCAAGTACTGTTGGAAAAGAAGGATCATTATATGAATAACAAATCTTGACGTCATCCGCAAACATGAGCACGCGAGAATGAGCCAAGGCCAAAAGGCAAATCGTTTATAAACAAGGTAAATAACAGTGGGCCCAGATGACTG